>OZ022498.1:129143867-129476367 GCA_963989385.1 Ctena decussata
CAGTGATTTCCTTTCATTTTCATCGAGTGTCATGAAAACATTGGTAGTTTCACCACTGCCATACACGAGCAAACATTTCGTTGTTCTGATCAAACGAAGCATGTGTGTTTAGCCCATTTGCTCAACTGAAGCGGGCCACTGATGTACCCCAACTATTTCAACAGTCCACAGAGGTTTGTTGAACTTGTAAACGGAGGCTGTTTCATCTTACTTTAGCAATAATCAACCAACCCAAGCATTCAAACAAGAATCGTCAGGACTCAGGAGACAATAAAGCGTAGCTTAAGGAAGCCTGACTTTAACAAGCGCACGTTATTTTATATGGACAATACCGGCCAAGTGAAATGAGATCAACTGTAGGGTCAAAACAAACAGTTCTACTAAGAGTCACACCTCTATAATATAGAAAGAGATATGACAATATCAATGAAATGTGAAATATAGGACATGCTGATGTAGAACTGACATGAGGTAGATCACTGTGTCTGAATGTATCATTGCATCAGGTATAATACAAGTCAATGAAATACTGTCAGATATATTGGCCTAAGTCACTGGACCATGAAGTTTAGGTCACACTGACCTACAATTAGTATAGAGTCACTCACAGTATCAGCCCAAACCATTAACCCAAGTAGAATGCAAATCCATGAAATAGTGCTAGTCATATGAGGTAAAATCACTGGACCCTGAACTGCCACACTGACCTACAACTAAGATGAGATTATTCAAAGTGTCAGTGTCAGGGGGGGGGGGGGGCCTGGGCAGTGTTTCAAAATTATATCACTGGGGCGGGGGGTGCTGGGCAGTGTTTCAACATTATATTTCTGCACTGCATAGGGACTCAATTAAACGGAGTTTTCTATTTTCGTTTCTCTAATCCGGCCCTTGTCTCCAGAATATACTTTATCTTCATTGCAGTTAGTCATTATTACACATGCCACTGACTTCCCTTAGATGACCCATATAGAGCAAATAGCTTCATACAACAGTAATTTCTACAGCCTCTCTCTGGCACAAGTTCCGAACAATTGATTGGCTGATAGCATCTGCAGAGAGGCGTTTATACACTCAAGAGAAATAAAAACGCTACACCGAAATTATGAAATTTAGAGCTGTTATAATAAAGCCAGAATGCTAGTTTTTATATATGATGATACATAAATCACATGACTTCCATTTAATTTTCGTTTATCAGGATAGTCTACGTCCAGTTTGTGACGTCACATATGGCGTCATTTTTATAATGAGGCTATGACTGTTAGTGCACACTTTTCCAGGGCAAAAATCTTACGAAATTCAATACGCCCGATGATTTACATTCCAAAAGACTAGACATTTTGAATCCAGCCTTGATAATTTATTGACAAAAGGAATGTTTTTTAGATTTGCCTCGCAACCTTTTGTTGGTTGATAATGATGAAAACACAAAATCCTTATTTTTCCAAAAGATATTCCGTTTAGTTTAAATGGGATGTAATCAGTCATGCCGCAGATTTTCGTTTTGTCAGGAAACGAAAATTAGAATTGATTTTTACGTTTAGAAATGCCGTAAACGTCAAAAATAAGTGACGTTACCGTAGGCTGATAGTGACGTTATCCATAAAGACGTGTTCTTCTTTTCATTTGAGTATCATTCCAAACAAAGGCTGATTTGATTCGCAAGCAATTTTTATAATCTAAAAGACCCGTTGTGGCTATCTAATACTTCAAACAGTATCCCAATTATTTCCCGTTGAAAAAGTGTAGCGTTTCTATTTCTCTTAAGTGTACATCGATAAATCCTGTTGACGTTGTATTCATATGCGACATTATCTTCCAACTAAGTTTTTTTCATCTTTTTCCGTGACGAGTCGACAATCATTTTGCATTTTCTAATTGTAATTCAGACAGACGAACAAAATTTGTCTTGAGACGAACAAAGCGAGCGCGTGTATGACGTTATTTATGACGTAACGTCAGCGTCATAACAAACGTCAGTTGGTAACGTTTTCAAAACGGCGGCGCCCACGACAGTGTTTTTGGTTGAATTTTGGAGCGACTTTTAATGCAAGAAACGAGTAAAAAAAGAAAACCTACGAAAAAAGCCGTTTGTAATTTCAAAGGGCTATAATGCTTGAAATATTCATGTCTCTGATTTGTCAAACGCTGTTCACTTAAATCCTCCACTGTAGTAAACCGATGGACAATGCAGCCGAAGAAAAACTTTTGAATGGACAAAGTTGGAATAATAGGAAATTGTGATTTTATCGATGTGTAAACGCCGGCGAATCCCTCACAAACGTAACATAAAGCCCTTGGGTTTTATTCAGTTTGTGAGTGATTCGCCAGCGTTTACACATCGATAAAATTCAAAAAAAAGGAAATTCATTTCTATAATGGACGACAATTGATCATGTGGCGTTGTCGTCAAGCGACGTTCAAGGTAACCGAACGTTTTGATTGGTCCGTGTAACGTTCTATTGACGCCATGTCATGGCAATGGCTGTTTAAAGTAATGGCAGCGGAATGCGTCGTTACTAACTTTTCTTCGGCCTAACTTTTGCATATTCTACACTAAATCACCGCAGAAAAGGCACAGAAAGGATTTAAAAATGAAGTGTAAATATAAGAATAAAAAGTTTGATTTTCCAGCGTTCTTCGGGTGAAGAAGCCAGTGGTCGTCAAATTTTAATTCTTAAGTGAAGCTTACGAAGTTGTGAAGCTTTATACACCTTCTCAGACGTACCTTAACATGTAATGTCGTGGTTGTATAACACAGCATCATTTGTTTATCATTCTGCTAAAGTGTAGGCGTACGGATAATGTTACCAGCATGGTCTAATAACCATCAAGAACTCTAAGGAATCAGTACAAATGAGGAACACAGTACAGATTTCTAGTTACAATTGTGAATGTGCCATTATCCGAGTACAAGCAATATAAAAGCATGACTTAAAGCGGTTTTGTTTCGTAAGCTAACTATCGATTGTAAACAAAAGAACCTTCTAAGTGCACAGTCCCAGAAAGAAGTCGTTTTGTAATTAGCCTTCTTTGCATGGCCCGTTAGATAAATGTCACTGATTTTTTTTTTGACAAATGCAGATAGTCTACATGGCTTATGTGTCATATGTCAGACTTCTGTAGTCGTTGGTGTAAGCAAGAAATGTTGAGTGAAATGCTTTAAAGGATTGGAAATTAAATATTTTCAAAATCATAGATCAACGTATTACCATATTTGAGTTGCATATAATAGGTAGGCCTATATAAAGTAGTTGTAGAATCACCTGACACACATTGGAACAGAAAGAAATGTAAATAATATAGAAGGTGTGCTTTGTTATCCTCTGCAATTATCTTATTAATCCTACATGGAGCCAGTAACACTAATGTTGCTTACGCTACCAAGTCTTTTATAGATGCAAAATATATTTTATTTTGATTAAAGAGGCTGTTTACTATACCAGTTAATAACACCATTACAATTACCGTACATATTTAAAATATTTATACAGAATACTGCATTGCATTGTTATGTACGTTACCGAGTATGTGGTACAAGAGTATGTCAAATAATACGAATAAAGTATGAATGCGTTACAGGCAGTTTTAGCAGTCTGTGAGTGTACTGTATTCTAGATAGAGAAATACGTTACAGCTATATTCTGCCATGCAGTTTTGTAGGTTAGCCTATATTCTAGTCTCCACTGTTGTCTATTAGTAGTCTAAGCGGGGACCACGGTATTGACAGAGGCCATGTAATTCACAAACTGCGATAGGTTTGGTTAAGTGGACTTACCGAAACTCATTTCCTCTTGAAATAGTGTGTGTGTTATCATTGTTACACGCCAGATCAGAGAAGTTGACAGTCAACCCGACTTGGAAGGAGTGATACACACTAAATTTTAGTAAAAAGAGGATATTTGTTACCTTGCAGTGATTTCCTTTCATTTTCATCGAGTGTCATGAAAACATTGGTAGTTTCACCACTGCCATACACGAGCAAACATTTCGTTGTTCTGATCAAACGAAGCATGTGTGTTTAGCCCATTTGCTCAACTGAAGCGGGCCACTGATGTACCCCAACTATTTCAACAGTCCACAGAGGTTTGTTGAACTTGTAAACGGAGGCTGTTTCATCTTACTTTAGCAATAATCAACCAACCCAAGCATTCAAACAAGAATCGTCAGGACTCAGGAGACAATAAAGCGTAGCTTAAGGAAGCCTGACTTTAACAAGCGCACGTTATTTTATATGGACAATACCGGCCAAGTGAAATGAGATCAACTGTAGGGTCAAAACAAACAGTTCTACTAAGAGTCACACCTCTATAATATAGAAAGAGATATGACAATATCAATGAAATGTGAAATATAGGACATGCTGATGTAGAACTGACATGAGGTAGATCACTGTGTCTGAATGTATCATTGCATCAGGTATAATACAAGTCAATGAAATACTGTCAGATATATTGGCCTAAGTCACTGGACCATGAAGTTTAGGTCACACTGACCTACAATTAGTATAGAGTCACTCACAGTATCAGCCCAAACCATTAACCCAAGTAGAATGCAAATCCATGAAATAGTGCTAGTCATATGAGGTAAAATCACTGGACCCTGAACTGCCACACTGACCTACAACTAAGATGAGATTATTCAAAGTGTCAGCCCAAACCATTTACCGAAGTATAAGGTTAATCCATGAAATAGTGTAAGAAATATATGGCAAAATCACTGGACCATAAAATATAGGTTACTGTGGCCTATTATTAGTTTGAGATCAGACTTCGCGCCATACTGAGTCATCATTCAAGAAATCATGTTCATACATCAAATAGTCTTCAAGATAAAAGGCAAAAATCACTGGACCATAAAATATAGGTCATTGTGACCTACTGTTAATTCGAGGTCAAACATCGGATCATACTGAGTCATTATTCCAAGCAACCATGTTCCTACATCAAATTGCCAAGATATGACAAATCCACTGGAACATAAAACATAGATCACTGTGATATGCTGTTAGTTTGAGATGAAACATCAGGTCATACTGAGTCATTATCCCAAGCAGTCATGTTCGTATATCAAATAGGCTTCAAGTTACAAGGAAAAAACACTGGACGATGAAAAACAGATCACTGTGACCAACTGTTAGTTTGAGGTCAAACGAATGGTCATACTGGGTCATTTTCTCAAGCAATCAAGTTCATACATCAAATATTCTTCAAGATATAAGGCAGAATCACTGGAACATGAAATATAGGTCACTGTGACCTACTATTGGTTTGAAATCAAACAAATGGAAATACTGAGTCATTATCCCAAGAAATCATGTTCTTACATCAAATAGTCTTCAAAAAATAAGGCATAATCACAGGACCATGACATATAGGTCACTATGACCTACTCAGGGTGTCCACAATTTGAGTAAAGCAAATTTCCCTGACATTTCCCTGACTTTTCCCTGACTTAAATCAAATTTCCCTGACTAACGAGTTTGTACTTTGCACATAAAATTCTGACATCTGTTGGCCTCTCCCCTACAGCCAACCCTTTCCATCTTTTACTTTACCAACTGTAATTGTATTACTCTTTATACGAGGACTGATCCAGAAGTTCGTGGACACCTTAAATAACTAAGGAATCTGAAAAGTCAAATCGATGAAACGTAACTTGCCCATTGCCACACCATTGGTAAACACACGTGTAAATTTTGAATTAGATATCTAAAACGGTTCATATATACCAATGCATTTTGTTCAGTTACCCTAGGTTGCGCGGAGCACGCCACAACGTCACGTTGACGTCTGATATATGCTAGTGCCCAAATGCGAAGCTGATAAGATCCACTAAAGAAATCATGACATTAAAATCACAGTTTCAGCATTTATATGATACGAGGAATAGAGCAATAAGACAATCACAAGTTTTCCATCAGGTTTTATTAAGAACAACTTCTGATATCGCGTAAACATTTCTTGGGCTCAGTTTTGAGGTGTAAAATCTACTATTTCATCAAGTAAGTGTATCATTGCCATTCTGAGGATCAAATTATCGCTCGAAATTTATTTTTAGGACTCATTTACACAGTATCTTGAAACGTATATGTCTCGTGATGCTTCGTGTAAAATATTATTTGTTTCCATTGTATTCGTGATGTTTTTTTATGTCGGCCTTTAGACAAACTGCTTGCGTGCAGACATCGGAAAAAACGTAATTTTCTTCTTTCATGCCAGAGGGTGGTGATCTGTTTTGTTTGTACAGAAAGTTATGTCAAATGCCAATAATTAATATTCATATCGTTTGAAATTGGGAAATGCTACGTTAGTTCTTGACTGAAATTTTATAGCGAAATTTTAAGGATAAAAATATATTTGATTATTTTAAAAAGAACATTTTGTACTGTCCTGCAAAAAATCTGGAGTGCGCCGCACATACAACCCCTGGTATATTCAAACGTAGATGCCAAACCCAATATTCATTGTATATACTTGTTATTGGGAGAAATTATTCAGTCATATATAGAGAAGCATTGGTTAAGTTTTGAAAGAAATAACTTATTGCAGTTGGATTTTATGGACTGTGTCCACGAATTTCTGGATCACCCCTCGTACATGTTATTTTAATTTTGTTTTTTGTTTGTTTTTTCTTTGAATTTATTTTCTATTTTCTTTTTATACATACATACATGTACATGTATTTTCAAAAATTATTTATACTGTTGGATGAGTGCTTGAAATTAAATGCATGACATAATACAGGGAAATCTGTTGGCCTTCTCCTCCCCTACAGCCTTTACTACTTTTTTTACTACCAATTGTCATTGTATTACTCTTGGTATTTTTAATTTTGTCTTTTAATTGTTTTTCTTTGATTTTGTTTTCTTTTTTTTCTTTTTCTATGTATGTACATGTATTAACAAAAGTAATCTATACTGTTGGATGTGGTGCTTGAAATTAGATGTATGCCAAAATAGACAAAAATACAAACTAACCAAATAAGATTTATATCTCTTCATAAGTATACACTTCAAAATGAAATTGATATAAGTCTTTTTAGGCACTTCAAAATTTAATGATACAAGGCTGTTTTATATCATTAAAATTTCCAAGGGCCTAAAAAGACTCACATGTATATCAATTTCATTTTGAAGTGCATACTTAGGAACAGATATAAATCTTATTAGGTTAACTTGTATTTTGTCCATTTTGGCATGCTAATCCACAATATCCTTATCTACAGAGTTAACTGAGCTCCAAATCATAGAATAAGTGGTCAATCATATAAAAGATCCAATGAAATTTAACTAATACAAACAATAAGAATGTTTTAGTTGCCACATATTAAAACATACATGTATATGTTGTACAGTAAGTTTTCTTAACATATCTAAAATATTAAGCAATGCATTTGATACTAAATTCTATCAGTTTGAAATGTTGACAACTTATAATTTGTAGACATTTAGTGAATAGAGTCAAAATGAAAGACTAAATAGACACAACAGAAGATGAAGTGTTACAAAGCAAACAAGAAACCACAGTCAACAGTATTGAAAATGAGAAAAATAACACAATTTTCATAAGTGACTTATAGCTCAAGGGAAGGTAATACAACCACCACCATGACTAATTCATATTGCATTAAGTGGTTTGGTACAGAAGTAGGGTATGTGGTATGGTACAAAATCTTGCACATACCACATACAATACCAGATGCACAAACTTGATAAAAAATACTAAACTGAGCTTTGTTTGGAGAACCCTTCTCAATACAGTCCAGTGATTTTAATTATTTTTATAATTATCATTATTATGATAATAGCCAAACACGAAGAAACTGCCTTAGCCTTTACTCTTTATGTTTTTATCATTCACTTGTTATTTCAAAATTCCCTGACTTTTCCCTGACTTTTTGCTTCAATTCCAAAATTCCCTGACAAGTTTCAAAATTCCCTGACAATTCCCTGACCTTGAAAAAATAATTTTTTCCCTGACTTTTTCCCTGACCGTGGACACCCTGCTACTGTTAATTTGAGGTCAAACGCATGGTCATATTGTGCCATTTTCCCAAGCAATCATATTCGTACATCAAATAGTCTCCCAGATATAAGACAAACTCATTAGACCATGAACTATAGGTCATTGTGACCTATTGTTAGTTTGAAGTCAAACAACGGGTCATACTGAGCCATTATCCAAAGAAGCAAGTTCTTACATAAAATAGTCTTCAAGATATAAGGCAGAATCACTGGACCATGAAATATAGGTCACTGTGAGTTACATTTAGTTTGAGGTCAAACATCTGGTCTTCTATCATGCACATACATAAGTCTTCAAGATGTAAAGCAATATCACAGGACCATGGAATAAATGTCATGCCCGATATGCATCATTGTCTTCAGTACATCTTCCCCCTAAGCTAAACACAACTGGTGAATAATTTTTGTATGTTCAATCAACCATGAAATATAGGTCTTGGCCCAATATGCATCACTGCATTTACCAGTTCCCCAGATGTATATATGGAGCAAGTTTGCAGACTCTAGCCCTTGTGGTTACTTAGACAATGAGCTAAGGCAACAGGATAATATTTTTCTCTATGTTCAATCAACTGTGGCATAAAGGTCATGGCTCGATATGCATCACTGCTTTCAGTAGATCTTCCCAAGGTATATGGAGCAAGTTTGAAGACTCTTGCCCAAGTGGTTACTTACAAACTGAGCTAAATGCAACAGGTGAATATAAGGTACACATAATTTGAAAAAACAAACAAAAACACACACACACACACAAGCAAACACTATTTGGCCCGCAATGCAACAAAGGGCTATATATTTTGGTTGCATATATAATGTATCGAATATATTACAAAATTCTTCAGATAAAGCAATATTGAGGTCCATTTAAATGTCAGAAGGGAACATGTTCAAAAATGCACTGAGACCAGTCTGTGCAGTCAAGTGTGCAGCAAACTGATTTTTACCTTGAAGGCTGCGCCGCAGTTTGTATCTAGAACTATCAACTTTTACAACCTCAGATGTTTTCTGTTCTATCCAATAACCTTGCAAGGTTGCGGAGGCACCAGTTGATGACAACAATCTATTTCCACCTTGTCCTGTTTTCAGCTGACCTAGTTGTGCTGGCAAAGTCCATTCCTGTTCAAAAGTGGCAGAAAAACACTGTGTATCCATACACTTTAAAGATGACCCTAATCCTCTTCCTGCTTGGAGAAATTGTTCTATTACCAAACAGCAACTGAGCCACATCATGTGACTTCCAACAATATGGCAGTTTTGTCATGAGATATTCAGATAATTCTTATCATTAACAAGGCTCTGTAGAGGTCTCTGTGAGCTGTGTGGCTTGGCCCAGTTCCATGGATGGCTGATGTGACAAGCAAAGGCTCTGATCAGACTGCACTACTTATAAGCAGTCTGATCAGAGCCTTTGCTTGTCACCAATGCCACTCTGCTGGAAATCACAAGATGTGGCTCAAATTTATTCTGTTTGTTTGCTTTGTAGGCCAACAAAACATGGGGGTTTAACTGTCCACTTAACAAGAAATATGCAGAAAGTGGTGTCACACCCGCAGGGATTAAGTCACACGAGTTCCAATGTGTATTGAAAACTATATTGCCCGTGCTAACCCAGTTGTGACAAAAGCAGGTGTGACAAAAAAAAGACAAGTTAAACATGTGAAGAAGGTGGCAAAAGTCAATCTGGGATTTATGTGCAATCATATTGATCGCACATCTTCAGACCATGACCAAAAACATCTGTGAAGTTTCCAAGGGATTGTCCAACAAATGTAGAACAACTCCTTCATTTGTAATTCCCAGATCATTTTTTTAATGTTTAACTTAGTCATTTTTTTACACAATACCTTCCATAGAGGGTGTGCTCACAAAAAATTGACTAAGTTTAACAGGTGGCAAAAATAATCTGGGAATTATGTGCAAACAATATGCACATCTACAGACCATGGCCAAAACATCTGTGAAGTTTCAAAATGATTGGCCAAAAAGTGTAGGAGTTGCACTCACAAGACACCCACTGTAAATTGTTGACAAACGAATGGACAAGCACACAAAAACTTGCATGCCTGTATTGCCCCCGCTAACGCAAGTGGGACAAAAATGGAAACAGGAAGTAGCTGAGGCTGCCAGTCTTTGTCTACACATTCCTGGCATCTGTGTAAATGGAACAGAGTTCATTGTTAGTTATGATCAGTACATGTACCTTGCTGATGAGGATCTGCCCCTCCTCTATTCCCACATGCAGTTTTGTACCCTTTTTCATATATGGGTTCAAAAGATATAATAGATTTTCAGGCATCAACTTTAATCTACCCTACAAAGAAGTTTACTGGTTATTAGACAAAGTCAGTTAAGCCAAGCAAAATTATAAAACTTTATTATGATTACATGTGCATGATACAAGGAAATGAACAAGTTATTGTCATTAACAAGAAACAAATATTTTACCATTATTGCACTAATCAAAACAACTTTTCTATGTAACAATGACTATTTTAATTGTAAACATAGTATTCCAGTCCAGTTCTAGCCGCTTTTTGACATTTAATATTACAAAATTCAAGAGTTAATACAAACTGAAAATGGAGGCAAAAATGAAAATGGCAGAGTTGCTTCCCCTGAATGTGTATCCAGTCACCATGGCCGTAAGCTGTATGTATATACCTACCAGGAAGACACTCAGATCTGTAACTGCCTCCCTTCTCACAGAGGTCTAGTCTTAAAGAAAACAAATTGTTCTCAGAAAATTATTTTCTTTCAGGCTAGTCCCCATTAAGAGGGGATTTACTAACCACACAACTGGTAAACCCCCAACTATATTCCCACTTAGAAATTCAAAAGTCAAGCCTCTGCAAATAATTTACCAAAATATAACACTGCTATTTGACTCATTACACAGAAATAAATGACATGAGAATTATTATTTGTTTGTGAAAACCTGAAGTTTCTGTTGACAGAATTTCAATTTGTAATGTCACTGAAAAATTGGCCGGCATGGCATACACTGTTTGCCATGCTTCGATACCAATGACGTCATAGATCTGTTACCATAGCAACTAAGAGCTCATACTGATGTCAAAGTGACATGATCAAGACATCATTCTGCCAAGGTACAACACAACAGTTGGTAATTCCACAGTTGCTATTATAACAGATCTATGGCGTCATCTCACTTATAATTCGAGAGGAGCATGACATACAGTATGCCATGCTTCTCTCGAATTACAAGTGAGATGCTACCTGAAATACAATAGAAAAGAGTGATTTTCTCAAACCTATAATTCATTCTCAAATAATTTAATTCTCTGTTTCATATACAATAGTACAAAATTTCAACTTAGTAAAGATAAACTGGTGGTTATTACAAATCTCCTCAAAGTGGCCCAACTGATATTGTCATAACTCCACCAGTTCTGTTATTTCAAAGCCAATATTGTGCACAAATACTTAAGATTTTGACTTTCAACTAAAATAAAAATGTCACTGTCATGTGATTGAAATTATCAATGAAAGATTTTGTCAATCTAAGAAATCACTGTGACTGGTAAAACTTCTGATTGATAGTAAATCTTGGTGGTGGCCATGAACTGATTATATTTAAGAAATTCTTATACAACTAGAAAATTGTGCCTGTAAGACATGAATGATGCCCCCGTGCAGTGTCTGTCACAGTATAGTGTACCTCCCTAAAGCACCTTTTAAGCACAAACACTATCTACAAAGACTCAAATGATAATATTACACTATCTCTATATTCTTTAATGCAGAAAACTACCCAAAATAACTAAGCTCAAAAGGATGTAATTCTGTCAAAATTAATCTTATCTTTATCAAAAAGCCATATGCACATCTTCATTATGCCCCCAACATGTCTACACAGTTTGAAAAGAATCAATTCAAAACGTCTGGAGAAGTTGATTACATAAACTCAATACCCTATAGTGCAAAATACTGCCCAAAATGACTAAGTTTAAAGGACCATTATTCCATTGAAATTAATTCATTCTCCATCAAAAACCCACATGCACATCTTCATTATGCCCACAAGAAGTATGCAAAATTTGAAACAGATCCACTTAAAGATTTACTCCCTTTATAATAATAACATAAATGATTTGATGAAATATTTCATGCAATACCTTCGACATGGTCTAACTATACATTTGAATTAGAGTTTAGATAATAATATTTGATAAAAGTGACTTTAAACAAAAATATGATAATTTTTTATACAACTGCGGACCGCAGCTGAAATCGCATTATAGGACAAAAATAATTTATTCATTCGTCACAATCAACTGCACGAATAAGAGAAATACCTGTACATGATCACATGACACATGTGGTCAAAATCAATATTCTTAAAGGCTGCAAGGAAATTGGTTATTTGCATTTCAATTTGCAGATTATTTTTCATTCCACATTTGTCAAATAAACATGCATTTTCTCAAAACTTTTACGGTTACTTATGAGACTATTGCATATTGTCCAAAGAAATTTCGTTAAAATATTTGTTTCTGAAAACATGAAATAAA
Source organism: Ctena decussata (assembly GCA_963989385.1). Taxonomy (NCBI): domain Eukaryota; kingdom Metazoa; phylum Mollusca; class Bivalvia; order Lucinida; family Lucinidae; genus Ctena; species Ctena decussata. The sequence continues at coordinate 129,156,426 of OZ022498.1, forward strand.
CGAGGGAGACAATCTCTAAAACAGTTGGAGAAGTTGACTGCACAAACTCCATACCCTATAGTGCAAAATGCTGCCCCAAAAGACTAAGTTTAAAGGGCCATAATTCCATCAAAATTAATTTATTCTCCATCAAAAACCCACATGCTTATCTTCATTATGCCTACAGCAAGTATGCAAAGTTTGAAAAAGATCTACTCAAAACAGTTGGAGAAGTTGATTGCACAAACTCCATACCTTATAATTAAAAAGATACCCAAAATGACTAAGTTTAAAATACCGTAGTTCTGTCAAAATTAATTTTATCTCCATCAAAACTCCACATACACATCTTCATTATGTCCACAACAAGTATACAAGGTTTGAAAAAGATCCATTGAAAACTGTGGGAGAAGTTGATTACACAAACTCTTTACCCTACAATGCAAAACAAGAGCTGTCGCCTGACAGCATAGCTTGCCTGAACTGGTGCTTGTCCATCTCAAAGGCATTTGTCGCTATGGTTTGCACTACATAAAACTTCATGCAAGCATGTCCAAGTATTGTCAACATATTTATAAAATCAATGACCTTGGCTTAAGAGTCACCAAGTGGGATGGGGGTAGTATTTTGTGAAAACTCAAGCCCATATCTAACATCAGTTCAAGTATAAATTAAAACCATCCCAAGCACTATGGAACAGTATGCTACCAGAATACTTTAACAAAACCTCATATTTCTAAGTCCATGACCTTGACCTCTAAGTCACTGAGTGGCGTAGGGGTGGTACTCTGTAGAACTTTGAATCAATATCTAACTATAGAGCAAATATCAAAAGAATCCAATTATGAGAAAGGCAGATATGTTTAATAAAAGGTTTAAAGTGAGTGTGATGACCTAATTTTTGACCCCTAAGCCCCACTCAGGGTCTGACCCTGGGATATAGTGTTATGTAATGAAAGGTTATGCTATGATATAAGTAAGTAAGTAAGTAATGTCTTTATTTAGTGAGGGTAACTCGGTTGGCGAGGCCAATCTTCCCCGAGGCCCTCAAGAACATATACATATACAACAATTGTGAAAGGCAAAAAAGAACTTTAGCAATAATTATGTTCTAAATATGGAAGGCTTCCTGCCAGTGGTTGCTGAGATATGAATGTTTGAAAAACTTTGTCGCAAAACTTTAAAGTGAGTGTGATCTAAATTTTTACCCCTAAGCCCCACACCACGGTCAGACCCTGATGTATAATATTATTTGATGAAAGGTTATGCTATGATATGATTATGTTCCAAATATGGAAGGATTCTTTCTAGTGGTTGCTGAGATATGACTGTTTAAAAAATTTGTCGTAAAGCTTTAAAGTGAGTGTGACCTATATTTGACCCCTATGCCCCACCCCAAGACCTCACCCAGGGGTATGTTGTTATAGAATAGAAGCATATGCAATATGATTATATTCCAAACATCAAAAGGTTCTGGTCAGTGGTTGTTGAGATTTGAAACTTTAAAAAAAAACTTTAACGTAAAACTCTACAGTGACTGTGACCTATATTCTGATCCCTAAGCCCCACCCAAGACCTCACTCAGGAGTATGGTGTTACAGAATAGAAGGATATGCTATGATATGATTATATTCCAAATATCAATAGGTTCTGGCCAGTGGTTGTTGAGATTTGAAACTTTAAAACTAGAAAATTGTGTCTGTAAGACACTAATGATGCCCCCGTGCAGCACCTGTCATAGGATATGTGTACATCCCTAAGGCATCTTTTAAGCACCAAACAAAATCTAAAAAGAATCCACTAAAAACATTACACAAACTCCATATCCTACAGTGCAAAAATGCAGCCTAAAATGAATAAGTTTGAAATGCCTTGATTCCGTTAAAATCATTGATTTTTTTTTAATAAAAAACCAACATGCACATCTTCATTATGTCAAAAACAAGTATACTATGTCTGAAAAACAGCAACGGAAAATTGTGGGAGGAGTTGATTACACGAAGTACTTACTCTACAACGCAAACATAAGCCTAAAATGACTAAGTTCAAAAGGCTGTAATTCTGCCAAAATCAATGCTAGCTCTAACAAAAACCCACATGCACATCTTCAATATGTCCACAGCATGTATGCAAGGTTTGAAATAGATCCATTGAAAACTGTGCGAGGAGTTGATTACACAAACTCCATACCCTACAATGCAAAAATTAGCCTAAAATGACTAAGTTCAAAAGGCTGTAATTCTGTCAAAATTAACTCTAGCTCCAAGAAAAACCCACATGCACATCTACAATATGTCCACAGCATGAGTACAAGATTTGGAAAAGATCCATTGAAAACTGTGGGAGGAGTTGATTACACAAACTCCATACCCTACAATGCAAAAATTTGCCTAAAATGACTAAGTTCAAAAGGCCATAATTTTGTCAAAATTAACTGTAGCCCCATCAAAAATCCACATGCACATCTTCAATATGTCCACAACATAGCTGCAAAGTTTGAAAAATATCCATTGAAAACTGTGGGAGGTGTTGATTACACAAACTCTGTACCCTAAAGTGTGATGAACAGACGAACGGACAGACAGACAGATGGATGGTCAGACAGACAGACAGGAACAACTCTTAATGCCCCCTGACTATCGTCACGGGGGCATAAAAACTTTAACGTAAAACTTTAAAGTGACTGTGACCTATATTTTGACCCCTAAGCCCCACCCCATGACCTCACCCAGGGGTATGGTGTTACAGAACAGAAAGATATGCTATGATGTAATTATATTCCAAATATCAAAGGGTTCTGGCCAGTGGTTGTTGAGATTTGAAACTTTAAAAAAACTTTAAAGTAAAATTTTAAAGTGTGACTCCCACGCCCACGCCGTTGTCAGAGTGACAAAATAGCTCCCTGTACTTTCGTACAGACAAGCTAAAAACTGCCTAAAACGACTAAGTTCAAAAGGCCGTGATTCTGTCAAATTCAGATTCCAGCTCCATCAAAAACCCACATGCACATCTTCAATATGTCCACAACATGTATGCAAAGTTTGAAGATGATTACACAAACTCTGTACCATAAAGTGTGACAAACAGACAGATGAATGGACAGACAGACAGGAGCAAATCTTAATGCCCCCTGACTGTTATCACAGGGGCATAAAAACAAATAACGAAATAAAACTGGAAACATGAATAAAAGATATAGTGTCTAATATCAACAACTGTTGACTGCTCTGATCTAGATCAGACCTCTCCTGTGCTGCAGCTGTTTGACTGGGACTCCACTGTCTGCTCAGACACTGTCCAAATATTCAGGATAAATGGTTCATAAACAGAATTAAGGAAAAGTCCATAGGAAGATATGTGATGGTTCAATAAAATCATAACTGCCACCCTTATTTAGTTATCATTTTCTCTCAGATTTACAGATATAAAGATCTAAGCGAACAGTCTCAGCAAATAGGCAGTGTATTTATAATACTAGACACTAGAGATCAGCTCTTGGTGGCCAATACAAACATCTTAACAAACAATATCACAGTTCTATATAAGCACAAATTTTAATGATAATTCTGGGATAACTTATTTCTCACAACATATGTGTTGACCCCTCATCACAACTGTCTTACTGAGGCCTCACTGAGGCAGTTTTAATGAGGAGTCACAATGTATTATGTTATATTATCATTAATATCCTCTGACTAAGCTGAGGCCTCACTGAGGCAGTTATAATGAGGAGTCACAATGTATCATGTTATATTATCATTAATATCCTCTGACTAAACTGAGGCCTCGCTGAGGCAGTTATAATTATCTTTTAATTATCATTAACATCCTCTTATCTTGAACTTTCACTAAACTGAGGCCTGGTTGAGCCAGTTCTAATGAGGGGTCACAAATGTATGATATTCTGCAGAATGAACAAAACTTATCTGAGAATTATTATTAAGACCCCTCTTATCTAGAACTCTGAATATATACATTCTTTCATGTACACATTGTTGGCCCATCACATTAGGTATATAATAGTTAATTTTCTAATTACACAGGTCATGTATACACATATTACTTTCTTGTTAGACAACACAACAAAAAATCAAACAACCTATATAAATAACATTAATAAGAATTCCATTTTGATATAAACATTAATAAGAACTCCATTTTGAACCATATGCTTGATAGCTAATAAATGACATATTTACCTTTTTTCACAATATATAAGCTATATGGCTAGCTTTTTTTTTCACACTCAGATGTTAGGCAAATGCACAGTAAGTCTTGAAACCTTGAGGTCTGAGCTTTAAATCATTGATCTTAAGTTTTACACTTTCAAATGTGGAGTTATTGTTCTTGTTCTCTGCATGTTGTCTCATGATGCTTTTGTTTGTACAAAGTTGCACAAAAATATCTCATGAAATTTCAGAGTTATGGAGCAGACATGATTTCCTTACTGAACTTTTCAAAGGGGCATACTTCTGTAAAAATGTAGGCAGAGTTACAGTTCTTATTCTCTAAACATCATCTGATAATGCTTTATATTTGTGCCAAGGTTTGCAAAATTATCTCATATAGTTTCAGAGTTATGGAGCAGACACAATTTCCATACTAAAACTTTAGAAGGGCATAATTTAGTAAAGAATATAGATGGAGTTACCATTCTTTTTCTCTGGATATCGTCTGATAAGGCTTTATATTTGTACAAAATTTCATGAACATATCTCATATAGTTTCAAAATTATGGAGCAGACAAAATTTCTACACTTACATTTACAAAGGGGCATTATTTCATAAAAAATGTAGGTGGAGTGACCATTCTTGTTCTCAGAACAATGTCTGATGATGCTTTATAAGCGAAAGTATCTCATATACATTTAGTTTCAGAGTTATGGAGCAGACATGATTTCCATACTAAAATTTTCAAAGGGGCATAATTCCATAAAAAATGTAGGTGGAGTGACCATTCATGTTCTCTGCATGTTGTCTGAAGATGCTTTATATTTGTACCAAGTTTCGTAAAACTATCTCAGTCAGTTACAGAGTTAATGTGTGGACATGATTTGTGTCTGACATGATTTGTGACGGACAGATGGATGGACAGATAGATGGATGGACAGACAGACAGACAACCATGGGAAAAACAAAGTGTCTCCCCCAAAAGGGGGAAGACATGGGAGACATAATCTGAAAAGAATCGGAGCAAAAATGGCAAAAAAACGCTATAAGGTAAAGGTAAAGTTTTCCCATAGCCTAATACGGGCAGTGGGGGTTAGATACCCACTGTATCTTGGGCACAGCTGATGAAAGGCGGAGCCCATCTCTCTCCTTTCGCTGCCTTATTCTTCCTTGATTCAAAAAAAAAGGTACCCATTTACTGCTGGTTTGACAGAGAGTTTTCCAATTGTCGGATGGCGACGGTGAGCCGTGAACTCGCGACCTTCCATTGACTTTCTGCACAATTACCGAGCCACTCTAACCACTCGACTATGGCACCTCTCCACGATATAAAAATTGGTCAAACTAGAGCAAGGGAGCAGGGGCTCATGTGTACCCCCAACCATTGCCACTGCCAAACTTTTAACACGAAACTTTAATACAAACTTTATAAATGTGTAAAATTCAAAGACTGACCTTGACCTTAGATCAGCAGTAATATCCATATAATGAAGTATGAAATAAAATTAGTCATGCATCACTAGGCTTCATTCAAATACATGAGAACTATTAGCCAAAAAATACAACAAATGGTTAAGTCCTAGTTGTTAACCCCTTGCCCCACCCATGAGCCTGACGCAGAGGTCCATACCAAAAGCAATGCTAACAACTCTTTATACTGGGATATCCTTATATCCTTGACATTTTGACTATAGTCACATCATAGACACTGAAAATGATTAAAATATATTATAGTAAATTCTTACCTCAATAACTCATTACCTATAAAAGATAACTTTTTGAAATTTGCAGAATAACTTTTATTTGTTTTATGGAAAATATCTACAAAATAAAACAAAAATTGGTTTGAAAATAAAAATTTTCTAATCCAAATGAGGGTAGGCGGAGCTTAAGAGAACTCACAGAACTATGAATTGTCTCGCACAACAAAAACATAGAAGACCTCCAGATACAGACAGTTACCATACAGAGGACTAGATAAGATGGATTATTGCAATTTTTGGTTATTTTTTTTTTCTTATTTCTCAACGTAAAACATTTGTTGGGAGCCTCACTAGGAGCAAGATGGCTCAATATAAATAATTAGGGGTATGAAGAGGAACTTAGAATGCAATAATCTTCAAAACCCACCCTTGTCTAGTCTTCTGTCATATACTGTTTCAAGCACAGAGCAGTTGCCACCAAAGTCTATCTATATCTGGAGACCTGGCACACATACACAAACTGGTCCAGTTTAAAAATATCACAGTCAGCTATGGAATATTTATCAAATCTCTTCTGACTTCAACAGGAAAACATGTAATACTACCAGATTTTTCTGAGTACCTTTTTTAACTCCTTTGTTTTATATAAGGCTAACTGAGGCTTTATATGAGCCACGACACGACAAAACCAACAATGTGGTTGTGCACCCTCGCAGACTCAGATCAGCATCGGCCTCCGCCTAGTCTGCGCAGAGTCTTTCCTAAGCACTTAAAGGGTAGCTAAGGGTCTCAGCTACCCTCATGCGGACAGCGAAGACTCTGATCAGACTGGGCAGATGCCCAGGCTGATCTGAGTCTTTGCTGTGCGCACAACCACAATGTTGGTTTTGTCGTGTCATGGCTCATATATGAATGAGAACTACTATCATTACTCTTTATAGTGGGTAATCCCGCTAAAGATATTTTATCTCAAGGATATTTTCCCTACTATTAAAAGCAGTCCTTGTAAAAAAAACATTTCGTTTATTACACAATCAGTCTGAAGGACAATTTGTCTGAAAAAATACATTTTGTCTAAATTTTATCAAAGAATGTTTCATTTTGTCTAAATTTTATCAAAGAATGTTTCATTTTGTCTAAATTTTATCAAAGACTGTTTCATTTTGTCTAAATTTTATCAAAGAATGTTTCATTTTGTCGCAATTTTATCTAAGCTTTGTCTAAATAATAAAAGGACCTTGTAAACAGCCCCTCTAGCTGGAAGTATTTAGATCAAATATCGTGCTCCATGGTATGTCCATAAGACTAAATCTCCTTTAGATGGAATGTCAATCAGACAATATGTCTTCAAGACACAATGTGGGGTTTCTACCCGATTAAACAAACTTTGTGACCACTTCTTATGGAGACCTGTGACAGAAAAAGAAGCATCTCAGAAATATCCTCAATATCAAATTTCATCCCACATCCCTTAAATCCAAATTTAATACCAAAGTGTAACAATCCCTGTCCAGTTATTTCTCTTTATCTACTGCAACTGCACCAACGAATAACAGTAATTCTCACCATCACGCAACTCTAAACAGCCCCATATGTTGGTACACTCTCATAAAAGTTTCCAGCATTGTACTTTTGGTACCTTTTGGCATAGCAACCAAAGCCTACTGATAACATTATAAATATAGCAAAGAGGGCTATCAAAGCCGAGAATACTGGTGTAGATATAAATGTATCTCGTCCCTGTACTGTTATCACATTACTGGAGTTTATCATGTACCCAAGACTCCAACCAATATCTGTATTGTTTATCTGAAAAGACATGGAAAAACACATTTTATTTGGCCATTTTGTTTTTTTCAGGCATGCGACTCTTCTGATATCAAAAGATTACAAGTAAAATGGCATGCCTCACAGACCCTGATTAGACTGTGTATTTTTAAACCAGTCTGATCTTGGTCTATGCTCTTTACTAAAGAAATTCTGTAAAAAGATTTTAGGTGAATATTAATTCACTAATTCAGGAAAGAAACAATTAACTCCCTGCAAAGTTAGCACTTTCTCACACCTAACCTGTGCTGGACTCACACAATAGCTGTGAGCAGTGCTTCAGATAGAACTAGAAAATTGTGTCTGTAAGACACTAATGATGCCCCCGTGCAGCGCCTGTCACATGAAGTGTATATCCATAAAGCACCTACAAAGAATCCATTGAAAACATACCCTACCATGTAAAAAATTGCCCAAAATGACTAAGTTAAAAAGGCTGTGATTCTGTCAAAATTAATTCTAGATCTATCAAAATGCCTCATGCATATCTTCAAATATGTCCACAATATGTAGACAAGGTTTGAAAAAGATCCATTGAAAACTGTGGAGCAAGTTGATAACACAAACTCCATACTCTACAATGCAAAAATTTCCCTAGAATGACTAAGTTCAAAAGGCCGTAATTCTGTTAAAATTAAGTCTAGGTCTGATAAAAACCCACATGCATATCTTCAATACACTCACAGCATGTATTCAAGGTTTGAAAAAGATCCATTGAAAACTGTGAGAGAAGTTGATTACACAAACTCTATACCCTACAATGCAAAAATTTGCCTAAAATGACTAAGTTCAAAAGGCCGTAATTCTGTCAAAATTTATTCTAGGACCATGAAAAACCCAAATGCACATCTTCAATATGTCCAAAACATGTATGCAAAGTTTGTGTGATCCAATGAAAACTGTGGGACGAGTTGATTACACAAACTCTATACCCTACAATACAAGAATTTGCATAAAATGACTAAGTTCAAAAAATTTCCCTAGAATGACTAAGTTCAAAAGGCCGTAATTCTGTTAAAATTAATTCTAGGTCTGACAAAAACCCACATGCATATCTTCAATACACTCACAGCATGTATGCAAGGTTTGAAAAAGATACATTGAAAACTGTGAGAGAGGTTGACTACACAAACACTATACCCTACAATGCAAAAATTTGCCTAATATGACTAAGTTCAAAAGGCCGTAATTTAGTCAAAATTAATTCTAGGGCCAACAAAAACCCACATGCACATCTTCAATATATTTACAGCATGTATGCAAGGTTTGAAAAAGATCCATTGAAAACTGTGAGAGGAGTTGATTACACAAACTCTATACCCTACAATGCAAAAATTTGCCTAAAATGACTAAGTTCAAAAGGCCGTAATTCTGTCAAAATTTATTCTAGGGCCATCAAAAACCCACATGCACATCTTCAATATGTCCCAAACATGTATGCAAAGTTTAATAAAGATCCAATGAAAACTGTGGGAGGAGTTGATTACACAAACTCTATACCCTACAATACAAGAATTTGCCTAAAATGACTAAGTTCAAAAGGCTGTAATTCTGTCAAAAATAATTTTAGCTCCATCAAAAATCCACATGCACATCTTCAATATGTCCACAACATGTATGCAAAGTTTTAAAAAGATCCATTGAAAACTGTGGGAGGAGTTGATTACACAAACTCTATACTATAAAGCGTGACGAACAGACAGACGGATGGACAGACGGACAGACAGACAGACAGACAGACAGACAGGGGCAAATCTTAATGCCCCCTGACTATCGTCACGGGGGCATAATAAAAATGGGTGTCTGGGATAAGTTTCCATATTTCTTCACAAAACATAGGTTGTTACCCCTGATTTACCATCTCGGCAAGAATGCTTGTTTTATTGAACTAGAAAATTGTGTCTGTAAGACACTAATGATGCCCCCGTGCAGTGCCTGTCACATGATGTGTATATCCATAAAGCACCTACAAAGAATCCATTGAAAACATACCCTGCCATGTAAAAAATTGCCCAAAATGACTAAGTTAAAAAGGCCGTGATTCTGTCAAAATTAATTCTAGATCTATCAAAACACCTCATGCATATCTTCAAATATGTCCACAATATGTAGACAAGGTTTGAAAAAGATCCACTGAAAACTGTGGAGCAAGCTGCCCAAAATGACTAAGTTAAAAAGGCCACGATTCTGTCAAAATTATTTCTAGATCTATCAAAACACCTCATGCATATCTTCAAATATGTCCACAATATGTAGACAAGGTTTGAAAAAGATCCACTGAAAACTGTGGAGCAAGTTCATAACAGAAACTCCATACTCTACAATGCAAAAATTTCCCTAGAATGACTAAGTTCAAAAGGCCGATATTCCGTCAAAATAAATTCTAGGTCCAACAAAAACCCACATGCACATCTTCAATACATTCACAGCATGTATGTAAGGTTTAAAAAAGATCCATTGAAAACAGTGAGAGGAGTTGATTACACAAACTCTATACCCTAGAATGCAAAAATTTGCCTAAAATGACTAAGTTCTAAAAGCCGTAATTCTGTCAAAATTAATTCTAGGTCCAACAAAAACCCACATGCACATCTTCAATACATTCACAGCATGTATGCAAGGTTCGAAAATGATCCATTGAAAACTGTGAGAGGAGTTGATTACACAAACTCTATACCATAGAATGCAAAAATTTGCCTAAAATGACTAAGTTCAAAAGGCCGTAATTTTGTCAAAATTTATTCTAGGTCCAACAAAAACCCACATGCACATCTTCAATATGTCCACAACATTTACGCAAAGTTTGAAAAAGATCCATTGAAAACTGTGGGAGGAGTTGATTACACAAATCTATACCCTACTATACAAAAATTTGCCTAAAATGACTAAGTTCAAAAGGCCGTAAATCTGTCAAAATTAATGTTAGGTCCATCAAAACCCACATGCACATCTTCAATATGTCCACAACATGTATGCAAAGTTTGAAAAAGTTCCATTGAAAACTGTGGGAGGAGTTGATTACACAAACTCTATACTTTAAAGCGTGACAAACAGACAGACAGACAGACAGGGGCAAATCTTAATGCCCCCTGACTATCCTCACGGGGGCATAAAAATAGGGAAAAATATGCAAAGTTTGAAAAAGTTCCTTTGAAAACTGTGGGAGGAGTTGATTACACAAACTCTATACTTTAAAGCGTGACTAACAGACAGACGGACAGACAGGGGCAAATCTTAATGCCCCCTGACTATCCTCACGGGGGCATAAAAATAGGGAAAAATATTTCAGACTTATTCTCAACTCCCCTCCTAATCTGTAGCTCTGGTGAGAAGCTAGTCATTCTGCATGTGAACTTCACTACTGGTACTACCAAACATTACCTTTTTAATAAAGTGTATATTACTCCAAGAATCCTCATCAAACTTGTACCCTTTAGTAAGTAAGGTGTGTATATAACGACCTTCAAAACAATACCATCCCAACATAGCAGGATCACCAGTCTTCTTGGTTTTTACCTGGAAGTACCACAAAAGTATAATTAAAATACTTTGTCAAAACATCAGCATTTATTTTTCATTCTCTATAACTTTTTTTTCATTCTTTTACAACAACAGTCCAGCCTCCTTAGTTCAAACTCACAGGGACCCTAGTAAAAAAAGCATGAAGCATCAGTAATTCCATTTATTGAAAATGCCTTTCTAGTGACTCCTTCCTCAACTTACAACAATGATACTGGTAGTCCTCTTCAAAGTTGGGTACCAGTGCCTCAGCAAACACTGTAGGTCGTATCATATGACTGCAGTAGCTCTCTGATGAGGTCTGTACTGTTTGCCTAGCAGTATGATCAGGTTTGCAATGTTTGCCTTGCAGTTTGATCAAATCTGCATTGTTGCCTGGCAGTATGATCAAGTCTGCAATGTTTGTCTAGCAGTATGATCAGGTCTGCAATGTTTGTCTAGCAGTATGATCAGGTCTGCAATGTTTGCCTGGCAGTATGATCAAGTCTGCAATGTTTGCCTGGCAGTATGATCAAGTCTGCAATGTTTGCCTAGCAGTATGATCAGGTTTGCAATGTTTGCCTTGCAGTTTGATCAAATCTGCATTGTTGCCTGGCAGTATGATCAAGTCTGCAATGTTTGTCTAGCAGTATGATCAGGTCTGCAATGTTGGTCTAGCAGTATGATCAGGTCTGCAATGTTTGCCTGGCAGTATGATCAAGTCTGCAATGTTTGCCTGGCAGTATGGTCAAGTCTGCAATGTTTGCCTAGCAGTATGATCAGGTTTGCAATGTTTGCCTTGCAGTATGATCAAATCTGCATCGTTGCCAGGCAGTATGATCAAGTCTGCAATGTTTGCCTAGCAGTATGATCAGGTTTGCAATGTTTGCCTTGCAGTTTGATCAAATCTGCATTGTTGCCTGGCAGTATGATCAAGTCTGCAATGTTTGTCTAGCAGTATGATCAGGTCTGCAATGTTTGTCTAGCAGTATGATCAGGTCTGCAATGTTTGCCTGGCAGTATGATCAAGTCTGCAATGTTTGCCTGGCAGTATGATCAAGTCTGCAATGTTTGCCTTGCAGTTTGATCAAATCTGCATTGTTGCCTGGCAGTATGATCAAGTCTGCAATGTTTGTCTAGCAGTATGATCAGGTCTGCAATGTTTGCCTGGCAGTATGATCAAGTCTGCAATGTTTGCCTGGCAGTGTGATCAAGTCTGCAATGTTTGCCTAGCAGTATGATCAAGTCTGCAATGTTTGCCTGGCAGTATGCTCAGGTCTGCAATGTTTGCCTAGCAGTTTGATCAAGTCTGCAATGTTTGCCTAGCAGTATGATCAGGTTTGCAATGTTTGCCTAGCTGTATGATCAAGTCTTCAATGTTTGCCTAGCAGTATGATCAGGTTTGCAATGTTTGCCTAGCAGTTTGATCAAGTCTGCATTGTTGCCTGGCAGTATGATCAAGTCTGCAAGGTTTGCCTAGCAGTATGATCAGGTTTGCAATGTTTGCCTAGCAAGTTGATCAAGTCTGCATCGTTGCCTGGCAGTATGATCAAGTCTGCAATGTTTGCCTAGTAATATGATCAGGTCTGCATTGTTTGCCTAGCAGTATGAAAAAGTCGCATTGTTTGCCTAGCAGTATGATCAAGTCTGCAATGTTTGCCTGGCAGTGTGATCAAGTCTGCAATGTTTGCCTAGCAGTATGATCAAGTCTGCAATGTTTGCCTGGCACTATGCTCAGGTCTGCAATGTTTGCCTAGCAGTATGATCAAGTCTGCAATGTTAGCCTAACTGTATGATCAGGTCTGTACTGTATGCCTAGCAGTATGATCAAGTCTGCAATGTTTGCCTAGTAGTATGATCAAGTCTGCAAAATTTGCCTGGCAGTATGATCAAGTCTTCAATGTTTGTCTAGCAGTATGATCAAGTCTGCAATGTTTGCCTAGCAGTATGATCAAGTCTGCAAAATTTGCCTGGCAGTATGATCAAGTCTTCAATGTTTGCCTAGCAGTATGATCAAGTCTGTAATGTTTGCCTGGCAGCGTGGTCAAGTCTGCAATGTTTGTAGCAGTATGATCAAGTCTGCAATGTTCCTAGCAGTATAATCAAGTCTGCACTGGTTGCCTAGCAGTATAATCAAGTTTCACTGGTTGCCTAACAGTATGATCAGGACTACATTTTTTGGCCTAACAGTATGAGAATGTCAACAAGTCTGCACTTTGGCCTAGTAGTATGAGGTCTGCAGTGTTTGCCTAGCAGTGTGACTAAGGACTGAACTGTCTTCCTTGCAAACTGATCAGGGACTGCAGTGTTTGTCCTGTAGTGTAATCAGAGCCTCACCAATTTGCCAATTATTCTATGAAATATCTCCTTACAAGACAGGCAAAGTAGTCCCATGTTAGTCTGGAAGTGTCTGTTACATGTATATGGTTTCAGCAACAAGATTTTATAGTACAATGGTTCACTTACAGGGGAAGCAACTCTGCTATTTAATATTTTGTCACCCTTCTTAATGGCAGTTATTTCTTAATATTTACATTATCCATGCATTTATTGAAAAGCTCTACGGTAAACCATTAGAATGTAATGTACCTCAATAACTACATCAGTTCACGTGACGTTACATGATGTTAAATGACGTCAACATAAAACATGGTTCTCCAATCTGATTGGACATAGGCGATGTTATGATTTTCATGGTCCCAAAATACAGTAGAACTTCATTGGCTTGAACAGGATTGGGACCATGAAAATTAGTTCCAGCCAAGGGTAGTTCTAGCCATCCAGGGTAAGTTTCTATATAAAATGACCTCTAGGGACTCAGGAAAGAGTTCAAGTCAAGCATGGTTAACGATCCATCAGGGTTCGAGCCATTGACGTTCTACTGTATAAGCAAATAACTTAATTTTTCTGGTGTTTATCCAAGTATAAACTACAGTGGGCCGCTAGCAAAGTTTACATGAACCCCTTTGGGGTTCACTTACTTTGCATGCGACCCAATGTAGTTTATACTCGGATAATTATCAGAAAAATGAAATTCATTCCTTAAATGGAACTTTTAGAGTAGCTTAAATTTTAGAATGGCTTTGTCCTTCAAGGAAGAAAACAAGAAGTCACAAAATTGTTATCCTTGGATAATTATCAGAAAAATGAAATTCATTCCTTAAATGGAACTTTTAGAGTAGCTTAAATTTTAGAATGGCTTTGTCCTTCAAGGAAGAAAACAAGAAGTCACAAAATTGTTTTCCTTGGTAAAGCAGTGTAACCATTTACCGCAGTTTATCAAATAATGTACATTTCTCTTATCAATTATGATAGGGAATTGTACACAGATAATCATTTTCAAGAAAAATAATGCAACATTTACTGTGTTTTAACTCTACTGCTGGCATACTGCTGACAGGCAATGACCAGTGGTATCAGAACTTGAATTTAAAGCTTCAATATAGCTGCAGATTTAGGTGAAACTGACTCCAACAAAATAGTATCCCTAACCAGACTATGCTCACCCAATGCCCACTAACCACATCAGCTTCACCCAGTGCATCCCTTACCCAACTGGTCTAATGCTGTGCACACCTAATCCACTATCATCTTCCAGTGCAACCTTACCCAACTGGCTTCACCCCAATGTATTCCTAATGGTCCCATCCAATCATCTCTAACCCAAACTAGCCTCCCAGAAGGAGGAGTGACTTTCTGTGTAAACTTAGTGCAAATAAAAACTAGAAACATGGTAACTAACAGGGCCCCGCCTTTATATAACTGTTAACAACATTTAAGTCATATGTGCCCAACCAGAAATAACAATACCAGCTTTCTATTATCATGTTGTTCCTTCATATTCAATACAGTCGAATCTCGGTAGTTCGAACGCCGATTTTTCGAAACTACAGGATTTTTCGAAGTAGAAACACGGTCCTGATCGTAAGCCTATTATTTCTATGCAAAAACACTTCCGCAAATTCGAATTTCGATTATTCGAAAAAATCGGATTTTTCGAAAGAAAAATTTGGTCCCGATGGAGTAAATTCATTATAATTACCCTCTATTATTCAAAATCAAAATTCATGCTCCAATTTTATGCCGGATTATTACACCTTTTGTCATCGATGAGATAAATATGTACACCCTCAGGTCATCACTGCCACCTGTACAGGTAATTATTGCTTCACGACCACTTACGTTTTGATGGATTAGTCATTGATTTCTGTTGAGCAAAAGGTGTCTGTCTAATTGCACAATTGACGGGGATTATCTTGTTTGAAGTTTGTAAATTTAAAGGTATAAATGTGATAACTTTTGTAACCAGCAAAGGCTCGGACTAGCATGCGCATCCAAACTTTGGTTACGTTAGGCTGTGATCATACGGTTTGCGCACGGATAATACGGTTTGCACACAGCACTAAACAGAGTCTCTAGCTACCCTGTGCAGACTGACAGGCTGGTTTGAGTAATACATTGACTCCGAATCACTGAGGAGCCTTTTCCATGACACAGTTCAGATGACCAGTGGACTTGTTTTTCTGAAAACGAAAGTAGCCAGTTCTCAAAAACATAAACGAAAGTGAAAGTACAGTTAAGTCAGGGCTAGCCTGTTTCCGTTCAGTCTGGCTTTGATCTTGGCCGGTGCTGCATTGTCATAAACAGTTAATTTGCGGAGCTAGGAAAATGTTCGGCAGCTTTGATGCTTTCGGGCAATACACATGTACATGTGCCAAACACGAGGGCTGGTCTCGTGATATTAAATGATTGTGGATGTTTGGATAGGTTAATTATTCTACGTTCTGATTTTGTTTTCATTGATTTGTAAATCCAGGAACGTCAGTAAGCAAAGAGAAATAAAATATCGGACCGTCTGAAAATCGCCATAATAACGAATTCCGGAAATGTACGGAAATGAACGGGAAAGGCCGAACTCGTAAATTCGACTTACGGATAATTCGAATGAAAAAGTGAGGTCCCTGTCAGTTCGAATTATTGAGGTTTGACTGTATGTTGTTTGAAATTAAGCCTCTGGTTAAGTGTCATTAAGATATGGGCAAAATACACAATCATGATTGATTAAAACATGGGCAACAACTCTGTGAAGCAGGAAACTGATGTTACCATTCTTGCATTCTGCACACCTTCAGATCATCTAATGATGCTTTATATTTGTACCAAATTTTATAAAAATATCTTCAAAGGCTTTAAAGTTATACAGCAGACAAGATCTTCATACCTAAAATAACAAAGGGAAGGTGTAGTTATGGTCCCTTTTCTCTGCACATTGTCTGATGATGTTTATATTTGTACCAAGTTTTGTGAAAATATCTTAAACAGTTTTAAAGTTAGAGAGCAAACACCTTTTCTAGACTGTAAACTACCAAGGGGAAATGTAGATTAAGTTACAGTTCTTATTCTCTGCTCACTGTGTGATGATGCTTTATATTATGTACAAGTTTTATGAAAATATCTTTGATGGTTTTAAAGCTAAATAGCTGACATGATTTCTATATTTAAAATTACAAAGGGGCATAATTCAGTAAAAAATGTAGTGAGAGTTTGGATTCTAGTTATCTGCACATTGCCTGATTACACTTGTACCAAGTCTTGTGAAAATATCTCTAATGGTTTCAGAATTAAAGAGCTGACACCATTTCAGTACTCAAAATTTCAAAGGAGCATAATTCAGTAAATAATGTAGGCAGAGTTATGGTTCTTGTTCTCTGCATATTGACTGATAATGCTTGACATTTTTAGCAAGTCATATGAAAATATCTCTTAATGGTTTCAGAGTTATGAAACGGACATGATTTCTGTACTCAAAATTACAAAGGGGTATAATTCAGTAACTAATGTAGGCACAGTGATGTTTCTTGTTTTCTGCACATCGTCTGACAATGCTTTACATTTGTACCAAGTCTTGTGAAAATATCTTCATTGGTTTCAGAGTTATAAAGCAGACACAATTTATGCACTCAAAATTTCAAAGGGGCATCATTCAGAAAACAATGTAGGCAGTTATGGTTCTTGTTCTCTGCACATCGACTGATGATGCTTTACATTTGTACCAAGTCTCGTGAAAATATCTTTATCGGTTTCAGAGTTATGGAGCGGACATGATTTCTGTACTCAAAATTACAAAGGGGCATAATTCAGTAAATGCTGCAGGCAGAATTATGGTTCTTGTTCTCTGCACATCGACTGATAATGCTTTACATTTGTACCTAGTCTCGTGAAAATATCTTTAAGGGTTTCAGAGTTATGGAGCTGACATGATTTCTGTACTCAAAATAAAGGGGCATAATTCAGTAAATACTGTAGGCAGAGTTATGGTTCTTGCTCTCTGCACATTGACTGATGATGCTTTACATTTGTACCAAGCCTTATGAAAATATCTGCAACGGTTTCAGCGTTAAGGAGCGGACACGATTTCTGTACTCAAAATTTCAAAGGGGCATAATTCAGTAAAAATTATAGACAGAGTTATGGTTCTTGTTGAACAAGGGGCAAAATTCAGTAAATACTGTAGGCAGAGTTATGGTTCTTGCTCTCTGCATATTGTCTGATAATGCTTTACATTTGTACCAAGTCCTATAAAAATATCTTTATCGGTTTCAGAGTTATGGAGCAGACACGATTTCTGTACTCAAAATTACAAAGGGGAATAATTCAGTAAATACTGTAGGCAGAGTTATGGTTCTTGTTCTCTGCACATCGACTGATGATGCTTTACATTTGTACCAAGTCTCCTGAAAATATTTTTAAGGGTTTCAGAGTTATGAAGCGGACACGATTTCTGTACTCAAAATTACAAAGGGAAATAATTCAGTCAATACTGTAGGCAGAGTTATGGTTCTTGTTCTCTGCACATTGACTGATGATGCTTTACATTTGTACCAAGTCTCGTGAAAATATCTTTAAGGGTTTCAGAGTTATGGAGCGGACAGGATTTCTGAACTCAGAATTACAAAGGGGCATAATTCAGTAAATACTGTAGGCAGAGTTATGGTTCTTGTTCTCTGCACATTGTCTGATAATGCTTTACATTTGTACCAAGTCTTGTGAAAATATCTTTTACGGTTTCAGAGTTATGGAGCGGACACGATTTCTGTACTCAAAATTTCAAAGGGGCATAATTCAGTAAAAATTGTAGACAGAGTTATGGTTCTTGTTCTCTGCATATCGTCTGATGATACTTTACATTTGTACCAAGTCTCGTGAAAATATCTCTAACGGTTTTAGAGTTAATGAGCGGACACAAAATGATGACATACGGACGGACAGACAGACGGAAGGACAGACAGACAGACGGACAAGGTCATTACTATAGGGCCTCCACAGACTTAGTCTAGTGGGGCCCTAATGAAAAAATAAGGGAAACTGGAAAAGGTGTTTGTAAAACACTATGCCCCCAACCATATGCCTGAGCCTGAAGGAAATGATCTACACTAAAAATCATTAACTGAAATCCAACAGAGGTTAATCAGTCAATCTACTCATCATGTCCAATCAGCTGACCGAGTTTCAAGTCCCTTGCTCAAATACTTTGAGATATCTTGTTGACAAGTTTAAAATCCTGAAAATTTCAAAGGGCCATAACTCAAAAAAAAATTGATGGAATTTGTTCAAAAATTAATCACTTAATCTACTCATCATCTCCAATCAACTGATTTAGCTTCAAGTCTCAAGCTCAAATACTTTTTGAGATATCTTGCTGACAAGTTTAAAATGCCGAAAAATTTCAAAGGGCTGTAACTAAGAAAAATTTCAAGGGAATTCATTCAAAAGTTAATCACTTAATCTACTTATCATCTCCGATAAGCTGACTATGGTTCAAGTCTCTAGCTCAAATACTTTTCGAGATATCTTACTGACATTTCAAAGGACCATAACTAAAAAAGAAAATTGACAAAATCTGTTCCAAATTACATCTAAGTCCCTAGCATTAATACTTTTTAAGATATCTTGCTGAGAAGGTTATAATGCTGAAATTTTCAAAGGGCCAAAACTCCAAAAACTAGAAACATGGTAACTAATAGGGCCCCGCCTTTATGAAACTGTTGATGACATTTAAGTCATATGTGCCCAACCAGAAATAACAATACCAGCTTTCTATTATCATGTTGTTCCTTCATATTCAATATGTTTTTTGAATTTAAGCCTCTGGTAGTGTCTTTAAGATATTGGTATAATTCAGTAAATAATGTAGGCAGAGTTATGGTTCTTGTTCTCTGCACATCGTCTGACAATGCTTTACATTTGTACCAAGTCTTGTGAAAATATCTTTATTGGTTTCAGAGTTATAGAGCAGACACAATTTCTGCACTCAAATTTTCAAAGGGGCATCATTCAGTAAACAATGTAGGCAGAGTTATGGTTCTTGTTCTCTGCACATCGTCTGATGATGCTTTACATTTGTACCAAGTCTCATGAAAATATCTTTATCGGTTTAAGGGTTATGGAGCGGATACGGTTTCTGTACTCAAAATTACAAAGGGGCATAATTCAGTAAATACTGTAGGCAGAGTTATGGTTCTTGTTCTCTGCACATCGTCTGATGATGCTTTACATTTGTACCAGGTCTTGTGAAAATATCTTTAAAAGTTTCAGAGTTATCGAGCGGACACGATTTCTGTACTCAAAATTACAAAGGGGCATAATTCAGTAAATACTGTAATCAGAGTTATGGTTCTTGTTCTCTGCACATCGTCTGATGATGCTTTACATTTGTCCCATGTCTCGTGAAAATATCTTTAACGGTTACAGAGTTATTGAGCGGACACGATTTTTGTACTCAAAATTTCAAAGGGGCATAATTCAGTAAAAACTGTAGGCAGAGTTATGGTTCTTGTTCTCTGCACATTGTCTGATAATGAAGCGGACACGATTTCTGAACTCAAAACTGCAAAGAGACATAATTAAATAAAAAATGTATACAGAGTTACGGTTCTTGTTCTCTGCACATCGTCTGATGATGCTTTACATTTGTACCAAGTCTCGTGAAAATATCTCTAACGGTTTCAGAGCTATGAAGTGGACATGATTTCTATACTCAAAATTACAAAGGGGCATAATTCAGTAAAAATGTAGGCAGAGTTATGGTTCTTGTTCTCTGCACATCGTCTGATGATGCTTTACATTTGTACCAAGTCTCGTGAAAATATCTCTAATGGTTTCAGAGTTATGAAGCGGACAGGATTTCTGTACTCAAAATTACAAAGGGGCATATTTCAGTAAAAAATGTAGGCAGAGTTATGGTTCTTGTTCTCTGCACATCGTCTGATGATGCTTTACATTTGTACCAAGTCTCGTGAAAATATCTCTAACGGTTTCAGAGTTATTGAGCGGACACGAAATGATGACGGACGGATGGACAGACGGATGGACAGACAGACAGAAGGACAGACAAGGTGATTACTATAGGGCCTCCGCAGACTTTGTCTGGCGGGGCCCTAATAATGATTTGCCATCAAAGTGTTTGTGAAATATAATCCATGAATTCTACATAAAGGCTGATCATTATAAACACACAAACTTACTGTTTTAGGTTAATGGTTCTTGCGCACTGCATTATCTGTCATTGCCAGCTATCAATATTCTAAATTTCAATAGATTACCTTGAACTATTTTAGAGATATACTCCCAACAAAGGCAACAAGGAGATGGAAAATAATTCTGGAACTACTTGTGATAACACTATGGTCCCTGAAGTTTGCACTTTTTCTAATTAATATGTGAAATTTCATTTAGGTACCTTTAATACTTTCAGAGATATGCTGTGGACAAAGTGTGACGGACAGACAGACAGACAGAAGGATAGACAGATGGAAGGACGGATGGACAGACAAAGTAGCATCCATATGCTTACCCTTCGGGGAGCATAAAAAATATGGTTATAAGTGTATGTCTAATATTGTTATCTCAATAGTCTCTGCAATCCTAGTAATGTAAATCTTTTCAAACAAAGGCAAAATATACATACCACTTCCCAATCTTCACTGCAAAGTTTAGTTAAGTGGCTTTCAAAACTATCTAATGAAAAACTGGAATTTCTTGTCAAATTTAGAAAATCCATTTCATAGAAGAAACTTGAAAATGCCTGCAAATAAAAATATTAATGATTAGAACAAAATGCTGTCTTACATCTACATGGACCAATATGGCTACTGCAATGGATAGGAAAATGTTAGAATTTGAAGAAAAACACATTTACAATTCAACAATGTCTCTTCCAAACACTTCCTTCCACTATATGAATTGATTATGGAAGGTTAGCCAGTGAGGTGCTCTTATCAACAATGTATTTGTTTATGAAGACAATACAAACCTTTGTAAATTGTCAGCTGGGAAATTCTGAAATACCTTACTCTCTGAGCCATACTGTATATCTATTCTGAAATACCTTACACTCTGAGCCATACTGTATATTTATTCTGAAATACCTTACACTCTAAGCCATACTGTATATTTATTCTGAAATACCTTAGTCTCTGAGCCATACTGTATATTTATTCTGAAATACCTTACACTCTGAGCCATACTGTACTCTGAAACACCTTACACTCTGAGCCATACTGTATATTTATTCTGCTATAAGAATTTCTCTCCCTCCAAAACAACCCAAATCGTTTAGGTTTTTTGTGATTGTTTTGGCAGCAAAAAATGGAATTAATATAACTGATTTGCATATTTGGGTTACTTTAGCATGGAAATGCCCCTGTTTTGAAGCCAAATTAATATTAGCAACAGGTTTACTTACATAGAACTGTCCATATACTGGAGGCTGATACACACCATTGAAACTACAGTTGTTGAGAGGGCATGGAGCAGTGAAGTTGAAGATGCTCATCACTGCTTTATCACACTCTGTTTCATTGGCAGTGCCAATAAAAGTGTAGTTGACATCCTGCAATAAACCATTATTTAGCAACATTGTAAAAAAACAACCAAATCTGCCAAAGATATTCATGAAAACTTTCATACATGTTTTATAACCAT
Source organism: Ctena decussata (assembly GCA_963989385.1). Taxonomy (NCBI): domain Eukaryota; kingdom Metazoa; phylum Mollusca; class Bivalvia; order Lucinida; family Lucinidae; genus Ctena; species Ctena decussata. The sequence continues at coordinate 129,178,586 of OZ022498.1, forward strand.
ATAAAAAAATTAGCAATATATATCTCACAAAGTTAACATATTTGAAAGCTTTTATCCCAGAATTACTCCACCCACTCAAAGACTATTTATGATTCAACTGCAATTCAAATAGGGAGGTGTACCCACTTGCTTAGAGCAAAGTTCCATGTCCATACATACTATACTCAGAGGGAAAAGAAAATTTATACTTTTTGTATGCTCATATTTTTTTTTTTTTTCACTGCACAGGTCTGACACTCTGCACGATTTATTCTCACTCAATGAACAATAATGCAGCATATTAAAATACTGAACACAATGCTTGACTCGGGGTGTTGCATTTTATGAAAGTGAGGGCATTATTAAGGGTCTAGTCATTAACCAATCAGCCCTCTCGAAACACTTCAAAAAACTGTGTAAAGAGATTTCACCATGTTAGAATAACAGCTGCAGTCTGGCATCATTGAAATGGCTGATATTTGCGTAAAATACCTGGTGAACTATGATGAGGTAAGCAGTAAACCATAATTAAACTTCCCTGATTTCAACAATGATTCCACACAATGCTATGTTGCTCCTGCCTTGCACTTCCACAATGATAAGGACCATAGTTAAAAGTAAGTGTATGCTAGATTTGATGAATTTATATAGAAACAAGAGCTCCGCAAGTGGGGCAATATACGCCCATTTCTGAATGTTTGCACCGTAAAAAAATAAGGAAGGGGAAGCACTTATTCTTATATTAGACATACTGTCTCAACCTAATACACATTGCTATAAAGTTTCATCAAGATATTCCATACGGTTACCTAGTAATGACTTGCCTTAGAATAGTCGTAGAAATAAATCAAAGGGACGTAACTCCATAAATAAGGAAGGGGGAGTAATTATTTTTATATAAGACACACAGCCTCAACCTGATACAGATTGCTATAAATTTTCATCAAGATATTCCATACGGTTGCCTACTTATCACTTGCATAAGAATAGCCTTAGAAAGTATTCAAAGTGAGGTTACTCTAAAAATAAGTAAGGGAAGGCAATCATTCTTATATGTGACATATCGTGTCAACCTAATAAACATCACTATCAAGTTTAATCACAATAGTCCAAAGGGTTAGTTAGATATGAGGTGTACAAATATAGTCTGACAAAATAATCTAAGGGAGGTAACTCAAAATCTAAGTAAAGGGGAGTAACCATTCTTGTATGAGACATGTTGCTTTAACCTCATATACATTGGTATAAAGTTTCATCATGATAGGTTAGTAAGATATGGACTAAAATGCCAGAGGCCATGCAACATGTAGATGACAAGTTGATGTAAAAATTTCCAAAACCAACAAAGCATGAAATATAGATCAAAGGAACAAAAAAAAAAATAACAACATTCAAGAAGGCCATTCTATGCCCTAATTAGATTGGCCGAATGCACTGTATTTAAAGAGGAATGGACTCAAATGCTAGGGTCAATTTAGAATGAAAAATTTTAAGAATGCAGCAGCACAGGAAATATAAGTCAAGGGTAGGAGAAAGCGCAAAGTCCTTTGAGAACATTCGATCATACTTTGAGAGAAGTTGACTTAAATGCTAGGGTTGACATAATTTTGACGTAAATTTTTATGAAGTCAGTGGAGCATGAAATATAGGTCAAGGGTAGAAATAAGTGCAACATTCCTCGAGAACATTCTAAAAAGAAACTTTATCTAGGTTTGATGATTGTACCTATCAAACTTAGAGAGAAATGGACTTAAACACTAGGGTCAAGGCAGTTTTGGATGTAAAAGTTAACAGAGTCATCAGAGCATGAAATACACCTCTAGGGTAGGAATACATGCAACATACAGTCGAACTTTGATGGCTCAAACTCACCGGGACCACCAAAAAAAGTTCGAGCGATCGGTAGTTCGAGCCATTGAAGACCAACTCACAAGGTCCAGCTGAATGTACTATGCTTTTCTATCATACAAAGGGATTGATCGGTCATAATTTTAGCCACTCGTTGACCCTTTTGCACTATTTGGAAGAGAAAAATAAAACGCTTTGTCAATATCAAAGCGTCTTATGACAATGATCAAACGTCTGAGTATGGAAATTATTTACAAGGTAGTTAGGTCGAGCCATCGGTGGGTTTTTACATAGAAAATGTACCCTAGGGACCGGGTTTGGGGTTCGAGCGTTCGAGCCATCGTAGTTCGAGCCAAAGGTGGCAGGTTAAGTTAAAACGAATGGGAGTTTTGCCGGGACTGGAAAGTCAGTTCTACCAAAGCATGGCGTTCGAGTCATCCGAGTTTGAGCCAGTGAAGTTCGACTGTATCTCAAGAACATTATAAGAAGAAACTTTATGCAAGATTTGATGATTGTAGGTATCTTTCTTTGAGAGAAATGGACTAAAATGCTAGGGTTAATGCAATTCTAGATGTAAAATTTTAAGAAGTCAGTAGAGCCTGAAATATAGGTCAAGGGTATAAATAAGTGCAACAGCCATCAAGAACATCTTAAGAACTTTTATGCTACATTTGATGGTTGGAGGTGTCAGAGTTTGTGAGAAATGGACTTAAATGCTACGGTCAATATAATTGATGATGGACAGACAGACTGATGTGTGGAAGGAATGACTAATGGATAGAAAAGTGAACTCCTATATCACACCTTGCTTAAGCAGGTGTGAAAAACCCCTTTGACAGGATATGGCATGCAGCCTTATGGACCACCATGGGGAAGTACAATATCAGTGCAAATCTTAGTTCACATCATTGAGCAGTTCTACAATCAAGCTACAATTGCAGTCCAGTTGAATAGCAGTATGTGAGATTGGTTGGGAGCAACAGTTGGAGTTAGGCAAGGCTGTCTTCTATCACCCAACCCCTTCAATATCCCTTGCGAAAATTAAACGCAGCTCTGTATAAAAGCTGCGCAAAAGCCGGCTTTTCTGCAGCTTTCCTGCGTATTTTTTAAAAAACTGTATAAAAGCTGCGTTTCTTTTCAGACCTGCGGAAAAGCTGTACTTTTTTTCAAATAGCTGTGCAAAAGCTGTACTTTTTTGTGTGAGCTGCGCAGAAGCTGGATATTTAATTTGGTTAATTTCAGAAAGCTGCGTCTTTAAGACTAAAAGCTGTAGAAAAGCTGAATATTCTTTTTTATTCAACAAATAAATCATAAAGATAAAATCTGCAGCTCCTGAGAGCTGTAGAAAAGCTGCGTATTACTGAAATTTAAGTCCAAACCATCTTAAACATAAAGACGCAGCTATTCTACAGCTTTTAAAAGTTGCGTATTTAAATTTTCAACAATTGCCTCACCTAAAACTGAGATTTTGTTTTGCCATCTTGGATTATATACAATATCTAGGGTTGTGGCATGTCGGTTGGGTACGGTATATTTTTGTTAATTTTCTATCTTTTGTTTCTAATGATTTTGAGCACAAAGGGAAAATTTGTTCTACAAATTGGAATTGCATGAAGATCAACATGTTTGGTTTAAATTACGGAAAAATGAATATCTGAACATTAGCGTCACACATGGACACATGGGCCTAGCTACATTTGTTTGCTTAATAATTTGAATTGATTGGGTGCATATTTTATAAAGAAAATAAAGAAACGCAGCTTTTGCCCAGCTCTGAAGAGCTGCGTAAATTCATCAACATTAAACTGGTATTATGTAATATTAAGCAATATTACCTTGTTGCTATGGCAATTTTCCCTGAGGGGGCCATGTGGCATAAAAATCTTTCCAAAAAACTTTTTAAGTCATCATTTATAAAGAGTCAAGTAAAAAGAAAACAGTGACTTGAAGGCTAAACATGTGGAGATAATGTTTGTAACGTATTCATTTTCACCGGATTTGGATTCTGGTAAGATTTAATTTTTCTAGAATTTCATTTTGTTCTTAATCTTATAAATTTTGCATTATTTAAGACCACAGGCAGATAGATAAACTGACATATATAAGCAGACAGACAGGCAGGCATGCATGCAGGCCCCCCCCCCCCCCCCCCCCCCCCCCCCCCCCCCCCGCCGTGACCTCCCACACACAAAATGGGAAAGACCTGAATTTGAATTCCTTTTAATTGTTTTCCCCCTGAATTCATCATTATCTGTGAGTAAAAGTCAAGGGAATGGGAAAGTCAAGGGAATGGGATAAGCACTGAAATTTAATAGTTTTATGCTCATTTTGTATTTTTGTTACTGCATGATTTCTAGTCATCTATCTGATAATTTACCATATCACAGTTGGTACCTTTTAAAGGTGTTTGTATAGCACTGTTTTATTATATTAAATTCTATTTGTTTTTATTTTTGACCTTTCTGTTTTTCTGTCCTCATCCAGAACTTTTAAAGACGCAGGTTTCTGACAGATACGCAGCTTTTACGCAGGTTTGCTTTTCAAGCAGTAGAAACTAAAGCTGCGTTGAAGCTGCGGAAACGCAGCTTTTACGCGGCTTTGACCTAAAGCTGCGTTGAAGCTGCGGAAACGCAGCTTTTACGCAGCTATAACGCAGCTTTGTCATAAAGCTGCGTTTTAGCTGCGGAAACGCAGCTTTAACGCAGGTCTGAATCAGAGCTGTAGAAAAGCTGCGCAGAAGCTTCGCAAAAGCCGGCGGTATTGGCACCTGCGGAAAAGCTGCGTTTCTGCAGCTTAAATGCAGCTTTTGAGTTTGACGCAGCTTTTATGTGCCTCTGCGTTAAAGCTGCGTTAGAGCTTCGCTAAAGCTGCGTAAAAGCCGGCTTTCATGCAGGTTTGTATAAAGCTGCGTTAAAGCCGGCTTTTCTGCAGCTCTGCGGAAAAGCTAGCTTTTCTGCAGCTTAAATACGCAGGTGCCAATACTGCCGGCTTTTGCGAAGCTTCTGCGCAGCTTTCAAAGCTGCGCTAAAGCTGTAGAAAAGCTGGGTTTTTTTCGCAAGGGATATACTCCAACAGATCATGTCTAATGCTCTGGAAGAACATAATGGAAAGGTTAGCATAGGCAGTAGAAATGAGACAGCTGAAACAGGGCAATGTGGAAAGGGATTGTTGCGAGGTCATCTGTGGTGCCCCAAAGACCTTGCATGGTTATGAGTTAGAAAAGACTAGAATACAAATAGTACAGAGCTGAGCTTGTGAACTATGAGGAGAAAACATAGGACCAAATGAACTATATTATTTGAGAATTTTATATCTAGAACTAATCCAGGAGGTAAACATAAGACCAAATGAACTATATTATTTGAGAATTTTATATCTAGAATTAATCCAGGAGGTAAACATAGGACCAAATGAACTATATTATTTGAGAATTTTATATATATCCACAATGATTGCATCTCATTTACATGAACACAAGGCTCTCAGTGGCAGACTGAAGTAGGGTCATTGGGATGTGGCTGTATTCTCAAAACTGTTAGTATATGGCTTGCTGCAATGCATTAGAGTCATGAATGACTGGTAATGAAGTGAATGCATCGTTTTGCCTCTGAGCATACATGTACATCCTAAATATTAAATTCTGCTGAATCTGGCTTCCTACTGTCATGTGCCTAAATTTTAGGACACCTAAGAATAATTAAGTTTCCATTTATCTCAAATGGAAAATAGGTTATATTCAGGTATACTTAAGTCCATTATTGTACTTTCCAAGCTGTCATAAGACTTTACCTTGTCCACTATTGCATTCATCTGATGTCATTAGACTTTACCTTGTCCACTACCTCATTCATCTGATGTCATCAGACTTTACCTTGTCCACTACCTCATTCATCTGATGTCATTAGACGTTACCTTGTCCACTACCTCATTCATCTGATGTCATCAGACTTTACCTTGTCCACTATTGCATTCATCTGATGTCATTAGACTTTACCTTGTCCACTACCTCATTCATCTGATGTCATTTGACTTTACCTTGTCCACTATCACATTCATCTGATGTCATTAGACTTTACCTTGCCCACTACCTCATTCATTTGATGTCATTAGACTTTACCTTGTCCACTACCTCATTCATCTGATGTCATTAGACTTTACCTTGTACACTACCTCATTCATCTGATGTCATTAGACTTAATCTTGTCCACTATCGCATTCATCTGATATCATTAGACTTTACCTTGTCCACTACCTCATTCATCTGATGTCATTTGACTACACCTTGTCCACTACCTCATTCATCTGATATCATTAGACTACTTTATCTTGTCCACTACCTCATTCATCTGATGTCATTTGACTTTACCTTGTCCACTACCTCATTCAACTGATATCATTAGACTTCATCTTGTCCACAACCTCATTCATCTGATGTCATTATACTTTACCTTGTCCACTACCTCAGTCACCAGATGTCATTATACTTTTCCTTGTCCACTACCTCATTCATCTGATGTCATTAGACTTTACCTTGTCCACTGTCTCATTCATCTGATGTCATTAGACTTTACCTTGTCCACTACCTTATTCATCTGATGTCATTAGACTTTACCTCTGATGTCATTAGACTTTACCTCGTCCACTATTGCATTCATCTGATGTCATTAGACTTTACCTTGTCCACTACCTCATTCATCTTATGTCTTTAGACTTTACCTAGTCCACTACCTCATTCATCTGATGTCATTAGACTTTACCTTGTCCACTGTCTCATTCATCTGATGTCATTAGACTTTACCTTGTCCACTATTGCATTCATCTGATGTCATTAGACTTTACCTTGTCCACTACCTCATTCATTTGATGCCATTTGAAGCTGTGAGAAAATCTCTTGGCACATGGTGCTTCAAACACATTTGAGTATGTCTCTGTCATCATATTGCCATGGAAACCACATGGACTGGAGAAGTTGGTGTTGTTAACTCCCTGAGTCTGAAATATTTACAGAACATCACAAATTTCATTATAACATATGAATATATGACTTAGTACATGTAGATGAACATAAAATGGCCTATATTTGTCCCCTTGGGCAAATGCTTATATCATATCATCATTGTGACTGGACTTCTACAAGAAAACACATGTAACAAACCTTATATATGCACATTAGTCTTATAGTCATACAAATTTATTGTACGTTTCATGGAATTTTGTTGACTGGTTACTTAGTTATGGCTCAGTTTGTTTTAATTTAAACCAAGGGCAATAACTCGTGCATAACTAATGCCATTCTTACAAAACTTGACATGCATCAGCGCATCATGGTGGCACATATTCATTTTAAGTTTCATCAAATTGCATTCATAGGCTACTTAGGTATGGCTCCAGATGGACAGAAGGTGGGACAGACTGACATGGAGAAAACAATATCCCTCCACCCTGGGCAGAGAATAATAATCGGCATGAACCTAGAAGTAAACCCAGTCACATATCATCAGGTTCCATCAAAGGATATTGGAAATATAAGCAAACCAGAGGACCAATGGCCCTGTGGCTCACCTAACACCTGTCAACAGACAAAATTTGTCATTTTGCTCATTCGTTACAAATTTGAAACCAGTGTCTTATAAGGAGTGTATATTTTAATTTTAAAATCAAGTGACCTTGAGCAAAGTTAAAATAATGACCTTGACCTTTGATGACCTTATGTCTTCATGTATTCATTTAGTTAACTATATTTTCCAATTATTATATATAGGCTTAAAGAGTTTCGATGAAATCAACTGTTTAAGCATTTACCCATATAAAAGCTAAACATACTAAAATAGATCAAGGTTGATGCACAGTCATGATTTGTATAAACTATGATGGGGCAGAGTCCCCAATGCTACATACCAGCTTTAAAGGTCAAAAGCCTTTCCATTCTGGAGAAGAAGATTTTTGAAGGGATTTTACCATATATGAGCATAGTGGCCATCTTGGTCATGTGACCATGACCATCTGAAAATAGTTTAGTTCCTTTGACCCAGTGAAGCTCCAAATGAAATACGGCTTCAAACAGCCCAGTGGCTTCAGAGAACAAGATGTTTGAAAAAGGTGAATCTCAGTGACCTTGAACAAAGGTCAAAGAATGACTATGACCTTCAGTGACATAATTTCTTCATCTCATTTAGTTAACCATATATACCTAATATTATACCTTAGACTTAAAAAGTTCCTGAGAAATCCCTGTTTAAGCATTTGTTTATACAAAAGCATAACATACCAAAATAATTAACGTAGCCATAAATTAGGTCAAGGTCAATGCAAGGTCATGATATGTAAGATTATGTACAAATTATGATGGACCCGAGTCCTCAATGCCATTAGACATTTGGTTCTAGATAAGAAGATTTTTGAGGGAGTTTTACCATATATGGGCATTGTGGCCATCTTAGTCATGTGACAAAGACTTTCTGAACAAACTATTTTCCTTTGGCCCACGGAAGCTTTATATGAAATATGGCTTCAAACAGCCCAGTGGCTTCAGAGGAGAAGATGACTGAAAATGTTGACAGGCCTTAAGCAAAGGTCAAAGAATGACCTTGACCTTAAAAGACATAATTTCTTCAACTGGTCATTTAGTTAACCATATTTACCAAATATTTTACCTTAAACTTTTAAGTTTCTAAGAAATCCACTGTTTAAGCATTTCCCATACAAAAGCATAAGGTACCAAAGTTACCATATCATTAATTAGGTCAAGGTCAACCTATGGTCATCATTTCTATAAATTATTATAGGCTCGTATGCCCAATGCTACATACCAGGTGTCAAGGTCATAGGCCTTTGGGTTCTGGAGTAGAAGATTTTTGAAGGGTTTTTTACCATATATGAGTGTGGCTGCCATCTTGGTCTTGTGACCCAAATACAAACTACCATGGACTCGAATGCCCGATGCTAAATACCAGGATTCAAGGTCATAGGCCTTTTGGTTCTGGAGAAGATTTTTGAAGGGTTTTTAACATATATGGGTGTGGCGGCCATCTTGGTCATGTGATCAAGACCATTTTACCATAAACTTATATAGTTTCTGAGAAATCCACTGTTTAAGCATTTCCCCATACAAAAGCATAAGGTACCAAAGTTTCAGCATTTTCTCATACAATAGCATAAGGTACCAAAGTGTTAATTTCATGCATATTACTATTCTTCTTATGTTAGGTAACTCTTCTACTTGATTACAATGCTCTTCTTTAGGAAACAATACTTAGTGATGTCATGTGACGTCATGACGTCACAACTGAACCATGGCAATGTCAGTTAAGTGATTACCTGTTGAAACAATATGCAGTACAGTGAATAAAGTGTATGACATTTAATTAGTGTTAGCGTTTAACAAGTGGTAGCAGAGCGTGCAGGACATTCCTCAGAGGTAGTACAGGACTCTGTGACAGTGGAGATTTGAATAAACTGGTGTTAGAACTGAAATTTGCTAGTGAATATTGATTTTTGAGAAGGAGTCAACATGACAACCAGAATAAACCCACCAACCTTCAACAAGGCGAAGACATATGAAAGGTTCAGACAAGAGTTATTAGCATGGACAGAAATTACAGATCTCAGTAAGGACAAACAAGGTATTGCAATTGCTTTGTCACTTCCAGAAGATGATGAATCTCAAATAAGAGAAAAGGTTTTTGACCAGATTGCAATAGATGATTTAAAAAGTGAAGATGGGTTAACTGTTTTGGTAAATTTTTTGGATGAACATTTAGCTAAAGATGACCTCACTGACAGCTTAGAAAAATTTGAAGATTTTGATGATTTTTATAGAACTGGGAGGCAGTCTGTTACAGAATACATAGCAGTGTTTGATGCTAAGTACAAGAAAATAGAAAAGAAAAAAATGACCTTACCACCTGAAATTTTGGCCTTTAAATTACTTAGAAAAGCAAATATTACAAAAGAGGAAAAATTGCTTGTGTTGACTGGACTGAACTATAACTTAGACAACTTTATATGAGGAGGCAAAGAGATCTCTGAAGAAATTCAAAGGGAGTGACAATGAATCTAGCACCAGTGGATCAAGTATCAAGATAGAACCAGCTTTCCTAGCAGCAAATGAAGAGGCATTGCTTGCTGCAGGATACTCTAGAACTAGAGTTAATAGTCAAAGCTATGGCCGGGAGAAAGGGGCAACATGGAAGCGTGGAAAGTCAGGACAGGGAGCAGCAGTAGGAGAATTTCAGCGTCCAGAGTCAAGAAGACCAACAGCAAGAGGCGGAGGTTATCAGCATACAGAATCTGGGTCAAGAGTCAGTCAACCTAGTAACAGAGAGAGAAAGAACATAAATCCTGTGAGGCCAGATGGTCGTACTTTAACTTGTAAATCATGTGGATCATACTGCCATTTACTACCAGCATGCCCAGACAGCTGGGAAAACATGGCAAAAGTCAATATTGCAAATGAGGAACATGCGGTTTTATTTACAGGGTACAATACAGTCGAGGTACGCCGTTTGGGCATTGATGCACGCAACTCTGCGCAGTTCTAGACAGTGCGTGCAGCAGTACAGTCTGTGGTGACAGCTGGGTAAACAGTTATATTCAATCTTTAGACAAGGATGATAAAGTAAAGGTGAAACAATCTGAGGGTCAGAAAGTCTTTAAGTTTGGAAGAGGAACATGTCTGAAGTCAAAGGGGGAATATAGCTTGTCCGCAGTTATTGCTGGAAAAGAGGTGATAATAAAGACAGACGTAGTCGAATCTGATATTCCTCTGTTACTTTCACGAACAGCAATGAAGAAGGCTGCTATAAAACTGGATTTGGAAAATGACACAGCTGTGATAATGGGGAAAGAGGTAGCTTTAAATCTGACATCATCAGGCCATTACTGTAGACAAATCAGAAGAAGTCCCTGTAGAGAATATTTGTGCTGTCAAGCTTGATGTTTTGAACAGAAAGGATAGATACAAGACACTGCTGAAACTACATAGACAATTTGCCCATCCTCCAATGAATAGACTGATTGCTCTCCTGAAGGATGCTGGAGTCTGGAAGGAAGAATATGAAGAAATAGGAAGAAACTCTAGCAGAGATAGGCGAAAAATGTGAACTTTGCAAGATTTATGCCAAAACTCCATCAAGGCCAGTAGTAGGTATGCCAACGGCCACCAGATTCAATGAAAAGGTGACAATGGACCTCAAACAATGGAATGGTCGTTGGATACTACACATTATCGACATGTGGTCAAGGTATACTTTGTCTGTTTTTGTTAACAGAAAGAAGCCATGCAACATAATAGATGCATTGATGACAGAGTGGATCGGCAAGTTTGGAGTCATGAAAGCCTTAAGACAGATAATGGGGGTGAGTTTAGTGCAGATGAGGTAAGAGAAATCACATCTATTCTGAATGTTCAACTATGTACAACCTCAGGAGAAAGTCCATTTCAAAATGGTTTATGTGAGAGGGTTCATGCGGTTACAGATATGATGTTACTCAAACTTGAGGCTGATTACAGAAAGATAAACTCTAAAGCCCTACTTTCCTGGGCAAACATGGCAAGAAATTCGCTACAAATGTGGAATGGGTACAGCAGCCACCAACTTGTTTTTGGACAAAATCCTAACCTGCCGAACATTATGAATGATACCTTACCAGCATTACAGGGATCAACAAGCAGTGAGGTTTTTGCACAGCATTTAAATGCCCTGCATGCTGCCTGCAAAGCATTCATCCAAACAGAAGCTGATGAACGAATAAGGCGAGCTCTCCGGAATAAAGTCAGGGCATCTGAACAAGTCTTTGAACATGGTGACAGGGTCCTCTACAAAAGGGAAGGAAAAGAACGTTGGCTTGGTCCAGGAAAGGTAGTGTTCCAAGATGGGAAAGTAGTTTTCGTTAGACATGGTGGAGTGTTTGTACGTGTTTCTCCAAACAGAGTTCAGAAAGTTAACAGCAATTTGACAGAGGAGGAAGAGAAGGAAGTTGAGCACAGTATGGCGGACAAAACTGATGAAAATAAGGGCAATGAAGATCTAGAAGAACCCAACACAATATCGGAGGATATACCAGCTTCAGAGCCTGAAAGGATGGATAGACAGAATATCCAACAGAACAGAATAACTCTGAAACCAAATGATAGCATCCAGTATAAGATGCAAAATACTGGTGAATGGATTAAAGCAAAGGTACTTGGAAGAGCTGGAAAAGCCACAGGTAAGAATAAACACTGGTATAATATACAAGAGGACACTACCAAAGAAAAGAAAAGTGTAAATCTTGAACAAGTACAATGGGAGCTGATAAATGATGACGAGACTGTTAACCTAGTCATGAAACAAAACAGTGCTAGTGATGAAACCACTGCAGCTAAATTAGTGGAGTTACAGAAACTGAATCAATTTCACACCTATGAAGAAGTGAAAGACTGTGGGCAACAAACATTGTCAACAAGGTGGGTTATTACAAATAAAGAAGGACAGACAAAGGCAAGGCTCGTGGTACGAGGTTTTGAGGAAGAATTTACTATGCCCAGGGACAGTCCCACAGTAGGAAAAGGAACGATGAGAATATTTTTGGCTATTTCATCGATCAAGAACTGGACAGCTAAAACAACTGACATTAAATCTGCATTTTTGCAGGGCAGAGAATTAAGACAGTGCACCTATGGAGCAATGGAAAGGAATGCATTTTATTCTGCAACAATTCTCTGTTTCTGAGCATGTGAGTATAGTCGCTGATGTCAGTGGCAATTACAGACGCATCTTGTGACGTTTTGAGATGCTAGACGGTGTAACATCTCTGTTTCTTTCTAAATTCTCCATAAAAACATACATTTATCTTAGATACAGTCCAGAATATTAGCGGAAGCGTGAATGCGCTGGCAGGAAGGTCGGGAGAATCTGAATAAAAAAGAATATTTTTTCAGCATTTTCGAGTTTCTGAATCGAAATAGTTCAGTTCAAACATTTAATTGTTGATTAATAATTCACTGTTTATCCGTCAGTTGAAAGTTGATATATAACTCGCGCTCCATGCTTGTGATATGAACTCCTTTACAATTGACCTCCAAACAGCGAATTATTACTCAACGATTCCATCCGAGACCTGATCTATTTCTTTAATTGACATCAGTCACAAGTAGGTTTAATGAGACAGTTTTCATTGTTTTATCCAATCAGCCATGCATTAAGCTCCAAGTAGAATTTTTGCCAAAATAGTTGGCTCTTAATTGGTAAGTGACAAATAATCAATTAAAGTACAATTTCACTGCAGATCAAAATAGAAAAGATAAAAAAACTTTACAGTGTTCAGAATGGTGTTGTTAACAGCTTGGCATAAGAATGAAACGTTGCATTAAATGATGGACTGGTAGTATCTAGATATTCATAATGCATATAAACAAAAGTTTCATTAAATCAAACAACTGAACCTTATTCTGAAATATTAGGGTTCAATTCTTTGATTTAATGAAACTGCTACTTTTAGGCATTTGAACATTTGAACAAAACCAAAAATCCTTCAAGTATTTTCAAACAAGAACTCAGTATTTTCTTTTCTGTATGCATGGTGTTTTAGAGACAACTGGCTGTTATAGAATCAGAGGTAAGCCAGAAAACTTGAAGAAAGTTAGGGTTACTGCTGCCAACAATCATGATTGATAAGAATATCTTATATCTTCATTACTGGTAATCCTTGACAACTTTGCCATGAAACAGGCAACCAAGTACCTCATACCAAACCACAATGAAGACTCAAAATATCTCAGTACGAGGCAGTTCACCTGGGTCTGGATTATTTGTCACTCTGTTGTGGTAGTTTGTTGAAGGTTTTAAATAAAGGCATCACAAAGTCAATTACACTCTGTCACTGCAGTCTCATTTTGCCTGTCTATTTATTTATTTATTTTGGTCTTTCATTCTATTTTCTGCATTTATTTTAGACACAGGGTAGGAGAGATAAGCCTGGTTGACAAAATTTTTCTTGTTATAGAAAGTTTAGCTTTTTACCTTTCTGTGACCTTTTACCATGGTATTCCAAAACAAACTACTGGCCAAATACTACTTTTCAGACATGACTTTAGCCCCTTGGCAGGAACAAACAACCATATCAGGCAAAATTCCAGAAAAATCAAGACTTCAGCTTTTATCCAGGTGGATATTTTAAAATTGCAAAAGAAAAGCCTTACCACAGCACTTCCACTGACAGCCAACACCATATAGGTAAAGGTTAGGTTTCCCAAAGCTCAGTGGCCTTGAGTGTTAGAGGCCCACTGTCAGTTGGGCACAGCATATGAAAGGCAGAACACTTCCCTCTCCTTTTGCTGCCTTATCCTTCCCTTATTCAACAGGTACCTATTGACTTCCAGGCTGACAGAGTTTACCAGTTGTCAGATGGCCCAATCTGAGTTTGAACCTGCTTCCTTCCAGGCACTTCTGCACGATAACTAAGTTGCTGTAACCATTCAACAACGGGGCCACTCTAACAACATCTACATTTACAGTTTGGTAAAAAATACCAAGTTTTTTTATCAATGCAATTTTGCCCTCTTTAAAGCTCTACTTACATTCACAACATAAGCCATATATTTGCGTATAGCTTCATTTATTCCGTAACAGAGGTAACTATGAGTGTAGACTGAGTAGTTGGTACCATACAGCTGTAAGTCCTCACTGTAGTTTCTCGCCTCTGTCCTCAGCTCAGGGGTATGGAAGGTGATCTGTGTGGAGGCCCCACCCATGTCCAGGGCACCTACAGTACTGCCCTCACTGTCAGGGGCCTCAAAGTGGTCAGCTTTAGGTGGAACCTGGAAAAAGAAGGTACACTTGGACCTGATAAAACTAAAGGTAGCATTTGAACAAAGGTTGAAAACCAAGCGGTCCTGACTTATATACTTTAAACTTTGGAAGTCCTAATCGTACATGCTGACACACTGTAATGAAAATTAATAATTATTTTTGTATTTCCATGCACGTTATTGTCATTTTGTTTATATCTGATAACCTCAGTCATTTGAAATGAGCTTAACAAAAGTTGAAACATTTCAAAATTGATAAGATTTTCAGCACATAATTTGCCACAATAAATTTTTGACTTCAGGCCAGTACAGGGCCATCAGATCTGGCAGTCCCAGCGAAATTTTTCTTTCAGGATATTACTCTCAGACTTCCATTAGTGTAAGCACTTCTAAAGATTTATGTTATAGTAAATTACATCTTTTATTTTGAAAAAGCGAATAAAAGCATTTCCTCCAACTCTGTATCTAGGTCTAATGTTATCGTAACCCAAATCATTGCATACACTAGATATTTTCTATACTAGCCACCAAAACATTTCTTTCAAGTCTGCGAAACTCAAAGATTTATTAGAACATTGTGTCTGTAAGTCAAGTACGATACCCCTGTGCGCCCCCTATCACAAGGCAGTGTACATCACTGAATTTTCCATTATCAACAAACATTATTTCAAATAACTTTCCTGCTTGCCTGAAAATCAAAATGACAAAGTTCAAAATAATGTAACTTTAATCAGAATTAATTTTAGATAAGAAAAATTTACTTGTACACACTTCTTTCATACATCTGAAATGTTTGCACAGACACTGAAATGTATAAAATTTATAACCTACATGTACAGTCCGTGATAATATCTAGTGTTAGGAATGACTAGCTAATGTCCATGCTTATATTTAGTGTTTGAAATGACTAAGTTTTTACCAGTAAAGCCTCAGACAAAACCAGTCAAACTTGTAGCAGCAGCTAATTGCAAAAGCCCTGTACTATCTGTTTTGACAAATATGCCAAACATAATCAATATGAAAAGGCTGTAATTTCATAAAATTATTATTTCCTCAACCAAGTCATCACAAGCATCAACCAAGTAATCACAAGCATCAGTCAAGTCATCACTAGCACCAACCAAGTCATCACTAGCACCAGTCAAGTCATCACAAGCATCAACCAAGTCATCACTAGCACCAACCAAGTCATCACAAGCATCAACCAAGTCAGCACAAGCATCAACCAAGTCATCACTAGCATCAACCAAGTAATCACAAGCATCAGTCAAGTCATCACTAGCACCAACCAAGTCATCACAAGCATCAACCAAGTCATCACAAGCACAAACCAAGTCATCACAAGCATCGACCAAGTCATCACAAACACAAACCAAGTCATCACATGCATCAACCAAGTCATCACAAGCATCAACCAAGTAATCACAAGCATCAGTCAAGTCATCACTAGCACCAACCAAGTCATCACAAGCATCGACCAAGTCATCACAAACACAAACCAAGTCATCACAAGCATCAACCAAGTCATCACAAGCATCAACCAAGTCATCATTAGCATCAACCAAGCCATCACAAGCACCGACCAAGTCATCACAAGCATCAACCAAGTCATCACTAGCATCAACCAAGTCATCACAAGCATCAACCAAGTCATCACAAGCATCAACCAAGTAATCACAAGCATCAGTCAAGTCATCACTAGCACCAACCAAGTCATCACAAGCATCAACCAAGTCATCACAAGCACAAACCAAGTCATCACAAGCATCGACCAAGTCATCACAAACACAAACCAAGTCAGCACATGCATCAACCAAGTCATCACAAGCATTGACCAAGTAATCACAAGCATCAACCAAGTCTTCACAAGCATCAACCAAGTGATCACAAGCATCCACCAAGTCATCACAAGCATCAACCAAGTCATCACTAGCATCAACCAAGCCATCACAAGCATCAACCAAGTCATCACAAGCATCAACCAAGTCATCACAAGCTTGGTTATCACAAGCATCAACCAAGTCATCACAAGCATCAACCAAGTCATCAAAAGCATCGACCAAGTCATCACAAGCATCGACCAAGTCATCACAAGCATCAACCAAGTCATCACAAGCACAAACCAAGTCATCACAAGCATCAACCAAGTCATCACAAGCATCAACCAAGTCATCACAAGCATTGACCAAGTAATCACAAGCATCAACCAAGTCATCACAAGCATCAACCATGTCATCACAAGCATCAACCAAGTCATCATTAGCATCAACCAAGCCATCACAAGCATCAACCAAGTCATCACAAGCATCAACCAAGTCAGCACAGGCATCAACCAAGTCATCACAAACATCAACCAAGTCATCACAAACATCAGTCAAGTCAACACAAGCACAAACCAAGTCATCACAAGCATCAACCAAGTCAGCACAGGCATCAACCAAGTCATCACAAGCATCAACCAAGTCATCACAAACATCAACCAAGTCATCACAAGCATCAACCATGTCATCACAAGCATCAACCATCACAAGCATCAACCAAGTCAGAACAAGCATAAACCAAGTCAGAACAAGCATCAACAAGTCATCACAAGCACCAACCAAGTCATTACAAGCACCAATCAAGTCATTACAAGCATCAACCAAGTAATCACAAGCACCAACCAAGCCATCACAAGCATCAACCAAGCCATCACAAGCACCGACCAAGCCATCACAAGCATCAACCAAGCCATCACAAGCACCAACCAAGTCAGCACAAGCATCAACCAAGTCATCACAAGCACCAACCAAGCCATCACAAGCACCAACCAAGTCAGCACAAGCATCAACCAAGTCAGCACAAGCATCAACCAAGTCAGCACAAGCACAGCTTCATTATGTCCATGTTTCTACATATGCTCAGAAAAATTTATCAAAACCCGCAAAAGAAGTCTGTTACACAATATCCTGGCAAAATGTTGCCCAAACTGACTAAGTTCAAACAGTCATAATTCCGTCAAAATTAATTCCATCTCTATCAAAATCCCACAGGCATATTTTCACTTTGTCCACATTCGACAATTAGTATATGAAGTCTGAAAAGCATCCACAATGATTGTGAGAGGATCCGTCACACTAACTACATACCCTGAAATGCAAAACTACTGACCAAAAATGACTTAGTCCAAAGGGCCATAATCCTGTGGAAACAGGTTTCATCTCCATCAAACATCTACAGGCACATCTTCACAATCTTTACAACAAGTATACAATAACTGAAAAACATCCATTGAAAAATGTGGGAGGAGTTGATTACACAAACTCCATACTCTAAAATGTACAAAATTGCCTAAAATGGCTAAAGTCAAAAGGTTCTAATTCTGTCAAAATTATTTCTAACTTCATAACAATGAAACAACAATAAAACCTTCCTGTAACAATCAAGAAACAGAGCTTACCACACCATATTTCCCTGACACATAATTTGCGGTCACCCAACCAAATGTGCCCTCCTCTTGCCCAGAGATAATTCTTGCCTGCTGTTCCGGGTGGTCAAACTGGAAAGGAGATTTCTTGATAGTCTTCCTCACCTCCTTCAAGATAGCCTCACTCTGTGTCTTGTTCACAATACTGGAAGTACAAAAATATTTCATCAACAAATAAATACTGCCTCACTCTGCGTCTTGTTCACAATACTGGAAGTACAAAAATATTTCATCAACAAATAAATACTGCCTCTCTCTCTGTCTTGTTCACAGTACTAGAAGTACCAAAATATCTTATCAACAAACAAATAAAGCATCACTCTGTGTCTTGTTTACAATGTGTTAGGTTCAAAACTGTACAAACATTAAACACACATGCATGTCCAGAATATCAGAAGTACCAAAACATCACAGTCTCAATATTTCAGTGAAAGGGCTATTTATGTTCTTGAGACTTATTGTTGTTTATCTGCCTTGTCTGTGAGATTAAACCATCATGATCTTATTTCTGTTCAAAACTGATGAACAGCAGATGAAAACACTGCCAGTATTTAAGTTATACTGAGCCAATAGAAGGATAATAATGAAAGGATGTGTGCAATGTAACTCCATTTATGATGAAAAATTCTGCCTCCAGTAAAATTACAAACCTGTCCAGTAATGTGGCAGATGGCACCTAACCCCTTGAGCTATCAGGACTCCTTTCAGTAAACAGAATGATATTAAATGGAAAATATGATTAGACTTACTCTAACATCCTCATTCCTGCAGTGGCACCTAGAAACACAGGGGTAGTCTTGCGTTTGTCTGTGGGAACCTTGTTCTTGGCCTGCTCCAGACATGCCTCCAGAGGTGCTGATAAGTTGGACGGCATTTCAGCATATGATGTTATACCTGCACCTATAAGACACAACAAAGGCAAACAATCTCTGCATATCCCAGTACAAACATAAGCTTTACTTTCACATGAAAGTGCTGTATCATGAGAGAAACATCCTAAGGTGTGCAGTTTCCAAGGAGATTATTCTGTTCTGGAAGGGGGCATCTCATACAGGGAATTTCACTATCTCTGAGAGCATTTTTTCTCCTTTATGAGGTGCCCATGTAAGAAGAGACATATACAGGAAGTAAAATAATGCTATTCTATTAAGGAAGTTTCTCTTGTAACCAGAGAAAACATGTAACATGTAAACATGTACACTACATGTAGTTTGAAACTGACAAAATGTGAGAGACATTGGTTAAACGTCAAAGAATGATCCAGGTAGTCATTTAGTTGTCAGACTGCATTTATCAGAATTTGCACCAAAATCTTCTATAATTTCCATTAACTCAGGTTTAAGGTTAAGCATTTTCCCATATAACCAGAGGGCCAATGGCCCTATATCGCTCACCTGAGCACTGAGGTTATGTTGGAAAAACTAAGTTGCCACAGCAACAAAACAACATGCACAACAGCAATAAAACACACCAATTATGTAGAGGATAATATCACAAACATTTATGCAAAAAATAACCTTTATCCTCCCTTAATGGCTTCTGAGAAGAAGATCTTTGGCAAAAAAAAAAAAAAAAAAAAAAAAAAAAATTGAAAATTTGGCCCTTCAATTGCAACGGCAACCAATCAAAATCAGGTCTTAGGGCAAAATTCTTATAGCTGATAGAGGACTACTCTAGGAACATTTCTGTAAAGCTTTTGTCAAAATATCTGCCGTAACACAGAAATAAATACTAAATGTCCACTTTCCCCATTGTAAGTCTATGGAAACTTTAAGCTGCCATAGCAACCAGTTCACATGGGCAATGATAATATGAAATATACTTTAGGTAGAGGCTAATGTTATTAATATGTATGCAAAGTATCAGCTTCATCCTCCTCATGGCTTCACTTTCCCCATTATAAGTCAATGGAAACTATAAGTTGACATAGCAACCAAAGTTCTTATTGGGTTGGAAGAAAAAACAAAATTCATGTAGAGGCTTCTGTCATCAACATGTTTGAACAATATCAGCTTCATCCCCCATATGGCTTCTGAGCAGAAGATTTTTTCATTTTTTTTTTCGAAAATTTACCCTATATTTTGCCATGGCAACCAATCAAATTCAGCGATTTGGAGAAAATTCATATGAAATATAGAGGACTATTCAAGAAATATTTCTGTAGAAAGAAATTCTAAATAAAAGCCGTGAGACAGCAAAAATTGCCAATTTCCATTTTCCCCATTATAAATCAATGGAAACTCTTAGTTGCCATAGCAACCAAACTGCTGGAGAAATTGCCATGAAAAACAGTAATTCTATAGAGGCTAGTACTAAGATTCTTTCTGTAAAGTTTGAGCTTTATTGGCCACACAGTTTATGCAGAGATGATTTTTTAATATTTTGCCATTTTTAACTATTCGGTTGCAATGGCAACCAGAAAAATTGCCCAATTTGTATAAATTTAACAAGGCTGGTTAAAGACTACTCCAGGTACATTTCTATAAAAGTTTTGTCAAAATATCTGCAGTGGCATAGCAATAAATGCAAATTTTCTATTTTGCCATTATAAGTCAATGGCAACTTTAAGTTCCCATAGCAACCAAACTGCTAGAGCAATTGCCAAGAAAAACAGTACTTTTATAGAAGGCAGTGCCAAGATCCCTTCTATGAAGTTTGAGCTTTATTGGTTGCATATTTTTTGAGGAGATGATTTTTGAATATTTTTTCTATTTTTAACCATTCGGTTGCCATGGCAACCAGCCAAATTGTGCAATTGACAAAAATTTCATGTGGTTGATGGAGGACTACTCAAGGAACATTTCTGTAAAAGTTTTGTCAAAATATCTGCAGTGACATAGCAATAAATGCAAAATTTCAATTTTTCCCATAAAAGTCATGGAAACTTTAAGTTGCCATAGCAACCAAAGTTCCAAAGCAATTTGGATAAAAAACAGTATTATTGGTTCCCCCTGCCTATAGATGCTATATATGAAATTTAGTTACAATGGGCCTTGTAGTTTCAGAGGAGATGTCGTTTGAAAATATTGACGGACGGACAACGGACGGACGGACGATGGATGCCTGCCTATACTATAAGCTCACCTGTGAGCCTTCGGCTCAGGTGAGCTAAAAACACCAGAAAACAAAAAAGTCAGGGTCAGCCCATGGTCATCATTTAAACAATCTTGGTAGAGCTCCAGTATTCAATGCTAAATACCGAGCTTCAAGGCAATGGACTATTTGGTTCTAGAGAAGAGGATTTTTAAAGGCTTTTTACCATATATGGATGTGGCCGCCATGTTGGTCATGTGACCTGGACTGCTTGAACAAATATTCCTTCGCTCAACCCCTACCATACCAAATTTTAAGCATCTGAGCAAAGTGGTTCTCAAAAAGAAGATTTCTGAATATTTTCCTGTTTTTCTATGGTTCAAACCAAGGACCCCCTGGGGTGGGGATATTTTTGGACTCTTGGGCCACCATTTGAACTAGAAACATGTTAACTAATAGGGCCCCACCTTTATATGGGACTATTGGTAGCATTTAAGTCATATGTCACCAACTGGAAATAACAATAAAACCTTTCAGTTTTAAAGTTATAGACTGGCTACAGTTTCTATACTAAAAATTACTATTGGGCATAATTCTGTAAATAATGTAGATGGAGTTATGATTTTTATTCTCTGCACATCATCTGATGATGCTTTATGTTTGTACAAAGTATTCATGAAAATATCTTTGAGGGTTTTAAAGTCACGATTTCCATATTAAAAAGAACAGAGGGGCATAATTCAGTATAAAATGCACATGGAGTTAAAGTTCTTGTTCTCTGCACATCATCTGATGATGCTTTATATTTGTATCAAGTTTCGTGAAAATATCTCGAACGGTTGCAGAGTTAGGAGTGGACATGATTTCCATACTTAAAATTACAAAGGGGCATAATTCCGTAAAAAATGTAAATTGAGTTATAGTTCTTTTTCTCTGCACATCATCTGATGATGCTATATATTTGTACCAAGTTTCATGAAAATATCTAGACCGGTGTCAAGGTTATGGAGCGGACACGATTTCCATACTTGAAATTACAAAGGGCATAATTCTGTAAAAAATATAGATGGAATTATGGTTCTTGTTCTTTGCACATTGTCTGATGATGGTTTATATTTGTACCTAGTTTCGTGAAAATCTGGAAAAACCTGCAGTAAAAATCAAGAAAATCGGTCAAGCAGTCTAGAAGGAGTAGCGATAGCAAATTTTTATTACAAAACTTACAAAGGGGAATAACTCAGCAGCCAAACACTTCTG
Organism: Ctena decussata; assembly: GCA_963989385.1. Taxonomy (NCBI): domain Eukaryota; kingdom Metazoa; phylum Mollusca; class Bivalvia; order Lucinida; family Lucinidae; genus Ctena; species Ctena decussata. The sequence continues at coordinate 129,200,959 of OZ022498.1, forward strand.
GGAAAAAATGGAAAACATGTGTCAACATTTATCGAACCAAATTTGAATACAATCAAAGCAACATTGACTAAATCATCCCCCCCCCCCCCCACAAAAAAAAACAAGAGGCCCACGGGCCACAAAGCTCACCAGATCTCTAGCTCAAAATTGCTTTCAAAACTGCTGTCACATTTGTACAGGCTAATACAAAATATACTACTACAAAGTCTCAGTCTGACAGTCTGTTGAGTTGTTAACAAAATATATAACTGTTTTCCATATTTTGATTGCAGTAAATGCCATTTTTTTAATATTCCCCATTGTAAGTCAATGCAACTCTAATTTGCCATAGCAACCAACGAAAGAGCTGATTCTCATAAAAGAAAAACACATATTTTCACTTCCCCAGCCCAAGGATACTACAGATGAAATCTGAGCCCAATCGGCCTAGTGGCTTTGGAAGGGATCATTTTTTAAGGGATTTTTTTCCTTCTTTTGCTTTATGGCTTCCATGACAACCAATTATAAAAAGGGAAGGACCAAAAACATATAGCAGATAGAAGACTTCTCAAGAAACATTTGTATAAAAGTTTTGTCAACATATCTGCAATGGCTTGGCAGTAAATGCGATTTTTCAATTTTCCCCATTATAAGTCAATGCAACTCTAAGTTGCCATAGCAACCAAACTAAAGGGCAGATATTCATAAAAACCACAAACTTTCAATCCCCCAGTCTAAGGATACTACAGATGAAATCTGGGCCTTATCGGTCCACTGGCTTCTGAGGAGATAATTTTGTAATCATTTTTTTCCATTATTTTTGCATTTTGGTTTCCATGGCAACCAATAAAAGGAGCAGGGGGCTAAAAACATCAAGGCTAACAGAAGACTTCTCAAGGAAAATTTCTATAAAAGTCTTGTAAGCATATCTGCAATAGCTTGGCAGTAAATGCTATTTTTCAATTTTCCCCATTATAAGTCTATGGGAACTCTAAGTTGCCATAGCAACCAAACTAAAGGGCAGATTTTCATAAAAAACACGAACTTTCAATCCCCCAGCCTGAGGATACTACACATGACAGCTGGGCCTTATCGGCCTAGTGGTTTCAGAGGAAATAATTTTTAAGTATTTTTTTTACTTTTTGATTGCATTTTGGTTTCCATGGCAACCAATAAAAGGGGCAGTGGGCCAAAAAACATATAGCTGATAGAAGACTTCTCAAGGAACATTTCTATAAAAGTTTTATCAACATTTCTGCAATGACTTGGCAGAAAATGCCATTTTTCAATTTTCCCCATTATAAGTCTATGGGAACTCTAAGTTGCCATAGCAACCAAACTAAAGGGCAGATTTTCATAAAAAACACAAACTTTCAATCCCCCAGCCCAAGGATGCTACAGATGAAATTTGGGCCCAATCGGCCCAGTGGCTTCAGAGGAGATGTTGTTTTAAAGTGTTGACGGACGACGACGACGACATACGACAGACGACATACGACAGACGCCGACGACGACGGACAACTGCCTATCCTATAAGCTCCCCCGGAGCCTTCGGCTCTGGTGAGCTAAAAAATTAGATAAAAAAATATCAAAAAGGGGCATTACTCAAACAAGAGGGGTCAGATTTCAAAGTGGAAACCTTAATGTACATCTTCATACCAATATGTGTTCACATACTTAATTTCAAGAAAATCGGCCAAGCGGTCTATGAGGAGTTGTGATAACAAACTTCTTTTACCAAAAATTATAAAGGGGCATGACTCAGCAGGAAAACACTTCCGGGAACGAATTAAAAACACATGTCAACTATTTTCTTATGATGCATCTATGAACCAAATTTGAATAAAATCAAAGCAAAAACGACTAAAACCCCCCCAAAAATTACGATAGAACAATCAAAAAGGGGCATAACGCAAGCAAGAGGGGTCAGATTTCAAAGTGGAAACATTAATGCACATCTTCATACCAATACGTGTTCACATACTTAATTTCAAGAAAATCGGCCAAGCGGTCTATGAGGAGTTGTGATAATAAACATTTTTACAAAAAGTATAAAGGGGCATAACTCAGCAGGAAAACACTTCCGGGAAAACTGGAAAACACGTGTCAACTAGTTTCTTAAGATGAATCAATGAATCAAATTTGAATAAAATCAAAGCAAAAATGACTAAAAAACCCCAAAATTAGGGCCAAAAATATCTAAAAGGGGCATAACTTAAGAAATAGGGGTCAGATTTCAAAATGGAAACCTTAATGCACATCTTCATACCAATATGTGTTCACATACTTAATTTCAAGAAAATCGGTCAAGCGGTCTAGGAGGAGTTGTGATAACAAACTTTTTTACGAAAAATATAAAGGGGCATAACTCAGCAGGAAAACACTTCCGGGAAAAACTGGAAAACACGTGTCAACTAGTTTCTTATGATTCATCTATGAATCAAATTTGAATAAAATCAAAGCAAAAGCGACTAAAAAACACCAAAATTAGGGCAAAAAATATGAAAAAGGGGCATAACTCAGGTAATAGGGGTCTGATTTCAAACTGGAAACCTTAATGCACATCTTCATACCAATATGTGTTCAGATACTTAATTTCAAGAAAATTGGTCAAGCAGTCTATGAGGAGTTGTGATAACAAACTTTTTTTATGACAAAGGGGCATAACTCAGCAGGAAAACACTTCCGGGAAAAACTGAAAAATAAGTATTAACTCTTTTCATATGCTGCGTCCATGGACATAATTTGAAACAAATCGGAGCAAATGTTGCGGACGGACGGACGTACGGAAGGACAACGTGAAAAAAGTATACCCCCCTCAAACAAGTTTTCGGGGGGTATAATAAAAACTTTGTTGCTATAGAAAATGACAACAGAAAAATAATACTTTCTGTCTCACTTCTGCTAGTTGCAGGTCAGGCTAAACTCCATCTTTATCTAATAACTTCTGTACTTACCTTTGACTCTACAGGTATAGGTCTGTCTGGCCAGTGCTGTGTCTCGCAGTTTCTCACCATCCCACTTATACACAAATAGACTTGTGTGAGAGGAGCCTGCATCCATCACAATACCATACTGTAATAACAATTACTAACACTCATCATTCTGTTTTGCAAAACAATTACTAACCCTCATCACATCATCCTGCAATTACAATGACTAATACTCAAAACACCATATTGCAATTACAATAACACACACTAACCACATCATCCTGCAATAACAATGACTAATACTCAAAACACCATATTGCAATTACAATAACCTAACCACATCATCCTGCAATCACAATGACTAATACTCAAAACACCATATTGCAATTACAATAACACACACTAACCACATCATACCGCAATAACAATGACTAATACTCAAAACACCATATTGCAATTACAATAACACACACTAACCACATCATCCTGCTATAACAATGACTAATACTCAAAACACCATATTGCAATTACAATAACACACACTAACCACATCATCCTGCAATAACAATGACTAATACTCAAAACACCATATTGCAATTACAATAACACACACTAACCACATCATCCTGCAATAACAATGACTAATACTCAAAACACCATATTGCAATTACAATAACACACACTAACCACATCATACCGCAATAACAATGACTAATACTCAAAACACCATATTGCAATTACAATAACACACACTAACCACATCATCCTGCAATAACAATGACTAATACTCATAACACCATATTGCAATTACAATAACACACACTAACCACATCATCCTGCAATAACAATGACTAATACGCATCATACCATCCTGCAATAACTACTAGAAATGTTTTTCAAGGAAAAACAGATGTCCCCACACCAGCCCATTCTTATCCCCTCTAATCCCTCATAAGTGTGTTCCCACCTATACTCATGTCATTATCCTAAAGGTTGCTATGATGATATAATCTATCATAAATGTCATAATCTTTTCTGCTTTGACATAGTTCTGTAACCATAAAAGTCTGGTTACATTCCACCCACTGGTCCATGAAATCTATTCTCACTGAAAATTACTAAGTGCTACTATGACCTTGAAAATGGGGTCAAGGTCATCAAAATCTAAACAGCTCTTAGGCTTGTCTCAATGATATGTCCATGCAATTTTAGACAAAATCCATCCACTGGTTCAAAAGCTATCCCATATACATTACTATGACCAAGGGGTCAAGGTCAGCAAAAACTAAGCATGTCTTAAACCTGTCACAATGATATATCCAATATTGCAAGTTTGGAGAAAATCTATAATTAAAACTAACCCTCATCACATGCTATGTTATAATTAAAACTAACCCTCATCATGTCATACTGCAATTGAGAAAAGACTGCATGCACCAAATGCATTCTAAAAAGGGCAATATTTCTACATGAAAGTGACTCCATAAAATGTTGTAGAATTCACAGATACTTTGACTAAATACATCACAATATAGGTTGAAGCATGTTGTTTGCAAAATCAACTGAATGTCTGAAGCTGACTTCAATGCAGTAATATTGTCCTTTCATTGCCGTATTTGGTGCACCCAGTGGCTTTTCGAAGATTTTGAAATTTACAAGATTTATGGGAAAATTCCAAACACTGGACCAATCGAAATGGTGTAATTTTGAAAATATGTCACTTCCTGATGACGTAGGTTGTTAGGGGTGTTTTCAGCGGTTCAAACTTGTGCAATTAAAACAAGAGGACCAATAGGCCCTGAATCGCTCACCTGAGCAAAAATGACAACCATCAAACTAGGGTCATCCTTTCAACAAACCTGATAGTTTGAATTTGTCAAAATATGAGAGCCATTGGTTAAACCTCAAAGAATGATCTTAACCTCAGTTACTTAAAAATGTTCATGTACTCATTTGTTGTCAGACTGCATTTATCAAATTTTGCACCCAAACCTTCTATAACTTCCATTAACTCTTATGTTTAAGCATTTTTCAATATGAAAACACCAGAAAGTAATTTTGACCCTGCCCTCAAAAATCAAGGTCAACCCATGGTCATCATTTAAACGATCTTGGTAGAACTCCAGTACTCAATGCTAAATACAAACTTTCAAGGCAATGGATTATTTGGTTCTGGAGAAGAGGATTTGTAATGGCATATATGGTTGTGGCTGCCATGTTGATCATGTGACCTGGACTGCTTGAGCAAATTTTTCTTCACTCGACCCCTACCATACCAAATTTCAAGCATCTGAGCCAAGTGGTTCTGAAGAAGATATCTTTTTTAACATTTCCCTATGAATTTCCATGGTTCAATCCCTGGGGTGGGGCCATTTTGGACCCTGGGGCCACCATTTGAATAAACTTGGTAAATGACCATTAGGCAGTGCACCATACCAAATTCCAAACATCTGAGGATGTGGTTCTGAAGAAGATTTTTGAATATTTTACTATGTATTTCAATGGTTCATACACCTGACTCCCTGTCCCATGGCCACTTTGGACCTTGGGGTCACCATTTGAACAAACTTGATAAAAGAACACTAAGCAATGCTAAATACCAAATTTCAAACATCTGAGCCAATCAGTTCTGGAGAAGTTTTTTAAGTATATTTTATTTTTGAACCCAGGACCTTCCCTTCTCCCCCCCCCCCCCTCCCCTCCACAGGGCCATTTTGAATCCCAGGGCCACTGTTTGAACAAACTTGATAGAGGTCCACTAGACAATGCTTCATACCAAATATCAAAGCCCTAGGCCTGGCGGTTTCAGAGAAGATGTTATTTAAAGCACATTGTTGACGACGGACGACGCATGATGGACACTGGGTGATCACAATAGCTCACCCTGAGCCTATGGCTCAGGTGAGCTAAAAATATGTTTATGTTAGCTAATTACTTCAAATTTAAACCTGAGCATCTTGATTACCACATGACCAGATTTCAATATGAACCAAACTTTTGGAAATCTCAGAACAACTAAATTCAGACCAACATATAAACCAAATGTTAATATCAATGTGAAGTTTTTTTGTTTTTTTTTAATTTGACATGTGCATCTTAGATGAGCTATGACATCCTCACTAAATCTCCACTAATATACATGAGAGGCTGAAGTGGTCAAAGTATCAAAATCTTAATTTTGAACTTATGAAGCATAGAAACATTCACAAATCTGGGCTGAGTTGTTCAAAGCTAACAACATCATTAGCTAACGAGATGTTAATTTTTCAAAGGTAATCTACGAAAAAAACACTGCCATTTTTTGCCAAAGAATGTGAGAAGTATTTGCAGTGTAAAAGATTCTTAGTTTTTTGGCAAAAGACCTTGTGAGCACTGCAACACTTAACGAATCTAACAAATCTTCAATTAATGACAGACCCTGGTAAATAAAGATACACAGACATGGGTATGATCAAGTGCTCATGCATAGTAAGAACTGACTGACTTTTGCCCTGGTAAATAAAGATACACCGACAAGGGTATGATCAGGTGCTCATGTATAGTAAGAACGGACTGACTTTTGCCCTGGTAAATAAAGATACACCGACAAGGGTATGATCAGGTGCTCATGCATAGTAAGAACTGACTGACTTTTGCCCTGGTAAATAAAGATACACAGACATGGGTATGATCAGGTGCTCATGTATAGTAAGAGCTGACTGACTTTTGCCCTGGTAAATAAAGATACACAGACATGGGTATGATCAGGTGCTCATGCATAATAAGAACTGACTGACTTTTGTAATAAATCTGTCATGTTTATGTATCTGTTTATGTATCTGAGGGACAAGCTGGTGAAAGACAAACTTTGTTTTGGCAGTAGCCATCTAGTTGGAAAAAGGAAAATATGTTTAGAAACAACCATACTCTACTGTACTAAAGTAATGGGACACCTAAAATCATTAATTCTCTGTTAGGTGCTTTAAAAAAATTAATGGTTTTTAGGTGTCCCAATATTTAAGCAGTTTCAGGTATGGTTAGGGTTAATTTTCTGTTTGACGCTTAAGCGCTTAAGTATTGGGACACCTAAGATCATTAATTTTCCATTTGTCCCAAATGGAAAATTAATCGTTTTTAGGTGCGCCAATATTGAAGCAGATCCAGATATTGTTAGGACCAATAGAAGCATGACATCTTCCACAGAAGATTTTACATGTTGACAAACTTTGCTTGCAATAAGTCTACAAAAACAATTTACTGTTGAGAAGCTTTCAAATGGCTGATATTAATATTGCATCTGGAACAGTTGGCATAATTTGGTACTTTAAGGGATCTTTCTCTGCAATGTGCAGTATATCAAACTTTCATGCTATTTCAAAAATTGTGCAGAAGGCAGTGTTTCACCTGTCTGTGCATTGTTTCAAAGCAGATCTAAACCCAAAACTTGACTAGTTTATGCCACCAATGATGTCAACACCTGAAAATTAATGCCTATGTCTCACCTCTGCCAGTTGTATCGAGACATAAATTACACAGAAAGTAAAGAAGGAAATTCATGAAGTGACACAATTCAATTCCAGATCCAACCCAAGACACCATGTGGGAAAGAGGGAACATAAAACTAGTCATCAGCAAAGACAACACCAGCGGCAGCCGTGTGAACAGCTATTTCCCATGTAGGTGGTCAGTGGGCTAGCCTGAGCATCACAAACAATATATCAATAACAGACATAGCAACTAACAACACATAAAACAACCAAGACTCATCAAAACAGAACTGCCGCCTTGGGACAGCCAGAACTGAAATTACTGGGGGGCTTAACCGGTTTGTGGTCGACAAACCCTCGCTCTTTGTGCTGCCTTGGTTCATCAGATACTTAGTCATTCAACCCAACAAAATCAACCACTGCCCACACAACAATCTAACAAAAGGCACCAACCCTGACAATAAGAACAAATTACCGTATTTGCCTGATTATAGTACGTGCCCGACTATAGTACGCAGCCGATTTTTGATACCTAATTTGGTGGAAAAAAAACTATTTCCTTATAAAGTACGCATGTGAAAAGTGCCTGATAAAATCATCAAGTAAATCAGTAAATACAGTAGTAGAAATGGATAAAAGGTATTGCAGACACCTCTGATTATTGTTAGATATTGATTTTCACACCTCCCAGACTTCGTCTGCTCTCTTAATTGGCAATTGAATAGACTTTAATGAACTATCAATTAAGAAACAATCTAATGCCCCTCAGGTAAACAAACAAGGTAGTAAGTGAAAAGTGTCAAAATATGATATTTTAAACATTTAAATTTTCATCAAAACATGTTTATATACCTGCAATAATAATATAAATAATAACTGAAATTTAATAAATTGCGCATCACCACGACCAGATTTCTTGCATTGGACGTCGAACAGACAACATCGCTTCTACAAGATTCCAGCACTCGCAGTCCGATTCTTGAAGGGAGCCCGCCTCAGTGGCTTCCCTGAGTTTAATCTGCATCACGGATCAAACACTGTCCGGCTAACTTTGACATGGGCGGTCAACCCAGACTCTAGTCAAGTTAGCGAGAGGGCCGAAAGCAGGAGAGGGGGAGATCGTTGCAAGTCTGCCCCCTCTAAGCCTGCACCCTCAGCTGGCAAGCGCTCTTGCCAGCCTGGACAGAAGAAGGATAGGCCGGTTAAGCCTACTCTTTCGAGGGCAAAGGAGCAGTCCGCTCCTAAGCCTGCTGCCAAGAAGACAGTACAGAAAGCAGCACAGAAACCAACGCCGAAACCAGCAGCTCCAGCGCCATCAACGCCAGCCAAGCCAGCTCCTGAGAAGACGGCCTCCACACCACCACCGCCACCGAAGACGCCACCAAAGGACGTGGAGATGACATTACCACCAGCACCGAAGCGAAGGTCACAGCCACAACCGGCCGCAGATAACGCTCAACTGCCAGAGACACACCGGCACATGTGTCACAACGAGTCCTTTTCCGAGGAGAAGCCGCTGTCGAAGTACAGTGTGGAAGCGGCAACATTCATGGAACACACTGACGTTACAATCGTCCAGCTCCGGAGGAAGGGAAAACCAAAGGACTGCATTGGTGTGACAAGCAGGAGCTGGGAGAAAATCAAAGTGACGAAGGGACCGGACAGCAAAATCCATCATGCTGCCCACTGGGATTTCTGGCAGGAAAAGTTCAGGTCAGCACCAAAGCCGGAATGCCAGCTCGCAGCCATCAGGGAGGCAGTAGAGATCGTCAGGGACAAGAAGCTGACGTACACCAGCCCGATGGATCCAGACAAGCCCTAGTCACAAGAAACTTCTTTGCTGCCACATCGCAGCAATCAACGCGGCCCTGGGAGAAAGCATCATCGACAGCCAGGGCCGCTTCCGACCTACTGACCTACTTCTTTGCCAACACCGACACGCGGCCCTAAAGGAAAGCAACGACACTACAGCGACATCACAGCCTCACAGACAGAACAAGAACACGCAAAGACAGAAACATGACCAGCACCACATCAACGACAGACGCAAGACCTGGACGGACTCCGGATGCCCCAGGGTGGATATGATGCTCTAGTGGCTGTTGGCCCTGGGGACCAACATCCGATACGACTAACCTGAAGAACAACAACAACATAATAAATTGCGTCTAAACATTTTTTACAAATATTGACTAGTTGAGTTTGTGTCGTGATTTTGTCATTCCCATAACACAGCAAAGTTGTTCTTTAATTCCAATGATAATAATAATTAAATAAATTAAAAATGTGAAATGAGGCATTTCACATTGGTTTCGGAATGGCATTCATGAGTCTGTGTGTGATTTAGACTTTGTGACTTCCTTCAAAAACATCCGGGTCATAACATGGAAAAACAGAACAATGACTGCTGGCTAGAAAGGGTGAAAGCTGATAATATATACACTGAGCAATCTTGCAAACCTCAGAAATGCAGTTGTAAAAGACAAATCACAGAGTAAGTTTTCGGTGACTATATGCCGAAATACGGCAATGTCATGGGTTTTCGCAAACCACCAAATTTTTCGCCAAAAAACTCAAATACAATACCCTGCAAACTTCTGACACAAACTTCGGAGGGGGGGGGGGGGGGGGGGGGGGGGGGGGGGCAAAAAGCGTGTATAATACTTGAAGAAATTCGGTATACCTAAAACATTAAACATCTATTTTTACCTATTTTCAATTTTATACTGTCAGAGCTAGCCTTAACATCTAAACAGACAAAGCGACAAACAACACATGATACAACTAAGAAGAACCAAAACAGAAGTGTCCCCTTGGGACGGCCAGCAATGAAATTACTGGCGTGGGCATAACCAGTTTGTGGTTGAGCCATTGGTCCTACTTTGGTTCATCAGACACTTAGTTGTTCATTTTGCATGGAAGATTCCTAACTCATAAGTGTAATATCTCAGACACATAGAAACCAAAATTAAAACTAAGATAAAACAAACATTAGGACTCACAGAAATACGAACACTGAAATTCTGGAGCAGAAGAAACCTACCAGTTAAACCATGGTGGGCAGTCTCTCTTAGGAACACTTAGATTATTTTGAAGCTGAGTCTGCACTTTTTGTCAGGTCTGAGGATTTTCAGAGTGAGTGAGTGAGAGATATAGGTTTACAGCAGCACAAAAAGGCCATTTTGCAAAGAGGGAATACAAAGTCACTCCAATCATGTTTGAAATTGTGCAAGTTGTTTTCACTTAAGACATATAAGGCAAACTAGGCTTCAAACAGGCTACTCCCCTCCCAACACCTTGGTAAAAGGACATGGAAGGACCATTCCCATCAACTTATTATGAAACAGGATCAGTAGATTCTGAGATGATTTCAAACTTTTCATGGAAAACTGTCTATGCAGAAAACTGCAGTGTTCTTATGAAGATTTATTTTTTAAAGCACCAGCTGCTGAAAAGCATATTTTTGAATTCCTTGATATGCTTGCATACCTTATAGGCTATCTCTCCATTCTTAGACATCAGGACAGCTATAGCAGTGGCCCCAACTCCACCTATCAGTAGACATATGGCTGCCACAAACCACCAGGTATTCCAGGTACAGCCATTGGTGACATGAACATCCTCATCTGAAATAAAACAGCAAATAATGAATAAAAAATAATGTTTAAATGGGAAATGTTTTCACGCTGGAAAAGTGCTGATAGCACTATCTTAAAAGTTCCTTAATAATGCTTGAAATCTTTCTGACCCACTCCTTTATTAGCAACTAGCACTATCTTAAAAGTTCCTTAATAATGCTTGAAATCTTTCTGACCCACTCCTTTATTAGCAACTAGCACTATCTTAAAAGTTCCTTAATAATGCTTGAAATCTTTCTCACCCGCTCCTTTATTAGCAACTGACACTATCTTAAAAGTTCCTTAATAATGCTTCAAATCTTTCTCACCCACTCCTTTATTAGCAACTAGCACTATCTTAAAAGTTCCTTAATAATGCTTCAAATCTTTCTCACCCACTCCTTTATTAGCAACTAGCACTATCTTAAAAGTTCCTTAATAATGCTTGAAATCTTTCTCACCAACTCCTTTATTAGCAACTAGCACTATCTTAAAAGTTCCTTAATAATGCTTCAAATCTTTCTCACCCACTCCTTTATTAGCAACTGACACTATCTTAAAAGTTCCTTAATAATGTTTCAAATCTTTCTCACCCACTCCTTTATTAGCAACTGACACTATCTTAAAAGTTCCTTAATAATGTTTCAAATCTTTCTCACCCGCTCCTTTATTAGCAACTGACACTATCTTAAAAGTTCCTTAATAATGCTTCAAATCTTTCTCACCCACTCCTTTATTAGCAACTGACACTATCTTAAAAGTTCCTTAATAATGTTTCAAATCTTTCTCACCCGCTCCTTTATTAGCAACTAGCACTATCTTAAAAGTTCCTTAATAATGCTTGAAATCTTTCTCACCAACTCCTTTATTAGCAACTGACACTTGGAGAAGCTGAGCTGGAGCAATATTATCATGTGCTGTTTGGGAAAAAAAAAACACGATAACTACAGTGGACTCGACAGTATCGGATCAAGTTCAATAAAACTCCCGTTTTGTTGTATATGAATGCTAAAAGTATGTATGTTATGACACAAAACAATTGCAAAATATCCCTTTTATCTATCCATGTTAAAATATTTACAAAATTTATTCCTTTAAGGGCAGATAACCTATACAGACTTACGGGAGGGTCCTGCGACAGTAACGAATCAGGTGCGACAGTATCAGATCATATGATATTATTTTATAGGGAAGTTTCTCCAAGGCATTCTGACAACCTTCTTTTCTTCAATAATTTTGCTACATAAACAGTTGGACCTATTAAACTCTCTGAGGAAACTTTTACGGCCTTTCAACGATATTTTTCATGTGGTCCTTCACCAGCAACGGTTTTGTCTGTTAAATAAAAGTTGAATGTATACAAAACTACAAGCATGCCAAAAAATTTTAACTCAGTAATCCCCTGTGCCTCATAGCAAGGAACTACTCAAACAGTAAGATCATAAACTGCCTTTGCAAAGTGTAGACCCTGATAAGACCGTGGTGTCTGATCAGGATCAACAAATTTACGGTGATTTTCTGCCTTAACGATATTTCAGTGCAATCAGTGTATAAACACTACATGGTCATTCAACGAGTTCCCCGGCAATAATCTGAGTCTACACAGTGTACAGATGTCCATCCGATGAACGCCAGTCACATTCATGCGAGCTGATCTCGAATGTTTCAACAGAATGTTTAGCAGAAGCTTGGTTTTGCTACGCATAACCTTCATTATCATACGCTAGAATGTGGGGCTTGGGATGGGGGATATTTTGCAAAAAGGATGTTGTCTTAGTTTTAAACTGATTTTCTTTGAAAATGACACAGCAGCCACTCAGGTAGTTGATTTATGACTTGTTTTCAGCATCAGACCATACATCCAACATGCAGTTTCCAGCTGAGGCCTGTATTTCAGTTCAAGTTATATGATGATCCGTTACTGTCGCACATCGGTGCCTCACTTTTCAAGTCTTTAGTTTCATCAAATACTGGGATGTCACAAAAATAATGACTGCCTGCAATTTTAGGGATGCCAGGACACATTACAAAGCAAAATTGGTTTCAATCGCCTAATAATAAAATAGTTTAAATAACCGAAATCTATCTTGGGGGTAACGAGCAACAGGCAAAATGCAAGCGTCGCTGAAGAGGGGCCAAGCTTTCCAACAACTCTGATTTGTTTCTCAGCCGCAGATTTCGATCGAATTTTTCACCCTGCACTTTGCCATTGGTCGAACTTGATGACTGTAATATAATGGTAAAAAATATTTGCTTCATTTGTGAGAAAAATGGGTGATAACCTAAGAGTGATCCGATACTGTCGATGATCCGATACTGTCGAGTCCACTGTATAAGAACATACTGACAGTTTTAAAGACAAATATTCCCTACTATATAGAACACACCCCCAGTATCTATTGGTTTTATGACCCTGTTCTGTCATTACCTATGTGAGATGGGATATTTCCTTTGATGATCTAGCAGTGTCACTGGACTGTTGCATAATAGGATTACGGCAGCCACTAAACAAGAATATTTGTCTTTAAACACAGCTGCAAATGGCCACTCAAGAAGCCATAAGATATCTTACAGCATGGATAGAAAAGACTAGAATAGTCTTGTAGAACATACCCTAATGAACCTAGTATTGGGACACCTGAATACCATTAATTTTCTACGTGGGGTAAATGGAAAAGTAATGGTTGTTGGTGTCCCAATACTTCAGCACATTATGGTACCTTCACTAGATAAATATAATACATCTCCCTGACAGACTGAAGTGGAAGGTATCTACAATGCTCTTAGAGAGAGAGAGAGAGAAATAGATATGGGTAATCAACAAGAGATATTGCCTGACAGCATAGCTGGCTTGATCTGATGCTTGCCCATCACACGGGCAAAGTTATAAGTCTGTGACCTTGCCTTGACGGTCCCTATGGGGGGGGGGGGGGCTAGCTTCTACTGCATAAAACTTCAGACAAGCATTTATTTCCATGTATGTATATTGTCAACATATTTTATAAACAAAAGCTGCCTCAGAAATAAGTCTTAAACTAAAATTAAAATAAAATAAAAAATTCACATAAACTTTCAAAGTCATGACTGAGCTCAAGGTACTGAGGGGTATGGGGAGGCTGGATTTATCAAAACCCTGGACCATTATCTAACATCAGTCCAAGTATTACTATCAACTGAAACCATCATGACACTGGAAAATTATGTCTTTGTAGACCTTTAACACTGTTGCTGCCAGCTCCCTCAAAAACCAGTAGCTCAGTGCCAAGCATGTTTCTGATAAGTCCTACCTGTTTTGAGTTCCAACTTTTGGTTTCATAACAAAAAAAATGACAAACTCCACAATGTCATGCTATATATCAAAATGTAGCTTACAATCTCAAGAATCAAGTTAGAATAAGCCTGGAGGAGTTGTTCTTCATCTATGGTTATATCTGTATAGCAAATACACAGTACTGTTATATGTTATGAATTTCAACTACATGTATAGTCGAGCATGGCAGCAACCGGTAAATTTGACTAAGCGAATGTGTTAATCAAATACTGAAGTCTTGAATTGAAGGTCACCCAGTGGGGTTGGTATAGTACATGTACATGAGAGATGTGGGGAGTGGTACCCTGGAAAACCTTAGACAAAACATCTAACAACAATCCAAATTATAAGTGTTTAGAAAACTTTAACCATCGAAGACCTTGACTTCAAGGCCACCCAGTGGGGTGGGAGTAGTTTTTTGTAAAATCTCAGGCCAATATCTAATATACAGTTCAAGTATGAAGTAAATCTGTGTCAAGCATTATGCAATCAGAAATCTTTCACAAAACCAAATATTCCTAAGTCCATGAGCTTGACCTCAGGGTCAGTAAGTGGGGTGGAGTGGTACTCTGTAAATATTTAGACCAATATGATATCTAACTATAGTGTAAGTTACAAAAGAATACATTCATGGGATAAAGAGATATGAGTCTTTAAAAAACTTTAACCAAAACATCCAAAGTGGACAAAAATACACCTATTTTCTAAGTAAATGATCTTGACATCACAGTCACTGAGCAGAGTGAGAAATACTCAGTAAAACTTTGGACCAAAATCTAACTACATCACAGTCACTGAGCAGAGTGAGGAATACTCAGTAAAACTTTGGACCAAAATCTAACTACATCACAGTCACTGAGCAGAGTGAGGAATACTCAGTAAAACTTTGGACCAAAATCTAACTACATCACAGTCACTGAGCAGAGTGAGGAATACTCAGTAAAACTTTGGACCAAAATCTAACTACATCACAGTCACTGAGCAGAGTGAGGAATACTCAGTAAAACTTTGGACCAAAATCTAACTACATCAGAGTCACCGAGCAGAGTGAGGAATACTCAGTAAAACTTTGGACCAAAATCTAACTACATCACAGTCACTGAGCAGAGTGAGGAATACTCAGTAAAACTTTGGACCAAAATCTAACTACATCACAGTCACTGAGCAGAGTGAGGAATACTCAGTAAAACTTTGGACCAAAATCTAACTACATCACAGTCACTGAGCAGAGTGAGAAATACTCAGTAAAACTTTGGACCAAAATCTAACTACATCAGAGTCACCGAGCAGAGTGAGGAATACTCAGTAAAACTTTGGACCAAAATCTAACTACATCACAGTCACTGAGCAGAGTGAGGAATACTCAGTAAAACTTTGGACCAAAATCTAACTACATCACAGTCACTGAGCAGAGTGAGGAATACTCAGTAAAACTTTGGACCAAAATCTAACTACATCAGAGTCACCGAGCAGAGTGAGGAATACTCAGTAAAACTTTGGACCAAAATCTAACTACATCACAGTCACTGAGCAGAGTGAGGAATACTCAGTAAAACTTTGGACCAAAATCTAACTACATCACAGTCACTGAGCAGAGTGAGGAATACTCAGTAAAACTTTGGACCAAAATCTAACTACATCACAGTCACTGAGCAGAGTGAGGAATACTCAGTAAAACTTTGGACCAAAATCTAACTACATCACAGTCACTGAGCAGAGTGAGGAATACTCAGTAAAACTTTGGACCAAAATCTAACTACATCACAGTCACTGAGCAGAGTGAGGAATACTCAGTAAAACTTTGGACCAAAATCTAACTACATCACAGTCACTGAGCAGAGTGAGGAATACTCAGTAAAACTTTGGACCAAAATCTAACTACATCACAGTCACTGAGCAGAGTGAGGAATACTCAGTAAAACTTTGGACCAAAATCTAACTACATCACAGTCACTGAGCAGAGTGAGGAATACTCAGTAAAACTTTGGACCAAAATCTAACTACATCACAGTCACTGAGCAGAGTGAGGAATACTCAGTAAAACTTTGGACCAAAATCTAACTACATCACAGTCACTGAGCAGAGTGAGGAATACTCAGTAAAACTTTGGACCAAAATCTAACTACATCACAGTCACTGAGCAGAGTGAGGAATACTCAGTAAAACTTTGGACCAAAATCTAACTACATCACAGTCACTGAGCAGAGTGAGGAATACTCAGTAAAACTTTGGACCAAAATCTAACTACATCACAGTCACTGAGCAGAGTGAGGAATACTCAGTAAAACTTTGGACCAAAATCTAACGACATCACAGTCACTGAGCAGAGTGAGGAATACTCAGTAAAACTTTGGACCAAAATCTAACTACATCACAGTCACTGAGCAGAGTGAGGAATACTCAGTAAAACTTTGGACCAAAATCTAACTACATCACAGTCACTGAGCAGAGTGAGGAATACTCAGTAAAACTTTGGACCAAAATCTAACGACATCACAGTCACTGAGCAGAGTGAGGAATACTCAGTAAAACTTTGGACCAAAATCTAACTACATCACAGTCACTGAGCAGAGTGAGGAATACTCAGTAAAACTTTGGACCAAAATCTAACGACATCACAGTCACTGAGCAGAGTGAGGAATACTCAGTAAAACTTTGGACCAAAATCTAACTACATCACAGTCACTGAGCAGAGTGAGGAATACTCAGTAAAACTTTGGACCAAAATCTAACTACATCACAGTCACTGAGCAGAGTGAGGAATACCCAGTAAAACTTTGGACCAAAATCTAAGTACATCACAGTCACTGAGCAGAGTGAGGAATACTCAGTAAAACTTTGGACCAAAATCTAACTACATCACAGTCACTGAGCAGAGTGAGGAATACCCAGTAAAACTTTGGACCAAAATCTAACTACATCACAGTCACTGAGCAGAGTGAGGAATACTCAGTAAAACTTTGGACCAAAATCTAACGACATCACAGTCACTGAGCAGAGTGAGGAATACTCAGTAAAACTTTGGACCAAAATCTAACTACATCACAGTCACTGAGCAGAGTGAGGAATACCCAGTAAAACTTTGGACCAAAATCTAACTACATCACAGTCACTGAGCAGAGTGAGGAATACTCAGTAAAACTTTGGACCAAAATCTAACGACATCACAGTCACTGAGCAGAGTGAGGAATACTCAGTAAAACTTTGGACCAAAATCTAACTACATCACAGTCACTGAGCAGAGTGAGGAATACTCAGTAAAACTTTGGACCAAAATCTAACTACATCACAGTCACTGAGCAGAGTGAGGAATACCCAGTAAAACTTTGGACCAAAATCTAAGTACATCACAGTCACTGAGCAGAGTGAGGAATACTCAGTAAAACTTTGGACCAAAATCTAACTACATCACAGTCACTGAGCAGAGTGAGGAATACCCAGTAAAACTTTGGACCAAAATCTAACTACATCACAGTCACTGAGCAGAGTGAGGAATACTCAGTAAAACTTTGGACCAAAATCTAACTACATCACAGTCACTGAGCAGAGTGAGGAATACTCAGTAAAACTTTGGACCAAAATCTAACGACATCACAGTCACTGAGCAGAGTGAGGAATACTCAGTAAAACTTTGGACCAAAATCTAACGACATCACAGTCACTGAGCAGAGTAAGGAATACTCAGTAAAACTTTGGACCAAAATCTAACTACAGTGCAATCATCAAAAGAATCCAATTATGGGTTGAGGAAATAAAAAACTTTGACCAAGCCTCCAATCCAGCAAAAAAAAAAAAAAAAAAATATTCTAAGTCCATGACCTCGACATCAAGGTCACTGAGCAATGTCAAGGTGGTGCTCTGTAAAACTTTGGTACAATATCTAACTATAGTGCAAGTATCAAATGAATCCATACTGGGGTTAAAGAGATATAGGTCTTTAAAAAAATTTAACCAAAACATCCAATCTGGTCACGGGCACAGACCTCAGGGTGACAACAATAGCTGTTCCTGAACTTTCATTCAAAGATCTGACATAATGAAAATGCCTTAGCCCTTGCACCATCCTCCAGGGCCTAACCCAAGAACTTTTAAAGTTCTAGTCAAAGGTAATGCTACAGATATATCATGAACAAAATATAGGAATCTGATATATGGTTACCATGGCTACAGCAATCAAAAAAGATTTAACACAATACTTTGCTATACAACTGACATATGGACAGACTAATAAACAATGTACATACCCTCACTAGACAAGTATAGTATTGCTCCATGGGTGACGTTACAGTGCCTCAGGGTGCTGGACCAGGCTAAGACCTTGTGACGACTGTCCCGCAGTACATAACTTGTCTTCATTGGAATGGCATTCTCTTTACATGATTTCCTTATCAAACCTAGAAATAGAGGAACTAGTGTAATGACCCTGAAATTTTGGACACCTGAAAGTTGCACAATTATGGTTAAAAAATTCTTAGAAAGTGGATTTTACACACAATAATGTATCCAAATGTTGCTAAGTGAATAGCAAACCTTGCAGACCCTGATCAAACCGCTCCATCAGGAGCAGTTTGATCAGGGTCTACAATGTTGCTCAGACCGGCCTGTCCGAATATTTAGGGTCATTACTGTACAGTTCAGCAGCAGTTTGATCAGGGTCTACAATGTTGCTCAGACTGGTCTGTCTGAATATTTAGGGTCATTACTGTACAAGTTCAGCAGCAGTCTGATCAGGGTCTACAATGTTGCTCAGACCGGCCTGTCCGAATATTTAGGGTCATTACTGTACCAGTCCAGGAGCAGTTTAATCAGGGTCTACAATGTTGCTCAGACTGGTCTGTCCCAATATTTAGGGTCATTACTGTACAGTTCAGCAGCAGTTTGATCAGGGTCTACAATGTTGCTCAGACCGGCCTGTCCCAATATTTAGGGTCATTACTGTACCAGTTCAGCAGCAGTTTGATCAGGGTCTACAATGTTGCTCAGACTGGTCTGTCCGAATATTTAGGGTCATTACTGTACAAGTTCAGCAGCAGTTTAATCAGGTTCTACAATGTTGCTCAGACCGGCCTGTCCCAATATTTAGGGTCATTACTGTACAAGTTCAGCAGCAGTTTGATCAGGGTCTACAATGTTGCTCAGACTGGTCTGTCCGAATATTTAGGGTCATTACTGTACCAGTCCAGCAGCAGTTTGATCAGGGTCTACAATGTTGCTCAGACTGGTCTGTCTGAATATTTAGGGTCATTACTGTACCAGTCCAGCAGCAGTTTAATCAGGGTCTACAATGTTGCTCAGACCGGTCTGTCCGAATATTTAGGGTCATTACTGTACAAGTTCAGCAGCAGTTTGATCAGGGTCTACAATGTTGCTCAGACTGGTCTGTCTGAATATTTAGGGTCATTACTGTACCAGTCCAGCAGCAGTTTAATCAGGTTCTACAATGTTGCTCAGACCGGCCTGTCCGAATATTTAGGGTCATTACTGTACAGTTCAGCAGCAGTTTGATCAGGGTCTACAATGTTGCTCAGACCGGCCTGTCCCAATATTTAGGGTCATTACTGTACCAGTTCAGCAGCAGTTTGATCAGGGTCTACAATGTTGCTCAGACTGGTCTGTCCTAATATTTAGGGTCATTACTGTACAAGTTCAGCAGCAGTTTAATCAGGTTCTACAATGTTGCTCAGACCGGCCTGTCCCAATATTTAGGGTCATTACTGTTCAAGTTCAGCAGCAGTTTGATCAGGGTCTACAATGTTGCTCAGACTGGTCTGTCTGAATATTTAGGGTCATTACTGTACCAGTCCAGCAGCAGTTTAATCAGGGTCTACAATGTTGCTCAGACCGGTCTGTCCGAATATTTAGGGTCATTACTGTACAAGTTCAGCAGCAGTTTGATCAGGGTCTACAATGTTGCTCAGACTGGTCTGTCAGAATATTTAGGGTCATTACTGTACAAGTTCAGCCGCAGTCTGATCAGGGTCTACAATGTTGCTCAGATCGGTCTGTCCGATATTTAGGGTCATTACTGTATCAGTCCAGCAGCAGTTTAATCAGGGTCCACAGTGTTGTTCAGACTGGTCTGTCCGAATATTTAGGGTCATTACTGTACCAGTTCAGCAGCAGTTTGATCAGGGTCTACAATGTTGCTCAGACTGGTCTGTCTGAATATTTAGGGTCATTACTGTACCAGTCCAGCAGCAGTTTAATCAGGGTCTACAATGTTGCTCAGACTGGTCTGTCCGAATATTTAGGGTCATTACTGTACCAGTCCAGCAGCAGTTTAATCAGGGTCTACAATGTTGCTCAGACCGGTCTGTCCGAATATTTAGGGTTATTACTGTACAAGTTCAGCAGCAGTTTGATCAGGGTCTACAATGTTGCTCAGACTGGTCTGTCTGAATATTTAGGGTCATTACTGTACCAGTCCAGCAGCAGTTTAATCAGGGTCTACAATGTTGCTCAGACCGGTCTGTCCGAATATTTAGGGTCATTACCGTACAAGTTATGAGAGGAAGCAAAGCTAGTAAACCAAGAAATGGAAACTGAGGTGGTTTGGCCACACCTCAAGGTCTTCTGGCTTAGCAAGACAATTCTGAGGGCACAACGAAGAGGTAGACAGAAGAAGTGGTGGGAAGACAATATAAAGGAGTGGATATGGATGGACTTTGCTAGCTGAACTAGGGCCGCTGAAGACAGGACTAGGTGGAAAGGGACTGTAAAGTGCCCTAACAACCTTGCAAAGTTGTGGAATAGACTAAAGTAGACTAGTCGCCTAATCAGAATCATCCAACACACAAAGGAAGTTCCAATGAAAAGACACTGCATATACTTAGACAAAAAATATTATCTCATAGGGTAACAATTTGGCATCTCGCTTCAAAAAGACCCAAGTATCAAAACCATTGTTTGCAATTGCCTACCTACCCAACCAAAACCTATATACAAACATTTTTTATTGGCCATTTGGGGCAGCATATCTTTTTTTTTTTTTTTGGAAAATGGAAAATTTACTGCGATCAATGTAAATAGTAAGACAAACAGGCCTGAGCAAACAGTGCAGACCCAGAGAGCAGAGAGCAGACTGCTCCTGGAGAGCAGTCTGATCTGGGTCTACACTGGTTGCCTTTCCACTAGCACATCACGGGTACACCATTTGCGGGTAAATTAGGTTTGTTCATCTTGTAGGATGCTGTTATCTTCGTATGTAATATTGGTAATTAAAGGTAGGTTCCTGTACTTTGGAATGCATCATAATTTTGATGATCTTTCATCCAAGTTATTGGAAAGCACTTATAAAAGGGAATGAATAAGTTTGACTAAAAAGTGTAAATCAAAAAAGTATTAGAAAAGTTGTTTTGCAAGGGATTTCCTAACTCTGCTTCGCACACCAGTTAGCGCTATTTTTAGTTCGCGCCAAAAATAGATAACGCAGCTGAGGTCATGCTGCATTGCATTTTGGGATAGTTTTAACCCATCCACCATGCCAGGACCTCTAGGAGAGCTCACGACAAGGGAAAATTGACCTTTGGAGAATGGCATCAGAAATCGCGCACTTAAAGACATAATACACATAGTTATTTTTAGAACTGGAATTCCAACGAAAGAAAATAAACCAAAAGGGAAAACGACTATTTTCTTCAACATCTGACGAGATTCTCAGTAGCAATAAATTCAGAAAAATAAGAGAATTCAATACTGCTCAGAAAAAGACAAAATTATTTTTGTAGACATAATTGTTATCGCTAGTACAGGAACCTACCTTTAATATAATATTTTAACATGTTACGCAGTACTTGGGCTGCTTTTACATTTTGCAGGAATGAAAAAAAACAAAAAAAAACGGCCTACCTATTCTAAGAAATTATCCTTGAGGTGGCAGTGAGCATGGCTTACTAAATACCCCCCATTTAGCACTTAGCTTGCTTTTTCATATACACAGCACAGATACGGCTCATCCTTAAGTTCTAGCAGGCAAAACTGACAATATTCATGTATAATCTTTTCTTATGCTGGCTCCCTGGATCAAATCTCAAAGAAATATCAGAGCAAGAATGACAAAAATTACAAATTTAGAGCAAAACAACAAGTGAAAAGGGACATAACTCAGAAAAAATGGTGAAGTTTCAAACCTATAACTCAATACACATCTACAGACCAGTGTATGTTCACACACTTAATTTGAAAATTAACAGAGAAACAGTTGCAGAAAATGCAGCAACAAACTCTGTTTTCAGAAACCACACAGGGGCATAACACAGCTGGAGAACCCTTCTGAAAAAAGCTAAAAAATATTTGTCACCTGTTGTCTTCTCCTGCATTTATGCACCAAATAGTAATAAAATCGAAAGAACATGACATAACAATCCTATATAAACAGAACACAAAATATCAAAAAGGGGCATAACTCAGGGTTGGTAATTAAACTCATAACCTTAATGCATGTCTTCATATCAATGTGTGTTCACATACATAATTTCAAGAAAATCTGTCAAACAGTTTTGGAGGAGTTGCGATAACAAACTTTTCAGTCTATCACTCTCCCCTTTATTTACTTCCAAATTGTGGAAGTGATTATGTGTATTTGATATGTGTGCTTATCAGATTTTAACAGCTGTTTGCTGGGGAAAGTGAAGTACTGTTTTATTACAAAAATTAGTTAGTTTAAACATATTTTATTGCCAATTAATCAATACAGCAACTGGGTTGGACCACAAGTTCTTACAACATTAATTACGGTCCTCCCGGTCCTCCCTATTACAAAACTTACAAAGGGAAATAACTCAGCAGGCAAACATTTCCCGGAAAAAATGGCAAATACGTGTCCATTATTTTCTTATAATGCATCTATTAACCAAATTTGAATAAAATCGAAGCAAAAACGACTACAAACCCCCAAAATTAGGATTAAAAATATCAAAAAGGGGCATAACTCATGCAAGAGAGGCCAGATTTCAAAGTGGAAACATTAATGCACATCTTCATATCAATGTGCGTTCACATAATTTCAAGGAAATTGGTCAAGCAGTCTAGAAGGAGTTGCGATAACAAACTTTTTTTTACGAAAAATATAAAAAAGGGGCATAACTCAGGCAAGAGGGGTCAAATTTCAAAATAGATACCTTAATGCACATCTTCATACCAACATGATCAGATTTCAAAGTGGAAACCTTAATGCACATCTTCATATCAATATGTGTTCACATACTTAATTTCCAGAAAATTGGTCAAGCAGTCTAGAAGGAATTGCAATAACAAACTTTTTTTACGAAAAATATAAAGGGGCATAACTCAGCAGAAAAACCATCCCGGAAGAACAGGTAAACACGTGTCAACCATTTTCTTATGATGCATCTATGAACCAGATTTGAAAACAATCAAAGCAAAAACGACTAAAAAACACCCCAAAATTGGGGCCAAAAATATCAAAAAGGGGCATAACTCAGGCAAGAGGAGTCAAATTTCAAAACGGAAACCTTAATGC
Organism: Ctena decussata; assembly: GCA_963989385.1. Taxonomy (NCBI): domain Eukaryota; kingdom Metazoa; phylum Mollusca; class Bivalvia; order Lucinida; family Lucinidae; genus Ctena; species Ctena decussata. The sequence goes on from OZ022498.1 coordinate 129,224,745, forward strand.
ACATCTTCATACCAACATGTGTTCACATATTTAATTTCAAGAAAATCGGTCAAGCAGTCTAGGAGGAGTTGCGGTAACAAACTTTTTATTTTACGAAAAATATAAAGGGGCATAACTCAGCATTAAAACCCATCCCTGAAAAACTGAAAAATAAGTATCAACTCTTTTCACATGCTGCATCCATGCACAAAATTTGAAACAAGCAAGTGTTGCAGACGGACAAATGGACAGACGGAAGGACAACGTGAAAACAGTATACCCCCCTCAAAGACAGTTTGCGGGGGGTATAATATACCCCCCTCAAACACAGTTTGTGGGGGGTATAACTAAGTTTATGCTTGGCCTTGGAGGAGAAGAAAAATCCTGTCTTATAACCAAATAAACATGAAAGACACTTAACCCCAATGCCCGTTTATTTTTGAGCCCTGGCCCCAAGGTTATAAAACTTTTTTCGTGCTCAACTCAGCTGAGCAATGAAATTTTCTCTGCTGAGAAATATGAAAATGCCAACTAATGTTGTCATTTTCATATTAATAAGCTGGTAAACTTTCATGCTCAGCTGAGCTTATCATGAAAAAAGTTTTATAACCTCAGGGCCTGGACACATACCTACAACTGTGTTGTTCTCTGAAGTTGTCACACTAAACTCTTTAGTTTCATGGCCAGGCACATGACATTTTATCTCTATAAGTATGTCATCCATTCTCACTGGTCACAAAGCAGCTCCTGAAATACTATCAAAAACTGTTGTGACTGTAAATACTGGGATGTTGTTACTGTAATTACTAGAATGTTGTTACCGTAAATACTGAGATGCTATTACTGTAAGTACTAGCATGTTGTTACTGTAAATACTGAGATGTGGCTGTAAAATAATAGGATGTTGTTACTGTAAATACTGGGGTTGTAGTTACTGTAAATACTGGGGTGTTGTTACTGTAAAGACTGGCATGTTGATACTGTGAATACTGGTATGTTGTTACAATAAATACTAAGATGTTCTTACTGTAAATACTGGCATGTTGTTACTGTAAATACTGAGATGTTGTTATTACAAAATTCTGAGATGTCGTTACTGTAAATTGTTATGTTACTAAAGCCAGACCAAAACAGTATGCTGACTGCCAAAAAGAGGAAAATTCCCAAAACAGAAGCCATCTACACAATGTACTGCAATAATTGCATATGATACAATCAACAGTTCAAAATGTGTGAGTAACTTCTAAAGAACAAGCCCTACAACTCTGATTTTGATCTCTCTAGTATGTGAATTTGGATAAAGAATCCAAATCAGAAAAAATGTGTGTGTGTTGGGGGGGGGGGGGGGGGGGGGTGAGAGGGACATCAAAGTGAGTTAGGAACACTGATAGGATATCATAGCATGCTGATCATTAATATTCTAAAAGGTATATAATGGGTATTATAATTTTATAATTGTGGAGCAGGTCAGGGTCATAAAGATAGAGTGGACATTAATATTCTAAAAGGTATACTGGTATTAAAATTGTGGAGCAGGCCAGGGTCATAAAGATATGGAATGGACACAAACTGCAACTCAAACTTCCAGCTTTAGGGAAATAACACAGGTGTGAATATGACAGTTGCCATTCATGTATTAGTGTCAGAAAAATTGTCATGACTTGTTCTGCATATCTGTGAAGTATCATGATATATTTCAAAGGGTATCCAAGTTATGGAGCAAACAAGAAATCACAGCTACAACCACCTGAGGAAATAACTCAAAAAGTAAGGAAGCCAGAGTTGTCATTCTTGTTCAGGATCTGTTCTACGTATCTGTAAAGTATCATGAAAATATTTCAAGCAGTATTCAAGTTACAGAGCGGAAACAAAATCATACCTAAAGCCATCAAAAAACTAGGAGCTCCCTTGGCTGACGCTCGCCTATAAGGGTAGTCCTAGGAAGATAAAGTTAAGTCATCAGGTAAGTATAAATTGTTACTGGATACCTTCTTTGTCGCAATAAAAGCTCTACAGAGCTTATGTTGTCTGTTTCTAATATGCGACGTTAAATAAAGCTTCTTTATCTTTATCTTTTATCTTTATCAAGGGGAAACGACTCAAAAAGTAAGAAAGCAAAAGTTGTCATTCCTGTTCATGGCACATTGTCAGGACCTGTTCAACATAACTGCAATATCATGAAAATATTTCAAAGGGTATTCAAGTTACAGAGCAGACACGAATCTGTCAAAAAAAAAGGGCACCAAAGGGGAAATAATTCAAAAAGTACAACAGCATGCGTTACCATTCTTTATGTGACATGCCATCATGACCTGTTCTACATAACTATGAAGTATAATAAAATATATTCCAAAGGGTATTCAAGATATGGAGAGGACAAAAAAATGTTTACAGATGGACAGCCTATCTATCTATCTATCTTCCGTTACGTCTTAACCCCCCCCCCCCCCCCCCCCCCATACAGACGGATGCCAGGCTCATCACTATATCCCCCGAACCTTTCAGTCGAGGGATAAAAAAGAATAACAAGTCAGATAAACTAACTATGCAAGCACATACACATCGTGAAGACACCCACAGTGGCACTTACCAACATTAATCAATAGATGTGGGGTGGAAGACTTAGTCATGAGGCTCCTGACGTTACGTTCCACTCCGCTACACTACCGGCTGTGAAGTAGCAGTAGTGTAACGGTAGCGGATTCTAAGGCCCTGTGTTGTAGGTCTAGTGGAAGACTGTGTGTTGCATTAGATGGTGAATTAACTGAATTTGTAGTAAACTCTTACATAAATATTGCATGCAACGTAGTCAAAGGACACCTCATAAAGCTCACAATAGCCCAGGTTACTTCTGTTTTTTTTTTTTTTAATGACTGAGACTGAAGGTAGCGGCACTTACCAACATTAATCAATAGATGTGGGGTGGAAGACTTAGTCATGAGGCTCCTGACGTTACGTTCCACTCCGCTACACTACCGGCTGTGAAGTAGCAGTAGTGTAACGGTAGCGGATTCTAAGGCCCTGTGTTGTAGGTCTAGTGGAAGACTGTGTGTTGCATTAGATGGTGAATTAACTGAATTTGTAGTAAACTCTTATATAAATATTGCATGCAACGTAGTCAAAGGACACCTCATAAAGCTCACAATAGCCCAGGTTACTTCTGTTTTTTTTTTTTTTTTTAACGACTGAGACTGAAGGTAGCGGCACTTACCAACATTAATCAATAGATGTGGGGTGGAAGACTTAGTCATGAGGCTCCTGACGTTACGTTCCACTCCGCTACACTACCGGCTGTGAAGTAGCAGTAGTGTAACGGTAGCGGATTCTAAGGCCCTGTGTTGTAGGTCTAGTGGAAGACTGTGTGTTGCATTAGATGGTGAATTAACTGAATTTGTAGTAAACTCTTATATAAATATTGCATGCAACGTAGTCAAAGGACACCTCATAAAGCTCACAATAGCCCAGGTTACTTCTGTTTTTTTTGTTTTTTTTAATGACTGAGACTGAAGGTAGCATATATTATATCTTACCGAAGACTGGTCATTGACCGAATACGGGTAACCTCACGCTATACCCCACCCACACTGATACCTTTCCTCATCCACTGAATTACTTTAGATCATCAAAACTCCAATAATAAGCTTTCTTCCATGGCTTAGTTTGTCTCTTTTAAGTTGTTTGTTTCACGCGAGATATATTACGAATTATATATTCGTGGTTTAGACATAAATACCTGTTGTAGTCACTTTGTAAACATCAGCCTGATCACCAGCATCTCAACTGTCAGTTAACTCTTATGGTTCCCCAGTTTACAAGCACTTTTTCTGTGAGCCGGGAACTAGTCAAATCAGAAAATAATATTGTCTTAATTTTATTTTCTTTCCAACCCATTTGCCAAAATTATTGGCAATTTATACAATTTATATCAGAGTTTTTTGTATGTCCTCTGTCTGTTCAAATAAAGACCCTTAAATGTTTGTTATTCATGGAAATAATAGGTCGAAAGCAAATATGTTAATGAGATAGATATGTGCTCTTTCTATCTCGTGACGTCATTAATTAGGGTCTAAATATAAAAGTATTGTAGCGGAATACATGTATAAGTGATAAATAAGAAATATTAAACGTCAATAATTCAATAATGGAGGATCCTAAAATCAAGGTAATTATTTTCAAATTTTATAGTATTGTTTCAAAATACTTATTTGCTAGGAGTCTCACATTTTGAAAATAGATAAAGACTTAATTCGCAGTGTTATTTATTGAACAAATGACCTACTTAGTGGGAAGTTATTCGTGAGATTGTATTGCCTTATTATACATGTCAAATAACATCTTGCTCAAATATCAATTATTTAAAATGTCTGAATTTCAGGTTATTGGACCTTCATCAAAGAGCCAAGGGCCTCACAGATTTTATAAGGGGTTTAAATATACTTATGAAGAAAAGGAGAGAATAATATCTTTGGGGCAGTTTTTCTTCATGAAAATATTAGATGATATGCCGATTTGTATTGGAGAATTGCAGCTGGTGTGGGAAGATAAGAACTGTCCTAGTGAGCTTGTGAGTGTAAAGCTGTACTTTGTACCAGAAGATACTCCAGAGGGACGGATGCCAAAACATGGAGAAGTACATAAAAGTTAAATTATTATTGTTGATCGCAAATATTATGCAATGATAAGAAATATATAAAATATATTTGGGTATTTAATACATATACATTAAAAACACCTGTGCAAAATTTGTAGTTTTGATTACTTTTTGGCATTTTCAGTTATTATTATTATTTTTATTAATATTATTATTTTTTTTATTATTATTATTATTATTATTATTATAGTAAGCAAGTAAAGCAACAGAAATTGATTGGTATTTATTCAGTTTAAAGTTTTATTTTGTCATTTTGAAGAACCAAAGTTTTTACCCAGTTGAAAAAAAAGTGATAAATGAGAACAAAGACAAAATATAATTTTGGTAATACCAATAAGTAATAATTGCATATTATATGAATGATAAATTCTTGCATGGTATTAATGTCAATGATTTTGTTTTCGTAACGTGTTAACTCGTATTGTTTGTTGATTTTTTTTTTCAACTATCTCGCAATATGAACTATCATAAATAGTCGTATATTTTATTCACTTGAACTAAATAATTTCACCGAGAGGCATCAGATAAGCCTATAGTTTGTTTCCTACTTATAACGAAACCGTGATCAATAGTAATAATGTGCCGGCATCGCTTAAGTAAGAGGCTCATCAAGGGAAAAGATACACGCGTAAACCGGAAAAACTAAAATGTAGATAATATATATTTGTATCTTATGTAGAAACAGATAACTGACGGAGTTTTAGCTTTCATAATCATAGTATCTTTCTTTTCTAGTACTATGTTATGCAAAGCGTGGCGCTTTTTGTTCCTGATGTTGGGCAGACAAAATATTCAAATAGGCCTATCAATATCCATGTGAAGATGATGATTGCTATATGAACATATGAACATAACGAAAGCATTTGGATAGTTGATTCCTTAAAAGCGGCTTCAGAGTTCGGGTTCTTGAGCGTGTTTATAAGTAGTGTCATATTACCCTCCCGGCGGGACTCAATTATTGTGTACCGTACATATGTAGGCTTCGTTTGAAACTTGCATAGTTTTTAATTGCTTGCTATTTATGATAGCCCTCAGCATAATGATGACACATTCTATCTCACAGTAAAATGATTCAATCTTATTATTATTTTTTTTTTAATGATGGAGTAGAAAAATAAAGGAGAGTTTTAATTAAAAATTGTTAATGTTTTGAAAAAAGGGATACCAATATGTACAAATATGTATTGGTAAAGACATAGTAAAATTCATAGAAAAATACATGATCTGACTAATTTTAATTCGAAGCTCTGGACGTGAATACGCAGTTTGTTAATGTGAATAAATTTCGGTAATAAATGACTGTACAGGTAGAATCAACGGTATTGCGAAAAAAGTTAGGACTGCCTCCGCAAGGAATAGATCTACAGCTTCCAGGCCATTTGCATACTGTATTTCATTTCTGCCAATAATGCTTCGGACAATAGTATACAACCGCGGGTTCAGGGGAATGGCTTTGGGACTCGAGCACCGCCACCTGGGCCTGGTTAGATTAAAATATATGTTTTGACATCTCATTAGAATCGCCTCGGCGAGGCCATTTTAATGAGTTATCGCAATAAATATTTCAAGGCGAAAAGAAATTAACAAAAATTCTCATCAAATTGATCCCTAATTATGTCATATATTTTCAAGCCCTACTCCCCCCTCCCCCACCGATGCCCCCCCCCCCACACACACATGCATCTCGGCACCTCCCAGCCCCACCAGTTATCCATAGCCCCACCAGTACGTGGTGGTCTTGATCCGGGCCTGGCATATTCTACATTAGACTTAGTCTTTGCATCTAAGCCTTCCTGTTGAGTGGCAAAAGTGCATTTGCAAGGAATGATTATAGAAGATATACACCTGACCCCCACCTCACCTCCAAAAAAAAAATGTTTACATGACCCCCAACCCACCTCCAAAAAAAATGTTTACATAAATGAAAATATCTGTTCTCCTTTTAATGTCCGGTCGCTTCATTTTCGATAGCTTCCGTTCTCAACTTATACTAGGGATGGGGAATATAACTCCGCTTTCACCATAGAGTAAGTTTGGAAATGATATATTAAAAGATTGGAAATATTCTTTCATCCTATTGCTTCTGTTGTTTATGCTGTTGTACAATGTTTCCCTGGAGGTTCAGGGCTTCTCGCAATTGTCGTTAGATATGTGCCCACTGATAGGATCCATGCGCGCCTATCACAGTACCATGCAATATTAGGTGAGCGCCCACTGATAGGATCCAAGCGTGCCTATCTCAGTACCATGCAATATTAGATGAGCGCCCACTGATAGGATCCAAGCGTGCCTATCTCAGTACCATGCAATATTAGATGAGCGCCCACTGATTGGACCCATGTGCTCCTATCCCAGTACCATGCAATATTAGATGAGCGCCCACTGATTTGATCCATGTGCTCCTATCCCAGTACCATGCAATATTAGATGAGCGCCCACTGATTGGATCCAGGTGCGCCTATCCCAGCACCATGCAATATTAGATGAGCGCCCACTGATTGGATCCAGGTGCGCCTATCCCAGTACCAGGCAATATTAGATGAGCGCCCACTGATAGGATCCATGTGCTTCTATCCCAGTACTATGCAATATTAGATGAGCGCCCACTGATTGTATCCATGTGCTCCTATCCCAGTACCTTGCAATATTAGATGAGCGCCCACTGATTGGATCCATCCGCGCCTATCCCATTACCATGCAATATTTGTTGAGCGCCCAGTGATAGGATCCATGCACGCCTATCCCAGTACCATGCATTATTATATGACCAAGATGTAACACACAATTTCATTGGCTGTTTTGACGTCACGTGCCGGTCAATATTTTGTGATATTCACCGGTCTGTCAGTGAATATTACTTTTACGCTGACGGCATTGTATTTTCGTGACGTAACGTCTGATTTACGTTAATGTTAATGGCATTACGTCGCGAGATAATACCATGTAGTACCATCCTAAATATCTGAGGAAACTGAACTTAGAATTATCATATAATAAAACAATTGTTGACCTTTATTTCGGTGAATATGCAGTTTTATTGACCTGCAAACATAACATATTGACCTCCGCTTCGCGTCGGTCAATATGATGTTTGCAGGTCAATAAAACTGCATATTCACCTCTACAAAGGTCAATGATTATGTAATATTAGATGAGCGCCCACTGATAGGATCCATGCACGCCTATCCCAGTACCATTTAATATTAGATGAGCGCCCTCTGATTGGATCCAAGCGCGCCTATCCCAGTACCATGCAATATTAGATGAGCGCCAACTTATAGGATCCATGCACGCCTACAACAGTGCCATGCAATATTAGATGAGCGCCCACTGATAGGATCCATGCACGCCTATCCCATTACCATGCAATATTAGATGAGGGTCCACTGATAGGATTTTTCGCGCCGATCCCAGTACCATGCAATATTAGGTGAGCGCCCACTGACAGGATCTATGCGCGCCGATCCCAGTACCATGCAGTATTAGGTGAGCGCCCACTGATTGGATTCAAGCGCGCCTATCCCAGTACCATGCAATTTTAGATGAGCGCCCTCTGATAGGATCCATGCGCGCCTATCCCAGTACCATGCAATATTAGAGCTACCGGACTGCATTGAATGGAGAGAATATCGGAAACTATTAGATTGTGCTGTCATCTATGGGGGCCTAACGACCTTGCTGGATTATGGAATAGACATGACCAGACTAGTCTGTTGTTATACATGTAGGTTGGTTAATGTTTGAAGAAGCTTTGAATTGGATGCTATAAAATAAGAGACCGACCAGTAGCCTGTGTTTTATTATGCACCCGCCATTTTCATGTGTGTGAGTGGGAGGGGGGCATATAGTATCACCCCTGTCCGTACGAATGTCCGTCCGCCCGTACGTCCGTCCGTACGAATGTCCATCCGCCCGTTTGACTCGTCCGTACAACGAAAAATGGTTTCCGTTCGATATCTTTTGAAAAGATTAGTGTAATGGATTTATATCTTATATACAGGTATATAAAATTATAAGATATAGGTCATATTCGGCCCTAGTGTCTAAGTCCATTTCTCGCAGATTATGATACCTATAATCATCAGACCTGGCATAAAGTTTCTGTGTAGAAGGTGCGATATAGGAGTTCACTTTTCCGTCCGTCCGTTCAGTCATTCCGTTCGTCCGTCCCTACGTCCGTATATTTGTCCCGTCTGTACTACGAAAAATGGTTTCCGTTCGGTATCTTTTGAAAAGATTAGTGTAATGGATTCTTGTTTTATATACAGGTATATAAAATTATAAAATATAGGTCATATTCGACCCTAGTGTTTAAGTCGCAGAGTATGATACCTTTAATCATCAAACCTGGCAAAGTTTCTGTATAGAATGTTGTCAAGGGCTGTTGCATTTATTTTTACCCTTGACCTATATTTTTCGCTCCGCTGACATCATAAAATTTTACATCAAAATAACCTCGACCCTACTGTTTAAGTCCATTTCTCGCAAACTATGATACCTACAATCATCAAACCTGGCATAAAGTTTCTCATAGAATGTTCTTACTGCTGTCGATTGTCGGTCGACAGCCACTTTTGCTTGTATGGTTATTGACTGACTCGGTCGAAAGCACAGATAGGGAAAATGGTATTACCCCCGTGATGAACTAACTCATCAGCCATCTTGCATTTATTCTCTAGAAAACAGTTATAAGGACTGCCAATCCCAGCATTCGCAGAAAGTGTTGTTTACTCATAATGCTATAAATGTGCACAGTACTAATTGTCTGCTATTTATAAGCAGTATCACAGATGACGAGCAAAATACCGGAATTTGATGAAAACAAATCCATAAAATCTCAGATATAGCGTAAAATTCGAAATTGGATTGAGAAATCAATGAAAGAAACTTAAGTTACTACAAGAGCTTTCAAAATCATTTTAGTCTACTGATTAATGGTTTAAAACTGAGGCAGGCCGACACCAGCCGGAACAATTTAGAACATATATTATCGCAGAGATCAGACCGTCAGTGTTTAAAGTAGCCAGAGTATCATGTATGATAGGGATTAATGATCAAACATTACTTCTTCCCGAGAAACTCAAGAATGTTTTAATTATTTTGTTTCTGAAAAAGGAGGCCAATCACATTTATTACAATATACCGAAACTGCAATGAAAAGCATCCAGCAATGTAACAATAAAATATAACATACATCATACCAATGGGAAAGGATTTACAGGGCCATGAAGAGAGCAAAGGAGGACTGGTTTGATGTTTAGACACACACACACACACACACACACACACACACACACACACACAAGCAAGAAAGTATATCAGCTGGTGAAGGACCTAACTTCAGAGAACTAGGTTGTTTCACAACTACATTGTATCTTGCAATTTTAAAAGGCTATCTACATGTATTGAAAAGCTAAAATTTCATAAACTAATGTGATTTTTTCATCATAAAGAGGCATGCAGATTCTCTCTTATATTGGTTAGCCTAGGTCATTCAACAAAATGGTACACATCCTCTATTATAAGGGCTGCAGTTTGTGTCGAATATCAGGCATCGGGGGACACTTTGGCATTTATTATCTGTTCACGTATTATTTTTGTTTTTAATTTTCAACTGCCTGACGACAAGTCTACCGTCAGGAGTTATTATTGTTGTCAGAGAAATGATTATCATTATTTATCGATTATCACTATTAAACCATGCAAGCTTGTTTACTTCTTCATATTTTATGCAAACGGAGTCAACGCGTAGAAGGATAATATGCGTGGACCATATATGCATGACTCGCATTATTCGCAATTTTCAGTACATACAAATTTAAAAAAACAAAACAAGAAGTCTTGATATTAACCTAAGAATTGGGGAACGTCGTTACGAGAATTGCAACAACAACAGCAACAATTAACCTACGAACAAAGCAAGATGAACAACATATCAAATAGAGTACATTTATATGTTGAATGTAAAATAATGGTATTTAAAGAACACGACTTCAGTAGTACAGTTAACCATAATAAATAAAATGATAATGATTATTGATCAAAAGGGTGGGGTGGGGGTGGGAAAGAAACAGCGTTACAAATTAAAAATGGGGAGTAAAGCAGAAATTCTGCTAAATGATAACAAGCATTTCATTAAGCTGCAGATCAATTTTTACGTCTTGCTATCCACTCTATCTCTTATTCTAGCAGTCTTGCCTTAATCAATAAATATTCATTTACATAACGTACGACTCTGTGGCAAAAAATCAATAGAACGAGGCAATTTTAATTTTGCTACAATACTAACTCATAAAATAATAAAAGCACAATTAATTAGCGATTTAATTTTACCAGCAAAAAGTAAAACCAACACGACATCAGTCTCTGAAAAGCCAAAAAATTAATAAAGAGTGGAATTCGATATTGCTTGGAAAAAGCTATTTTTGTGTTTATTTACTGAAATAAAGTCAAGAATATACATGTTCATCTAACGGAAATATATGCATGTTTCTGTCAGTAATTTTGATGTGTCTTATTGTATGTACATTGAGGAAAAATATTTTATGTAGAATTTCACTGAAAGGAAATGATAAGCATTCAACTAGTTTTCCTTAATTTATTTTCCCTTTTAATCAGAAAAAAATGGTAACTAGGAAACGGTATTTGCCCCTTTTAAACTAACACAGTACTATCGTAAATATATGATATTGAAGCGCATTCTGATGGGAGAAAGAAATACAAGGCTATATCATTTTTTAATATGAATGTATGAATGACTTGAAATTTTACGTCCTTTCATCAGTATTTCAGTCATACCGAAAGGCTGTGTATAACGAAACACCGTTATGGCTGAAAAGATTTCCACTTCGAGCGGGTAATGAACTCGGGCCCGCTAGTGCCTAACCCACGGGGCTAATTTTACGAAATTAAAAATGATGACAAATCGCATATGAGACCTGAGTTTGTGTGTTTATCTAAATGAGCTTTATATCCTACAAGTCAGAATATTTAATTAAGTGAATATGATAAACGAATTCACCAAAAAACATTTTTGCGTTTGCCCCCATGGTATTTTATTTATTGTAGATCTATGTAGGACCTGTATTGTATGTCCATAAGGGGATTAATTTTACGGCTGGTACACCAGTGTTTACCAGTCTCATTTCAATGACACGAGAAAGGTCGATTTAACGATACGTGGATCTTGCTATGATACCGTACAACATAAAATATTAGAACTGAGTTGCCTGACCCAAACCAGACTAACTGCCGTGGGCAGACTGATCAGATTCTACACGGTCTGCTATTTTGCCTGAATTTTTATTACAATCAGGTTATTTATATTAATCAGGTGTGCTCATTGCAGGGTTAATGGGAAACTCGGCAATAGAACTTGTAACGGTGAAGACTGGCCGACTTTGCACACTGCACCGTCCGAGCTGATGCTAGTTTCGTCGCTCGTGAACGATGAATATATTGCTGACTGCTGTTTTCGATTGTCAATATTTCATAGTTTTTCCATTATTTCATACTTATCACATCTTTATGTTGAGCTGTGGAATATCAACAAAATAAAATGCTTGTTGTGACATCACTGTACATGGGCTGTTTTATATTTTTGGGGTACCTGTTTTATTAATTCCCATTTTTGTTCACAGCCATTGTCAGGACTCCGATGACTTTGAACCTCCTCATTAGTTACGTAGTCTTTGGTAGCCTTGCATCCAGCCAAAAGGCGATATAAATATTAAATAAGAGCTGGTCATTGTGGTGTCCCTTTGTATTGTGATGACCAGTCGTTTCTGTTGCCATGTAAACATTTTTTATGCTCCTGTGACGATAGTCAGGGGGCATTAAGATTTGACCTTGTCTGTCCGTACGCCTGTCCGTCCGTCCGTTTGTCACACTTTAGGGTATAGGGTTTGTGTAATCAACTTCTCCCACAGTTTTCAACGGATCTTTTTCAAACCTTGCATACATTTTGTGGACACATTGAAGATGTGCATGTGGGTTTTGATTTTGACAGAATTACGGCCATTTGAACTAAGTCGTTTTAGGCAGCTTTTTGCACTTTAGGGTATGACGTTTGGGTAATCAACTTCTCTCACAGTTTTCAGTGGATCTTTTTCAAACTTTGCATTTATGTTGTTGAGGATATATTAAAGATGTGCATGTGGGGTTTTGATGGAGAGACTAAATTTTGACAGAATTTTTGCCTTTTGAACTTAGTCATTTTAGTGTGAAGTTCGCACCACTGATGGTTGATAACATGGACATTGATACCATGATTACCACCTACAATACAGCAGCGACTGATGCAGCCAGTGAAATACTTGGGAAAGAACGCCGCAGGAAAAAGCTCAGGATCACCAGAGATGTTCTCGACCTATGTGGTGAGAGAGGAGATTTGAAGAAGAGGCATTATGTATGAAACAGGAGCAAAAGAATACAGGGAAGCTAACAAGAGGATTCAGAAGGCAGCGAAGGAGGACTGGATAGGTATTTACATTGCAGTAGCAGCACTGAAGAAGGGCAAGTCAGTGAGTGTCTGAGTTGATAATATACCAGCAGAGCATGTTCAAGCTGGCGGGGAGACCATGATTGCTGTCTTAACAGAGATCTGTAACATGATCTGGAGAAAAGGACTCAGTCGCTGATTTTTACACTCCCTAAAAGGGGCACCCTATGGCTCTACCAGAACTACAGAACCATCAGCCCCATCAGTCATTCAAGCAAAGTAATGCTGAAAAAAATCTCGAACAGGCTTAAACTCTAAGCCGAGAGCCGGGCCGCGTAGCGCAATCGGTAGGGCGCCTGACTTATAAGCTAGAGGTCCTGGGTTCGATACCCGGTCCGGCCACTTACTTTCATTTCTCTTTCCGCTGATTCAAGAAGGGCAGTTGTCAGTTACTGGTGAGAGTAAGTAAACTTAGTACTGGTTAACCGCTTAGGAGGTCTAAGCCTGCCCATGAATAGTGTGGTTAGGTTAACTGACCGTCCCTGACCATAGCTGTTTACCGTGGACGTTAAACAATAACACAACACAACTCTAAGCCGAAGTGATAATCGCTGAAGAACAGGCTGTATTCAGAGCCGGAAGGAGCACCACACAGCGTTTGCGTTAGCGCAAAAAAATGCGTCCGGGACGCGATTTAACTACAGCCGGACGCGAAAAAAATTACCGTCTGCGTCCACAGGACGCAAGGTATCTTTTAAAATGCGCCGCCAGTCAAGCTCCTTTTAGTTCAAAGACGCCGACAAGACATCTCGGTAGCTCGATAGGGTGCTAATTTTATCTACCACTTGAGATGAATAGGTGTAATAATGTATGGACCGCATGCAGGCCACTTCAGATTCTCACTAACTGAGAAATGAATATCAACTTTCTCCCGATATTTTTGATGATTTTATGTCCGTAATTGAAATGAATTCCGTAGAAAGTGCCATACTCTAGTAGATATAATCGAACACGCAGATCTATTTATAGCCATTACACCCGATAATGTGTATTGACTGTGTAGTGTCGGGAGAAAACATGTCGGGATGTTAAAAATTTATCTATTCATATATGGTTTATTTCTGCATAAAAGGTTGGTAATAATGAATAAATATTGTAACCGTTGCAATTGGTTTAGATTGCATCTTATATCAGTTTTTTTTTTTGCCTTTTATAAAGGAAAAGAAACAAAAATAATGTCCATCGTAATGTCGGTTGTGAGCATGTTTTTTCCGACCCAGTTTAGCAAGGACGCGAAATAATGAGTCTTGGACGCAAATTTTGAAACCTCTGCGTCCGCAGGACGCAAAGCAGAAATAGCTAGCGCAAACGCTGACCACAGAACAGATCTTTAACCTTAGAATCATGTGTGAAAAGTATATCCAATATCAGCAAAATCTGTACCATGTCTTCATTATTTCAAAAACAATTTTTGAAAGGGTATGGCATGCAGCCTTATGAGCCACCATGCGGAAGTACAATATCAGTGCAAATCTAGTTCGCGACATTTAGTAGCTCTACGGCAAATTATACATTCAGTCCTGATGAATGGTAGCAAGGAAGAATGGTTCAGAACAACAGAACAACAGTTGAAGTAGAGCAAGGATGCCATCTGTCACCCACCCTCTTCAGCATTTTCTCGAACGGATCCTGTCTGGTGCTCTGGAAGAACATGACGGAACGGTTAGCATAGATGGCAGAAATATTACCAATCTGCGGTTTTCCGATGACATAAACATAGATGCTCTAGCTGAGGAAGAGCAGGAATTAGAAGCTGAAAGCCTCGACAAAACGTGCATATGGTATAACATGGAGATCAGTGCTAAGAAGACCAAACTGATGTCAAATATGGCATCCAGAGAGAGATCAAGGCAAAATGGCAGAAGCTGGGTACCGTAACAAGCCATTTGAATAGTGGACCTTGACTTAGATTTAGAGAAAAGAATGCAAGATTTTGAGATGAGGTGACTTGGAAATTTAAAGAGTAACTACACTTCAGGAACCGACTGAATCAGATCCCAAACCCTATCCCCAACATCAAAGGGAAAGATTGACATCCCAACAAACAATGAATTACAAGTGATAAGCCGAGTCAGCAGCTCTTTCCCAAATAGGTGGCAACTCAGCGATCTTTACTGAACTAAATGATTTAGACCAACAGAAGGGCTACAACAGACTAAGCAAATTATACGAAAAACATTTAACAACTATCTTTACATATTTTCTATTTTTATTATAGAAGGGTTAAAATGAAAACACAATAAACTAAACAGCACCGAACATAAAACAAATGCAACCGCAACGAAAGTACCGCCTTGGGACGGTCAGTAATAACTATGGGGGGGGGGGGGGTTAAACCGGTTTTACTTGGCCCAAACCTTCACCCTTCGCCTCAAGGTCTTCTGGTTTAGCAAAGACGTTTCTACATGACACAGTGAAAGGCAAAAAGAGAGAGGTGGGAAGACAATATAAGAAAGTGGCCGGTGATAGACTTTGCCAGCTCATTAAGGACATAGTGGAAAGGGATCTATATTGCGCTAATCCATATCGCACAATTATGCAGGCATATTAAAATGTTTTAGTCGTCGTGCTATTGAAATTAATGCGAATCTAATGCTATGATAATGTGTGTGTGTGTGTGTGTGTGTGTGTGTGTGTGTGTGTGTGCACTTCAGCAGAAATAGCAATATTTGCGG
Organism: Ctena decussata; assembly: GCA_963989385.1. Lineage (NCBI taxonomy): Eukaryota > Metazoa > Mollusca > Bivalvia > Lucinida > Lucinidae > Ctena > Ctena decussata. Next base: position 129,240,550 of record OZ022498.1, read on the forward strand.
CTGTTATAGCAGTAGTAATTACATTTTCATACTGCAATGATGGGCGTTCACAGACATCTCTTAGGTGCACTCAGTGACGGACTGAAAATCGGACATGCATATCAAGCATTTTGTTATATTAGATAATTGATATATTGAAAAGATATCATATATTCTGATATATTTAACATATCGTATATCTTTTTTTTAATATATCTTCTTTCATAAGTAAGATATCTTAATTTCTTTAGTTTAGTTCAAATATATTTTATAATTCCCATATTAGACATCTTCTGTAATAATAAGATATGTATAGAAATATTTATAGCATTATTCTCAGTTGTAATCATTTCACGAATACGTGTTATTTGAATGTTAATTAAGGTATGTTATATATTATATCAATATAATATATTCCATTGATATATATTTTATCAGATATCTTATTTCGCAAAGGAGACATCTCGCATGCAATATAAGATATCTTATATGTTGAATAAGATATTTAATTAAGTATACAAAATAATATCATAAAATGTAGATATCTGATATACTTTAATAGATATCATTTATAGTATATCAGATATCTTAGTAAGAGATTGTCATAAAATGACAACTATCTCTTTATTTTCATTATGCACGTTGCCTATTTTCTGTCCGACTTTGGTGGGTGTCCGTGTAGTATTAAAAAACATAGTTATTACTGCTACAACATCTGCTAGTATTGCTACTTCAACGGTAGTTAAAAAATATCGTAATAGCATTAGATTCGCCTTAATTTCAATAGCACGACAACTAAATAATTTAATACGCCTGCATAATTGTGCGATATTCTATATTTGATGGAGCTCTCCAAAAGAATTAGTGCAATAACCTTGAATATTGGATCAGATATGCTTGAGCAGTTTAGACGTTAGTCTGATCAGCCCCGACACTGTTTCTAATGTCTCGGAGAATTCTGTATATGTCGTAAGGTTGTAAAATGAAATTAACTGTTCAGATTTTACTTTAAGGATGTCCCGGTATTTTGTATTATTACGGTAGTTTTAAAGCCAGATCTAATTATAGCCCTCTATCGTTTGTATGATAACATCCACAAATCATTGAGTGTATACATGTACAGAGAGCTTACGTTTCACAGCCTATGTAAACACGCTTTATAGCAAATAGATGAAATCTGGCGTGTATAGGGTGTAAATTTCATAGTGAAATTGTTATTATTCTAACAATGATCAATTTGTCATTGTAATAAATAAAAATTCTCCTACATGGGCGACTATAAGCATTAATAATATTGTTTATATTATTTTCTTTTGTCATATTTTGGAGAAAAAAGTAAAAACGTATTTTAATAAATAAATAATGATAATAATTAATAAAAAATAACTAATTCAGAGATAAGGAAAACTTTTTTCAGCCAATTTAAGAAATAATTTGAACAACAAACCAACTCCGTTTTTTTTTTTCCATTAAGTCGCATTTTAGCTTGAGCATTATTTGCATAGACTGATCAAAGTTTTCTCTTCTCCAGCTATTGATAAGGACGTTGTGAAGAGGCTTGGCGCACTAGTTATGTCACTCTTTCAAATACACACTTAAGAGAAAACACGGGAAAGAAATATAGATAAATTAAAAACACCACCATTTTTATAACTAGGCATTATTGAGAAGCGCCGTTGAAACTGGATTCAGAGTGACGATTTTGTATAGAATGTAGATAAAGAATGCTAGGCGTTAGTTGTTTTTTGTGTTTAACGGCTCTTTGAGACAGTATTTCAGTCTATATCGAGCGTCTCCCAGAGAGAGGGAGAAAGAAAAGAGATGATAGGCGAGAGAAAAAAATCCAAACGATCCCCGCCCGCACCTATTGCAAGCACAGCAGGCTCTTGTCCTACTATGGACATTGAATGAAAACAACAACAGCAGCTGGAAGATTCAGCTATCTTCTAACTCAGGAGACTTAATTATTTGGTTTATTGTGTATTTATCTATACAGTTATCTTATATGATAATAATGATAAAAATAAGTTATTGCAAATTAAAAAATAACCATAATAGAAAATAATACAATTATTGATAGCAGTGACCTATGTCACTGTAAATAATTATTATATTTTACTATTATTATTGTTGTTTTCATTTTAATTCAATTCTGTAATTAATTCAGTTGTTGTTATCAATATTATCATAAATATTTTTTTTATTATTATCATTTTAATTTGTAATTTATATTACTCTTAAGAAATGCTCGTTTTTATCGCTATTTGCGGAATGACAGAGGCAGCTTTCAGCATATCGTTAATATCACTGAGCTGTTTCCTATAATTGTTGACTGTGTGTTAATAATGCAAAAAGCGATAATAGGCCGACCAGATACACACTCACACACACATCCGCTATAGTCTGTTTCATAGACATACATCCAGGTCGACCTTACATTTTATGATTTTAAAAACTTTTGAACGAATAATCAGAATAAGGATAATGTTCAAACAAATTTCAGGTCCAAACCAACAAGTTGCGACTATTTTTGTTTTCTTTAGAAAGACTAAAGTTTTCATAAAAGATGTTTATTATTTTTGATTCAGCACTCGACTACTTGTCTCATTAAATATGGGAGGTACTTTAAGGGAATTTCACTGGCCATGGATAAACAGTATTTTTATTGTTTCATAATCTTCCTGTATGCTTTGTGCATCAGTTTCAAGGAAGTACTTGAATAGGGATATTTTTACTTGATAAAATTAACATGTTTTCCTGAATATTAACAATTTAAGTAGTTAAAAAGATTAAAGTGTAAAATAATTTTAAATGACAATAAGAACCAGATAGTATATAACACAATAAGTTACCTTGACAAAAATACGAATGCCTGCGGTTTTTAAAGAGTTTCAATTAAAAGGCGAATATGAATTTAAGATAGCTATCCGTTATCATTTTATTGATTTTTTTAAAGATAAATACATGATTTACATATGATTATATTAATGTACATGTTACTGACGATGTCCAGTTTGGGGTGTGAAGTCTGGTGGCTGGAATGGCGAGAAAAGTCCATGATTATAAATAGTCTAATTAAAACACCTTGAGGTATATTAAGCCTTGAGAAATTCTGTTGCTATTTAATAAAAATCACATTTAGTTACGCTAATATCAATATAAATCTTATACGTTATACTATAGCGTTTATTTTAGAAGTGTATACCACATCAGGGCAAGATGATCATAATTTATTCAGTCTCACGGGCGTCTGTTGGATTTAAGGTGCTGACTCTAAAACATTAGAGCTCTCGCCGCTGTGGGTTCGAGCATCGCGCAGCGAACAGGTCAGAAAGCCATGTTCTGCTTGCGGAAGGTCAGATGGTTTATCCCTGGAGCTCCGATTTTCGCCAAGCTCTGCTGAACGATCGGCTCGATATTGGTGAAATACATGTATTCCTGAAAGGGCGTCAACCACTTATCCTAAAAAAGAACAAAATAAAACAAAAGCAGATTAGTCTAAAAATAATTATAAAAATAATAACAATGATAACAGTTCAGGCTTAAAAATATGATAATAATAATAATGGAGGCATTGTTGTGTCCCGTACAGACTGGCAGTGTGCAAACACGTTGATCACGGCTCGGTGAAACGTTGAGCGCGGTCTCGACGGAGTACATGGTATTTTAACTTCATTGTGACCACCTGACCGTCAACACTGCCGACTTGGCTCTATGTGCTTTTTATGCCCCTGTGACGATAGACATGGGCATTATGTTTTACCCTTGTCCATCCGTCTGTCCGTCCGTCCGTCCCATCTAAAAAGTTTGCATAATCAATTTCTCCCACAGTTTTTAAGCAAACATTCTGAAACTTTGCACAGCTGTTGCTGACATATTGAAGATGTGCACCTGCCTTTTAGAAAGGGGATAAATGATAAAATTACGGCATTTTCTAACTTTGTAATTTTGGGGTTATGGCTAATACGGGATGATAAGTTTGTATAATTACTTAACAAAATCAATCTGAAACTTTGCACAGATGATACCGACATATTGAAGATGTGCATATGCCTTTTTGAAAAGAAAATAACTATTTTTCAACAAAATTATGGCCTGTTCAAACTTAGAAATATTCAGGTTATCGCTAATGCAGGATGACAAGTTTGTATAATCAACTTCTTCCACAGTTTTAAAGCAATCAATTTGAAACTCTGCACAGATGTTACGGACATATTGAGTATATGCATATGCCTTTTTAGAATGTAAATATTGATTTTTGACAAAATTACGGCTTTTTCAATTTTGAGAATGTACAGTTCATAGCTAATAATCAACTCCTCATTCACGTTTTGAAGCAATCAGTGTGGAACATTTTACAGATCTGCAGACAAACTGAACTCGTGCAGTTGATTTTTTATTTCTTTTGGAAGAGAGGGATGCGATTGGGGACGAGCATAGCACAGGGCATCATCTGTTTCTGACACAGACATTTATTTAGTTTTCACATGTTTTGTTTTCTTCACTGTATGTACCTGTTAGGAAGATATAAAGCCCCAAGTATCTTAGGCTACTGTCCGATGTGATGCGGACCCTGATTTCCGTAGTTCTAGCTTTGTGGTCACCTGTATAGCTGTCCACTTTGTTTCCTGTTTTGTTTGATGTTTTGGTATACAATTCTTGTGTTGGACTGGGCGTGTATGGAAGCTGTGTTGTTCCGTATCATTATCTACGTTTCTCCGTTCTCTTCCATTCGGTGTCAGGGGTGGGTTGTGCTTTGTGTTGCCTTTCCTAGCTATCTTATTTATGTTTTATCATGCCCCGGGACGATAGTCAGAGGGCATTATGTTTTACTCATGTCCATCTGACTGTCTGTCTGTCACTCGTTTGAATAGGAAGTTCTCCCACAATACGGATCTACTTGAAACTTTGCACACATGTTGCCGACATGTTGGAGATACACGTGAAGATTTTTTATGGTCAGAACTTTAGTTTTGAAAAAAGATATTGACTCTCAGATAAGACATTGAGTGTTGGTTACTGGTATATTTAGCAAATTTGTGTAATCAACTTCTTTCCTTCAATAGCCGAAGTCTCCAGGGGAGCTTATAGGATAGGCGGTTCTCCGTCGTCGTCGTATGCCGTCTGTATTCAATATTTTCAAAGAATATCTCATATAAAGCTAGTGGGTCTTTTGGGCCCAAATCTCATCTGTAGCATCCTAGGGCTGGGAGATTGAAAGTATTTTTTTTGTTTGTTTGTTTGGTTAATTTTGTTTTATGTAAATCAGCTCTTTAGTTTGGTATCGATGGCAACTTAGACTTCCCATTGACTTTCATGGGGAAAAGCGGAAAAATGGCATTTTCTGCTAAGCCATTGCCGGTATTTTGACAAAACTGTATAGAAAAGTTTCTTGACTAGTCCTCTATCAGCCATATGGTTTTTGTTTGGCCCTCTGCTCATTTTTATTGGTTGCCATGGAAGCCAAAATGCAAAAAAGATGGAAAAAATATACTTAAAATTATCTTCCCAGAAGCCATTACTCTATGACGCTGAGACTTTATACAAATTCCATTTTTTAATTTTCCCATGGAAACTGTAAGTTGCCATAGCATACAAACTAAAGAGCCGATTTTCATATAAAAAATTAAATAAACATAAAATCTGTAAAGACGGAAGTGATGAAGTTGATCATTTAAGTCTTTAATTATCAAGCGAGCATGCAGTAATATGAAAGGGATGCCAGTGACGTTTTAGAATCTCTATTTTTTATGGTGGCTAGGGTGGGGAGGGAGGCAGGGGGTGGGGTGGGGGGGGGGTGGGCGAAGCTCGACGGGGAGCACAGGGTACGGGGCATCACCTGTGTCTGGCAGACACACAATTCTGGTTAGTATTGTTATTTAAACTTTTGTTGTTGATTTTTATTTTGTAACAGGACGAGATACTTGCCTACTCAGAAAAAATGACGTTGAAACTGGACGACCTTGTACCCCTGATTGTTCATAATGTAACATGGATTGAAGGACGAAAAGGGGTGCCGGATGAGATTCTGCTTCCTCATAATGAGTACAAAGACCTGTCCGAGGCGTTCAAGATGAATAGTTATGGTCTCAGCTACAAAGACATTCAGAAAGAGATTGAGAATACAGGTTTGTATTTTAGGTATTACCCGTTTATTGAAAATAACTTTGCAAGCCTTGAAGTATATAAGGCCTCCGTTGGTCTCAGTTGACGTATTTAAGGCCTCAGTTGGTTTCAGTTGACGTAACTAGTGCCTCATTTAGCATTCTGCAATCCTAACTTAGGTTAGCTTTTCTGGCAATATTTTAACACCTTGACAGCGGAGCCTGCGTAAAATATACGAGGACTGTTCAAACAGTTCCCGAACCATGTTTAAAATGTTGAGAATGAATTTGAATAACATTGTCTATACACGCTGATCAGCAAATTTTAAGAACTTATCTTGATGGACCCTCATTATTTTAAGCTTCCCGACTTCCTGAAGGTTGTTGACATTGCGATTATGCCAGTCTTGGCCACGCACTTTATTAGTAGAAGATAGGCGCCGTGGCCGAATGGGTAGAGTGACTCGAGTATGGTGCAAAAAGTCGCCGGAAGGTCGTGAGTTCGCGGCTCACCGTCGCCATCCGACGACTGGAAAACTATGTCAACCCATCAGTAAATGGTACCTTTTTCGAAACAGGGAAGGATAAGGCGGCGAAAGGAGAGGGATGGGTTTCGCCTTTCATCTGCTGTGCCCAAGATACAGTGGGTGTTTTACACCCGCCCCCACCCACTGCCCCTACGGCTAATAGGCTATGGTAAACCTTTACCTAGATGTAGAATAAAATGATTCTGTTTTTGTTCTGTTTGTCTGGAATGCCCGAAATACAAAGATAAACAATCTGAGTTAATAGTGTCATCAGAAATTGAACTTTTGTCGTATTTTACATACTTTGTTATTTTAAATCAGCATGACTGTTGGAAGTGTGCCAGTAATTTATGTAAACATGATTTTTTGTGGCTGTTATTTAGGTATGAAATTGACATACCTTGCTACTTGTAAATAATAAGCCTGTGATTATTCAATAATAGAATACTATTTTCTTGTTTTAATTCTTGTTTTATGGGCTCATGTCCGTCGTCCCCCAGTCTACCAAAACTCTTCTCCTGAAAATGCATTTTGTATTTCAGTCGGTCTAGATAGACTGCTATGAGAACTTTCATTCAATGAGTAAATTGAAAATACAGCAGGGCAGATATAGTTTTTCAGCATCTCATTTTCGTAAATGTTTGGAATTTTCCTGTCAGAGGCAAACATGCAAATGCTTTGTTTTACCCTCGGCATACTTTTGCGTCCGTCAAATTGATGAAAATCACCATACGTTGATGTGGTAAATAATTTCTCTGAGTATCTCTTCAAATGTTATAATGGACGTTTGGAATATTTAATACTTACAGAATACTATATTTCGAGGTACTGTATCAGTATGCATGAACTTAAACAGTATTGCTTGACGAGACAGGGCATAGTTTAAAGGGCAACACATGTATCAGAGTAATTTATACACAAACAGGTCTCAAACGGTCTTATCCAGCTTTAAAATGACTTGTGAAACAAAATTAATGGCACATAGTAGGCACTCTCATAGTAGACACTGATTAGAAAAAATGCCGCGCTTTTGATCGATTTCTGAGAATGTGGTGAGATTTGCGCCCATTACAAAATAAGTAACATGATTTACTTTGAAGAAAAGAGGGGCAAATATGATACATTTACACCTCAGCCTGTCATTTTAAATTTCCAAACATAATAGATTTTATATTTATTGTTAATTGCACGCTGAATTAAAGGTTTCATTTATGTACAAAATAGATGCATTTGTTTTCTGTTATATTCAGTCTCATAACGGAGACCGTTGGGGCACCACAGATGAATATACAACAATCCTGTTCCACCTAGTCCGGTCTTCAGCTGCCCAAGTTGTTTTGGCAAAGTCCATCCCTGTCCACTCTGTAATATTTTCTTTTCACCTCTTCTAATGACTACCTCTTCTTTTTCCTTTCACTGTTAAACTTTTTAAGATTTTGATTTTACTTGTATAATCGCCTTTGCTATGCCAGAACATTTTAAGATATGGCCCAAAATTTAGAACAACAGTTAATTTCATTTACTTGTTTATTTATTTAATTTTGTTATATTTTTAGTTTTCTTGATATTGAAGTGAAAAACCTACATGAAATTTTTCGTAAGCATAGGTTTTCTTGTAAGGTATGTAATTTTTCATATGTTATTTCATATGCTGGTACTTTTTCTGAGCATCACGAATGTCTTCCAGCTATAAAATTACGACACAATAATTTAATGTGTAGGAAAACCTGCGTTTTTCTGATCGTCTCCTCATCTTATTCTTCTCTGCTGGATCTCTCTAGTTTATTTGTTAAAAATATTTTATCGGCTGTGGTCTTGTTTGCTGGATCTCTCTAGTTTATTTGTTACAAATATTTTATCGGCTGTGGTCTTGTCTGCTGGATCTCTCTAGTTTATTTGTTGCAAATATTTTATCGGCTGTGGTCTTGTTTGCTGGATCTCTCTAGTTTATTTGTTAAAAATATTTTATCGGCTGTGGTCTTGTCTGCTGGATCTCTCTAGTTTATTTGTTGCAAATATTTTATCGGCTGTGGTCTTGTTTGCTGGATCTCTCTAGTTTATTTGTTACAAATATTTTATCGGCTGTGGTCTTGTTTGCTGGATCTCTCTAGTTTATTTGTTACAAATATTTTATCGGCTGTGGTCTTGTACTGTTTCAAATAAATAAATAAAAGAGAGAAACAAGAGTATTTGGATAGAAAGATACCCTGTGTGAATCAATGCACAACAATGCTTGGACGCTGTTCTGATATACAAGCGATAGGAAACCTGATTGGCAAACTCTTGATCTCGGTGTCTTTCAGCAGTTGCTCTGAGCTGCCCTGGACTGTAATACATGTAGAAATTCAGGAAAATGAAATTCCGAAACTTGCTACAAATGATCGGAATGTCTAAAGCTTCATACTGTATCAAATGATTATCCCCTAGGAGATGTCAGCATTTTCTTAACCAGACTGCCATTGGTTTACAGGCACTGGTTTATAGTTTAAATCAGTTTTGCCGAGCATCCGATTTTTGTTTTTTGTACACGGTGCTCTAGACTTTTGTCATCCGAAGATGTTAATTATTTTCTTTTTATTTTTTTTTCTTGTCCCTCTCTGATACTTTTGTACCTGACCCAACATCTTGGAGCGAGGAGTATATTTAAGAGAGAAGTAAAATTTGTAAAATATGAATATCGGGTTTAGAGAATTCTTAACATCTTCGACTGAAATCAGTCTAACGGTGCTCAGGAGAGCGACAAAAGTTATCCTATCTAATCAGTGCTTGCCGCATATGTGATCTGCCGGTTTCAAAATTTTATCTCTTATACATGTATAGGTCTACATTAAGCCAACCTTGAAATGTCTCAATGTCCTGTTTGTAACTCATCCCATTTTGATATTTGAAACATTTTTCTTCCTTTGATAAGGAAAATGACAACAAAATCCGCCTCATGAGAATTCATGTTTTAAGCCACATGGGAACAGCGCTGTTCCAGACGAGCCTGCACAATGTACATTCTGGTCAGGACATGTGCAGTTAGCGATAAATCCCTCTAGATGGTATCTGTGCAGACTGCTCCAATGAAGACCTGAGTGAGCATGTAAGAGCTGGCTTAGATTACTAATGTCGGTAGACGTATTTTCTGACAAGGCGGTTCTTAAGTGAAACGTGAGCTTTACAAAGAAAGGTAACGCACTTGACATTTTTAAATTAAAACATTTGGGAGTTGTCTGTTAGTGTAGTACATAGAAAAAAAGACACAGTGCACAACCATATCGGATTCTAGTGAAAATACGATTCTGTTCATGATTTTCGGACTATTGTGGATAAAACATATATGATGGAAGGGGTAATTGTCTTGAAAGAATATATAATTAAAAGCTTCCGTCAGGGCACCGCAGAAATCCTTGCCTCAGTGCCAATGCACGATTTAAGCTTGAATAGTTCTTCCATTGCAAAAGCTACATAGATGTGTATTGAGGGCGGCGAGTAAATTCTCTTTGCAAATATTTTGTTATGGACAAATAAAATCACGGATAGATTCCTGTTTTCAAGACTAGAATCCGATACCGTTGTGCACCGTGAAAGAGGCGGTACTTATGCCTCCGAAGGGACTTCGGGTGGGATATTAAAATCGCACCGTCCGTCAGTCCGTCCGTGCGTCCGTCCGTCCGTAACAAATCGTGTCTCAGCGATAACTTACAAACTACTGAAGCAAATTTGATGAAGCTTCACAGAAAGATAAAGCACAATAAGAAGGTGTGTCGCGCACAAGATTTTGGTTCCCACACCCAAGGTCAAGGTCACAATTGGGTCAAAGGTCAAATCATGTCTTAAATCGTGTCTCAGCTATAACTTACGAACTACTGAAGCAAATTTGATGAAACTTTACAGAACGATAAAGCATAATCAGAAGGTGTGTCACACACAAGATTTTGGTTCCCAAGCCCAAGGTCAAGGTCACTGTCAGGGGTTAGAGGTCAAATAGTGTCTTTTCAATAACTTTAAAACTGTATGACTGAATTTCATCAAATTTCACAGAAATGTTAAACATAATGAGAAGGTTTGTCACATACACTATTTATATACCCAAACCCAAGGTCAAGATCACAATCTGGGGTCAGATGTCAAATTAGGTCTCAGCAATAGCTCAGAAATGTACCAAAGCAAATTTCCTTCAGCTTCACAGAAAAATAAAGGTTAATAAGAAGATAAGCCACACACAAGACATAGGCTTCCACGCCGAAGTTCAAGGTCACTGTCAGAGGCCAAAGGTCAAGTTGTTTCTCCCCAATTACTAAAGAACTTCTTAAGCAAACTGTATTACGTAAACTTCTTGAAATGGTAAAGCATAATGAGATGGTACCATACATATGTCACAAACAAAATCACGACTCATAGGTTAGATTACATGTATATCTTCAAACTGACTAGAGACTGCTGAAGTGAATTTCATCAAACTTTACAGACAGGTAAAGCATGATAAAAAGGTATCTCAGTTGCAAGATTTGGGATTCCTTGCCCAAGGTCAAGGTCACAGTTGGGGTCAGAGATCAGTTTAAGGGGCCTTCGAGGGCATTTGGTTACATACTGTAACATTTCTTGTTTTCTTTTTTCTTCTTTGTTAGGAAGCCCTGGTACCGAGGAGACAGAAATAATTGTGATGACTTACCCCCGATACTGTCGCTACCGCTGTGTACTGAAGCGCCTTGAGAACTGTGCTGACAGATGGCTCAAACACGCCCTTGTGTGTGCTATAGGCGGTATCTCAGCCCATTCTGCCAACAGTAGGATCTACTTTTGCCGAGACATTTTTGATCACCCAGATCTTGATGAGTTTGAACTACGTTGTGAACATTATGGTATGTCGGCTAATGATAAAACGGTTATTATTTCACATTGATAATTTCATAAATGTTGCCAAAAATCAGCTGCTTTTAAAATGTACTTCGTTCGAGGAACATTGGTATGACGGTTCTGTCTGAAGGCCATAAACTATTATATTTTTTGTGAGAAAGAAAAGAAAACTATCCTTTGCAGTAGCTCTTAAAACTGTCAATGGGTTCGCTTTTTAGCTGATCTGCCACGGTGAGCTTATAGTATAGCCTTGGTCCATCGTCCGTCGTCGGCGTCGTCCACACTTTTAAATACCTTCTCAGAAACCATAGGGCCGATGATGCAAAATTTCATATGGAGTCTTAACAGGTGGGGGAACGAAAGTTTATATATTTGGCCCAGGTCACATGACCAAGATGGCCGCCGTGCCCATATATGGTAAAACCCTTAAAAAATCTTCTCCTCCAGAACCACTGGGCCGATTGCCTTAAAACTTGATATGTAGCATTTTGGACTCTAGTACTACAAAGTTTATATAAACGGTGACTCTGGGTTGACCTTGGTCTATTTTATGGCAAGGTCAAATTTGGTCCCTCAGGCTTTTGAATGCGAAAAGCTGAAACGTGCATTTTTTCTGTTGCTATTGTGCTCTGTGATATGGAAATGCAGTCAACTTTAACCCCTATGAATACTAGAGGTCAAGGTCATTTAGTAGTGGCCAAAGGTATTTTGTCGTGTTTGTCAACATTTTCAAAGGACTTCTCCTATGAAACTACTGGGCCAATTTCACTTAAATTTCACATGTAGCCTTCAGGAAAAGCAGGAAAGAAAGTTTATATATTTGGTCTAAGTCACATGACCAAGATGGCCGCCCTGCCCATATATGGCAAAACCCTTAAAATCTTCTTCTCGGGAACCACTGGGCAGATTGTCTTGAAACTTGGTATGTAGCACCTGGGGCTCTAGTACTACAAAGTTTATACGAATGATGACCCTGGGTTGACCTTGATCTATTTTACCGCAATGTCAAATTTGGTCTTTTAGGCTTTTGAATGGGAAAAGCTGAAAAAGTTCATCGCTATAATGCACTGTGATATGGAATGCAGTCAACTTCTACCCCTAAGAATTTTAGAGGCCAAGATCATTTAGTGACCTTGGTCAAAGGTCACTTGTCCGTTGTGTGTCAACATGTTCATAGGTCTTCTCCTATGAAACAACTGGGCCAATTTCAGTTAAATTTCATATGCAGCCTTCAGGCAAAGGGGGAAAGAAAGTTTATATATTTGGTCCAGGTCACATGACCAAGATGGCCACCATGCCCATAAATTATAAAACTTAAAAAATCTTCTACCCTTGATCCACAGGACCTATTGCTTTGAGACTTGGTATATAGCATCCTGGACTCTAGTACTATCAAATGTATAAAATGATGACCTTGGATTGACATTGATCTATTTTACGGCAAGGCCAAATTTTTCCTGTAAGGCTTTTGAATGGGAAAAGCTGAAAAATGCATTTTTGCATTGCTAAGAGACTCTATATGGAAATGCCGTCGACAAGCATAAAATCTCAGATGCATTTGACATGAGACCATATTGTACAATTTGCCTTAGAGTAACTTACCCTAGAGTACTGAGGCTGACTGGACTCAGGTGAGCTACTGGACGAATGGTCTACTTGTTTTCTGTTAATTTCATTGGCTTGTTTCTTAATTTAGTGCTATGTATTCACTCAGACTATTGAGAGGCGAGGCGCCGACCGAGGTGGTCGAGTGGTGAGAGCTTCTTGCTTTTCGTGCAGAAAGTCGCCAGAAGGTTGTGAGTTCGAACTCGGACTTGGCCATCCGACGACTGGAAATTTCTCTTTGTAAACCCAGCAGTAAATGGGTACTTGTTTCGAGTCAGGGAAGTAACAGGCAGCAAAAGGAGAGGGATTGTCTCCGCCTTTCATATACTGTGCCCAAGATGCAGGGGCATCCAACCTTTATTTACTTCTCTAGACTAAAGCTGTTTGCCCTGGTGATCTTATTTAGTTTAATTCATTATTCGTTTCATGTTTTCCTTACATTCAGGGCAATGTCTACTAATTTATCTCATCATGCTCCAAAAGCTCATACGTAGTTTCAGTGTATTTCATTCAGTATGTCTCTCATTCAGTACTAGACTTTTATATATATCTGCAATCTCTTCTGATGTTTTCCATTCAACTTCAAACTTCAAACGTAGCTGCAGTGCATACTAACATTTTCCAAACATTAAAATTTAGCTGCAGTATCTACTAATCTCTCCCGTTCAGTCCGAACCTAGTACGTAGCAACATGTTTGACATTTAGCTTTGAACCTTATATTATTTGACATGCTTACTAAATATTCCAGTTTACATTGTAAGATTTAGCTGCAATGCATAGCATACTAATGTTTCTTATTCAGCGGCACACCTCATATTGAGCTGCAATGTCTACAAATGTTTCCCTTTCAGCTCCAATCCTGAAGACTAGGGACCGACGACGTAAAATTTGGAAGAGGGAAAATTCAAGTGAAGCTTCTGAAGAGAGCAGCTCGTCAGCTAGAGCCACCCCTACTGCTGCCACGCCTACAAAGCATCTACCAAAAGTAATACCAAAAGCTTTGTCAAAGCCCTTACCAAAACCCTTACCGAAGCCTGTGTCAAAACCTGTGGCGAAACCTGTGCCAAAACCTGTGCTGAAACAAGCTACTGCTGTCAAGGTAGAGCCGCAGAGCGTAAAGGTAGATAATGCAAAGGTAAGCCACTAGATTTTGAGTGTTCAACTGTCGCGATTCATATAATTGCGATATGAAAAGCTTTCAGTTGGACCAACACCCAGCGTACATGAATAGGGGCGGGGCAAACTAATTAGTAACTTACCTCATGGAATATATAGAGAGACTGTAATATATTCCAGCCTTGCGGTTCCCAAAATATTTCAGCTTTTGAAACCTGATTTCAAGAGTAGAGGCTCATATATTTCAGTCCTACGGACCCTCATATATGTCAAACTTACCCTAATATATTTCAACTTTAAAGACTCTAATACATTTGAACCGTCGAGACACTTATTTCTCATGTATTTCTTCCTTAGAGAGCCTAGCATATTTCGGCTTTAGAGACCCTAAAATATTTCCACCATAGAGCCCTTAATTGTTTCAACCTAAGAGACCCTAGATCCTAATATATTTCAGCTTAAGAGATCTATATATATCTTTCAACCTTAAATACCGCATATGAGCGGCGACGCGAGAAAACCAACAATGTAGTTGTGCGCCCAGCGCAGACTCAGATCAATCTGTACGTTCGTCCAGTCTGATCAGAGTCTTTGCTTTCTCCATGGAGGTAGCTTAGACCCGTATCTACCCTTTAAGCGCTTAGCAAAGAGTCTGATCGGACTGGGTGGATGCCCAAGCTAACCCGAGTCTGCGCTGGGCGCACAACCACATTGTTGGTTTTCTCTTGTCGCGGCTGAATATATATTTCATCCCTTGAGACCCTAATGTATCGGAGCTTTAGAGCCCTCAATATATTGCACTGAACCGCTATGAGTCAAGTATATGCTTATGATAATTTCCTTATGTTTAGTCTTTGAAATTTGACTTGGAAGACATATATGTGCAGTTTGAAAGTATTTTTTGCTTCCTTGAGTAATTAAAAGTTCCATAATCAGGTGTTATCTACAAGACACCTATGAAAAAAGAAAAGTATATGGTTAATATAAAAGGAAAATACCAGTCAAACATAAGTGTACCTGTGCTAAAGAAAATTATAATAGTATTCTATAGAATTCTAGGGTATTAAGAAAGCTACCAATGCTTGAAATTTTCCTTCGCCACTGCATTGAAAAATAAGCTATGCTTATTTAAATTTAACAGCCAAATAGCATTTTCATAAATATGTTTTAGTTTTGTTTAGTTAACGTTATCGAGAAGATAATATAAACATTTAGTAAATCCATAACTGTAATTATAACTGTAAACATGCATTGGTTGACCTCAGGTTTGCTTGCTTAAACATGTCAAATATATCCGCGTTTCTCCTTGCTAACTCCTGTCATTAAACTGCTTTCAGCTGGGAAAGAGGGCTACACCACTACGTAATGGTATACGACTTGATAAAATGAAAGTAAGCAAAGACGAGCAGGCGTTTTTGATAGATCTTCACAAGTTCATGAAAAGTAGGAATACGCCAATAGGCCGCATACCTAGCCTTGGCTTCAAACAAAGTAAGTTTTAACCGTTTCTTTTTCTTTTTTTCCAAATAATACTGATCAAGTTTAGATAGGGCAAATAATAATGCTGTTAAATATAGGTATTTCAGGTCATTTGGAAACTGGTTATTTCTTCATTAACGATAGCAGCATGATAGGATGTCTGCAAGAAGCAGTGAAATGAAACTTCATGCTTACATAGAAATTCGTAGACCTTAGTTGCTCAAAAAGAATGCTAGTTATGTAAACAGGGCTCAAAGAAGTCAACATGTTGTTTAATGTTTACAGAACATGTAGAAAGAGACACACATTTCAGATCAAGATGTGAAACAAGTTATTTCAGATGTAAAAATATCAATGTATCATGCTATCACCGAAACACTTTGTATCTAAAATATGAGGACATTTCCTGTCTCAAACTATTCATATAACATTTTCGTTACCTATTTTTTAAAGCGTCTGTCATTCGCATTTTCGTTGATATCCAGCGACATAACTGTATCTTTTGTCTCAGTATTATTTAAGATTGTGCTTTCATTTTTTTTCTTTCTTTTACTTTCCCACGTCTTCTTCATTCTTCATCTAGAATTACCAAAATCGTGATTCTTGTTTTATAAGTTCTGTACTGTATATATCCTCTATTTTCAGTTGATTTATATCAGTTTTATTCCATGGCAGAAAAGATTGGTGGATATGAAGCTGTAAGTGTTTTTCATGTTAATGTCATAATATATCAAATTAGAGACACCTTGGTCGAGTGGTTAGAGGTTCTTGGTTTTAGTGTAGACGGTTCTGGGTTAGAATCCCAACCAGGACAACGTGTTTTCTCAGCAGAACATGGATGCTAGTTAAGAGGAAGTTAGCGACTGAAGAAGATCGGGCTCTATCTTTTATAGGCTATGCCCCGGATACGGTGGGCCCTTAAACGATACTCCACTATGGCCATAAGGCTACGGGAACATTTAGTTGTTTTTACTGAATATCAATTTTTATTGTCGCACCTGCTTTAGTAAGGTGCGATATAGGCGTCCGGTTTTCCGTCCGTCCGTCCGTCCGTCAGACCGTCCGTACGTCCGTCCGTTCACAATTTACGTCGACCCTAGCGTTTAATTCCATTCAAAAGACTTATTCTCTGAAACCACTGCATCCATTGTTCTCAAATTTCACATGCAGCATTATCAGACTGCAGGGCTTCAGAATTTTAAAATTCAGCTGGGTCGAGAATCCAAGATGGCCGCTGTTACTAAAAATAGCAAAACCAACAAAATCAATTTTTCTTCAGAACCGCTTGGTATATTTGGCTGCAATTTTGTACGAGGCATAAATGGAACCTAAGTATTCAGAATTATCAAAATGAAAAAAATCTGTAGAGGAATTAGGTCGCAGTGACCTTACGTCGACCCTAGCATAATTTACGTCGACCCAAGCGTTTAAGTCCATTCAAACAGCTTATTCTCTGAAACCACTGCACCCATGGTTCTAAAATTTCACATGCTGCATGATCAGACTGCAGGGCTTCAGAATGGTAAAATTCAGCCGGGTCAAGAATCCAAGATGGCTGCCGTTACTAAAAAAAGCAAAACCAATAAAATCAAATTTTTCTCCAGAACCGCTTAGTATATTTGGCTGAAATTTTGTTTGAAGCATTAATGGAACCTTAATATTTAGAATTGTAAAAATGAAAAAAAATCTGTTGCGGAATTAGGTCGCAGTGATCTTACGTTGTTCCTAGCATAATTTACGTCGATCCTAGCGTTTAAGTCCATTCAAACGACTTATTCTCTGAAACCACTGCATCCATGGTTCTCAAATTTCTCATGCAGCATTATCAGACTGCAGGGCTTCAGAATGGTAAAATTCAGCCGGGTCGAGAATCCAAGATGGCCGCCATTACTAAAAATAGCAAAACCAATAAAATCAACATTTTCTCCAGAACTGCTTTGTATATTTGGCTGAAATTTTGTGTGAAGCATTAATGGGACCTTGGTATTTAGAATTATTAAAATGAAAAAAAAATCTGTAGCGGAATTAGGTCACAGTGACCTTACGTCGACCCTAGCATAATTAACGTCTACCCTAGAATTTAGTTTTTCATGTGAAAGCACACAGCAGGTGCGACATAGCATTCCTCGGAATTCTTGTTTATTTTAGGCTTCAATTATATATTATCTAGTCTGTTCAACCTTGTGGCAAACTGAGCAAGATTAAAGCAGAATGAGAACATTAAAACGTGCACGCACGCTGGTACCGCTATATTACCTATACTTTCCTGCATCAATGTTTTCTTAGGGACTCAATGGAATATAAATCATCTTTTGTTTAATAAGAGAAAGCAGGAAGAAGCAAATAGATAGATACAATATAACTTAGAGCTGTTGTTATATACGTGCGTTTTGTTATGCACCATATAGACATGCAAATAAATGGGAAGTGAATGGACCGTTATGATTATTGTTGCATAATTTTTGTTCAGTCGTCAAATGACATGGTGTATCATAATGATAGGACCACCTACCATACGCTTAGGCACTTCATTAGAAAAAACAGACATAGGTTAAGTTCCTTCGTTAGAACCACCTAGCACAGGATAAGGTCTTTCATTAGAAACACCTAAGACAGTTTGAAACCCTTCATCAGAGTCAATTAATATTAGTCGAGGCCCTTCACCAGAATAAACTTATATTTGTAACCGTAGAATGGCCGATCATAGGTCAAAGTGTTAGTTCAGAAGCAGCTAACATAGATTTAGCTTTACATTAGAAGCAAATTGCATCTGTATTAGGCTGAGGTTTTTATTAAATTTCCCTCAAACATGGTTGAAGCCCTGCATTAGAATTATCGGGCTAAGTGTTAAGCAACTCATTAGAACCACCCTATAGAGATTGCGTCCCTTTATTACAACAAATGAACAGAGGTTGAGAGACTTCATTCGAACCACCTTACATAGGTAGTGTCCCTTCAGTAGAACCACTACACATCGGCTGAGTCCCTTCATTCGAACCACCTTACATAGGTAGTGTCCCTTCAATAGAACCACTACACATCGGCTGAATCCCTTCATTAGAACCACCTTACATAGGTAGCGTCCCTTCAGGAGAACCACTACACATCGGCTGAGTTCCTTCATTCGAACCACCGAACTAGATGAGGCTTTTCAATAGAACCTGCTATTATGGTCGCGGTCCTTTATTAGAAATACCTAACATAGGTCGAGGCCCTTCATTAGAACTTCCTAACTTAGGTCACGCCCTTCACTGGAACCAGCTATCATGTTTGCAGATCCCTCAGTAGAACCGCCATATATTGGTTAAGGCCTTTTATTAGCAACCACAGATGAAATTTTGAAAGTTTAGTAAATGAAAAACAATTCATATCAGCTTATAGAGGTAGCTGAAAGCTGCATAGTGCAGTTTATTTTTTTTTTAAATCGGTTAACTAGAACTCAAGTTACACTGTTTCAAAGTCAGAAAATTCCGACTGATTTTCAGATTTTTTCATTGTAAGTTAGCTTTTTTCTTCAAGACACGATGGCACTGATTTAATTGATTTGCTAATATCTCAGTTAAGATACAACAGAATTGCAAAACTCACATAGCTTTTTGATTTTTAGCTTTTTATATTCTCTTTCATTCAAAACAAAAAAATGGTTGAACTTAAAGTGAGTTTCACCATCAGCATTTTGGTTTGAAAGAGGACCTATGTGTCCGAATTTTGCAAAAAAAAGCAAAAAAATCAACTAAAATTTATTTTTTCTCCACTATCAGTCAAAATATATTTTCAAAATTCACCTAGTTTTACGTAGCTAAGTGTTTTTTAACGGTGTACTGAATATTGAGCATGTATGTTTTGTTTTGTAAAAGTTTTTTGGTTTAGCTATCCATACCCTCTCATGAAAATTATGGTCGAAAACATGAAAGTTTGAGATGAATTTTTTATTCACCCACAAATGTCAGCTACAAATCTGATCAGCATTAGATGTATTACGCCTAATGCAAATTTAATACTCTTTCTCATGAAATGTGTTTGAAATTGCTACATTTATTCTACTTCTGTAAAGATCCAGTTAACTCCAGGTACCCTAAAGCATTTTTGTCCAATTCTGAACTGACTTTCGAATCTTTTGGCATAGAACCACCTTACTGAGGAACCAGCCATTATGGTTGAGAATCACCTTCCATAGGTTGAACCCTTTCTTGAGAACAGGATAACAAAGTTGAGGCTCTTAATTAGAACTTCGAGGTTTACGTTTAGACCCTTTAATAGAAGTACCTTACATGGTTTGTCAATTGAATTATCTGGCATTGGTTGAGGCTCTTCATTAGAAGCATTTTGCACATAGGTTAGGTCCCTTTATTAGAACATCTATAATAGAATGAGGTTTTTCAATAGAAACACATAACATGGTTTGAAGCCTTTCATTAGTAATAATTAACATTGGTTAGCGCAATCCACCAGAACTTCCTTAAAAGGTAGCAGCAGAATCGCCTATCATAGGTCGTGGTCCCCATTCAGAAGAGGCCCTTCATTAGGCATAGGTTGAGACCCTTAGCACCTGGCGTAGGTTGAGGCCGAGGCCCTTCACTAGAACCATTCAGGATAACCTGAAATACTTCATCTGAGCGACCTATTTATGGTAGGGTCTGTTCATTAGTACCGCAATTTGTAATTCAATCTAGGACAACGACATCTGTTTAAAATGGAGAAATAAGAAACAAACGTTGTTGTTTTTAGGTAACCAACAAGCGAATGTGGAAATATTTATTTGATCAACTTGGAGGAAACGCCGGTAACACCAGTGCTGCTACATGTACTCGTAGACACTATGAGAAGTAAGTCATTTTCACCTCCAGAATGCCAGCTATTATGCTGTTTTGATTTTTAATCCGTCTTTTGTGTTAATGAACCACAACAGAACCCAGGGCGAGGGTTATGTGCATGTAAAACGTGTATAAGCTCCCCCGCCCGCCCTTCAGTGATTTATTGCTCACTTTTCAGTGACGTTTTGCTTACGGTGGTATTTCTGATGTATTTAGTATGGCCTTGAAGCCATCTGTTGGGATAGAGCTGACCTGCTGGCTTTTCACTTGTCTTGCATTGCTTTCTGTATCGCTTAAATTCCTGTCCCATTTGGCGTTTAGGCAGGATGTGGAATTTGATTGTATTGGTTCCACGGTCATGACACGTTTTCACTTCCATGGTTATGGCT
Source organism: Ctena decussata (assembly GCA_963989385.1). Taxonomy (NCBI): domain Eukaryota; kingdom Metazoa; phylum Mollusca; class Bivalvia; order Lucinida; family Lucinidae; genus Ctena; species Ctena decussata. The sequence continues at coordinate 129,261,406 of OZ022498.1, forward strand.
AGTTTTCACTGAGTTATCACAGAGCAAAGCTTGTGCCAAATGAGACCCCTTGATTTGGTTTAATTGAGTCTGTTCATGACCAGTAATGGAATGTGGAACACCTGCTACGCCCCCGTATCGGCTAAAGCAGAACTCTATTTTTAAAATGTATTTGTTTGATGCTTGCTATCGAGAATGCTCTATTTCGTATTGTTGTGTGTGTGCATTCCTACCTCTTCTTGTATCTTCGGTAAGTTGTGATTGTGGCCTTTCCCGGATTCCTGCATTTATCAAAATTAAATCATTGCTCCCATGGACCATAAACGATACTGCACTATGATAAAGTATGGGGACATGTTTTATGGCATCCACGTCAGACTTTACATCAGCTCCAGCAAAGTTGAATAGATACTGAAAAATAAAATCCATTGGAAGCGAAAAATACACCAAATAAATGAAACAACAGACATTGCTTCAATCGAGTCTATTCATGACGAGTAATGAAATGTGCAACACCGGCTACGCCCACTAGCACCGGCTTAAGCAGAACTCTGTCTTCAGCATAGGCATTGAGGTTCATCTTAAGAGTTGCCAATGCCATGTTTTACGTGTTAACTTGCGATTTTGGTACATTGACCTTTCTAACTTAGGTCCCAGATCTTAGCAGTTCCTTATTATTTTTTTTACCGTACAACGTCATAATAAAACCTGCATAAGCTTATTGTTGTAGCTGTATAGAATAGGTTTGAACAACGTAGAGCCGAATTAAAGATCATAGGAGACCATTGAGCGCATGTAGTAAATTTTCAAAATAGAATTCTCCTGAAGCCGGAGGAAAATAGCTTAGTCGGTGTTACATGTTCATAACTGTCCTGAAAAGACACAATCAAACACAGTCTGCTATTTTCATTTCTTTGTCCTGAAAAAACACACTCAAACACAGTCTGCTATTTTTAGCTCACCTGAGCCAAAGGCTCATAGGTGAGCTTATAGTATAGGCAGGCATCCGTCCTCCTCCGTCGTCCGTCCGTCGTCCTCCGTCGTCCGTCCGTCGTCTGTCGTCCGTCGTCCGTCAATATTTTCAAACGACATCTCCTCTGAAACTACATGGCACATTGTTACCAAATTTCATATATGGCATCTATAGGCAGGGGGAACCTATAATACTGTTTTTTTATCCAAATCGCTTCAGAACTTTGGTTGCTATGGCAACTTAAAGTTTCTATTGACTTGTATGGGGAGAATTGAAAAGTTCCATTTATTGCTATGTCACTGCAGGTATTTTGACAAAACTTTTACAGAAATGTTCCTTGAGTAGTCCTCTATCAACCACTTGAAATTAATGTAGATTGCACAATTTGGCTGGTTGCCATGGCAACCGAAATGTTAAAAATAGAAAATATATTAAAAAATCATCTCCTCAGAAACCATGCAACAAATAAAGCTCAAACTTCACAGAAAGGATATTAGTACTAGCTTCTATAAAGTACTGTTTTTCTTGGCAATTGATTTAGCTGTTTGGTTGCTATGGGAACTGAAAGTTACCATTGACCTTAAATGGCAAATAGAAAATTTGCATTTATTGCTATGCCACTGCAGATATTTTGACAAAACTTTCATAGAAATGTACCTTGAGTAGTCTTTAACCAGCCATGTTTAATTTAAGCAAATTGCGCAATTTGGCTGGTTGCCATTGCAACCGAATAGTTAAAAATATAAAAATATTAAAAAATCATCTCCGCAGAAACTGTGCGGCCTTATAATAAAGCTCAAACTTTACAGAAAGTACCTTAGTACTAGCCTCTATAGAATTACTCTTTTTCATGGCAATTACTCCAGCAGTTTGTTTGCTATGGCAACTAAGAGTTTCCATTGACTTATAATGGGGAAAATGGAAATTGGCAATTTTTGCTGTCTCATTGCATTTATTCAGATTTTCTTTGTCCAGAAATGTATCTTGAATAGTCCTCTACGTTTCATATGAATTTTCTCCAAATCGCTGAATTTGATTGGTTGTCATGGCAAAATATAGGGTAAATTTTCGAGAATAAAAAATGAAAAAATCTTCTGAAGCCATATGGGGGATGAAGCTGACATTGTGCAAATATGTTGATGACAGAAGCCTCTACATGAATTTTGTTTTTTCTTCCAACCCCATAAGAACTTTGGTTGCTATAGCAACGTATAGTTTCCATTGACTTATAATGGTAAAAGAGAAGCCATGAAGAGGATGAAGCTGATACTATGGATAGATATTAATAACATTAGCCTCTACCTAAAGTATGTTTCATATTATCATTGCCCATGTGAACTGGTTGCTATGGCAACTTAAAGTTTCCATAGACTTACAATGAGGAAAGTGGACATTTGGTATTTATTTCTGTATTACTGCAGATATTTTGACAAAAGCTTTACAGAAATGATCCTAGAGTAGTCCTCTATCAGCCATATGATTTTTGCCCAAAGACCTGATTTTGATTGGCTGCCATTGCAACTGAAAGGCCAAATTTTCAATTTTTTCATTTTTTTTTTTTGCCAAAGATCTTCTTCTCAGAAGCCATTAAGGGGGGATAAAGCTTATTTTTTGCATAAATGTTTGTGATATTATCCCGCACATAAATGGTGTGTTTTATTGCTGTTGTGGATTTTGTTTTGTTGCTGTGGCAACTTAGTTTTTCCAACATGACCTCAGTGCTCAGGTGAGCGATATAGGACCTTTGCCCTCTGGTCATTTCTTTGATGCATTCTTTGTTTCTTTTCAGAACTTAATTATTTCATTGCAGCTGGTGTAAAATGTTTTTGGCGGCCTCTTAACGTTTCCTCGTTCCGTATCATTGTGCATTTAGAGTCATTCTGAAAACAGATTTCAGCTTGAAGTGCCGCAAGCCAGAGTTGCAGGTTTCATTACGGATAATAGATAAACTTAATCAAATTGAGTCTGCTTTCGTTATTTCTTTTGCATATTTTGTTACCAAGACATGTGAGTTATCCATACTAACTTATATTTACTGACTGACAAAAAAAATCATACACTTTTATTCAGCTTGTACAGTGCAAGAAAACTAAACTAAACAAAGCTATAATTAAAGGATGTGTAAGGTTGTGATTGCCAGAGTATAGCTGTGTGAACAGGCCATAGTTGGTTTCCTTGGAAAGGCATCAGACCGTCATATTGACCTATATGTTCTGGAAAGACTAACTTTAAACATAGTGGATCAAATTATTGTCTGTCTGTTATCTGGGTAAATTAATGTTTTATAGGTTACTATTGCCTTATGAAAGATGGAAGAAAGGTGATGAAATTAAACCAGTCGGGAAAAAGCGAAAGAAAAGAAAACTTATGAAGCCTTTACTTAAGAAAGAAACTGAAAACAAACCTTTGACGTCACAGACTGAGAAAAATGAAATTGAGGCCAAAGAAAATAAAACGAAAGGGCAATCAAAAGTAGATAATAAGGACGAACCAACCAATGTCAAGGTCAAAACTGAAAACGTCATAGTGAAGTCCGATGAGATTGGGAGAAAGGAAGAAGTACAGAACAAAGCCTTAATAATAAAACAGGAGCTAGAAAATATGAAGATTAGAAAGGTGAGTACATATATAAGTTATTTTTGTTTTGCTTTTGTTTTTTCTTCAAGTTGATAATATTCAGATATAAATGGTATATCCAAATAATATTTTAGCGAATAGTACAAATTAAGACCTGCCTTTAAAATCAATACAGTATATCACATGAGACTCTATAAGGTTTTAATGAACTGTCGATGTTTTTACATTCGTCTGTATATACTCGGTTAGATAAAGCTAAAGTACTTTCCCTGACATGAATTTCATACATGCTGGATGGCCTTGGCATATAGGGTCTGGATATATCGTTAGTGATATATATGACGTACCTTCCCTGTCCAGATTCATGATTGCTTGTTTTGACATGTGCAGTCCGCAAATACTCAGAGTAGTTCATTTAGCTATCTCAACTTATGCAGCAGTGTTGATGTTTCCATTTTGCATACCATAATTTAATTGCTGTAGGCATATATTGGAATTATTTATTCTTCAGTGATGAATGCCCGGAGGCATTAAGATTTGCTCCTTTAATGTCTGATTTTTTTTTCCAACTTTGTACACATGTTGTGGACATAATGAAGAAATGCATATGACATTTGGATGGAAATAAAGCTTATAATGACAGAATTACGGTCTCTTGAAGCTACCCTCTTTGCACATTTTACACTTGTGGGTGTAGAATTACTTTTTTATTCGTTTTTGGCATTGTTTATGAGCTACAAGGAACGGAAATTGGGAAATTGACTTTAAGATTTTAACAGATTTTTATTTGACGTTGGTATAATTTTTACAGATATAATGAAGATGTGCATGTGGCTTGTTTTATTCAGATGAAAACTAATTTATAGCCCGTCCTTAAAAAAGTGATGCTATACTGAATTTGGTCTGTCTAATTCCGTAAGATTGTATTGTAAAAACATGTGTCACAGTTATCTCAGGAACTACTTAAAGCAAGATCTTGAAACGTGGTATATATATATATAATGACTTTGTATTTTATAATTATGGGATTAAGGAATAGGACTCATTGCTGTAATGCCTGCATTTATGTGTGTGTTCTCTGTCTTTTCAAGGTAAAGGCCCCTTTACACGACAAGACTTGTCTTATATGACTGGACATATATGATTTTATCGTATATGATTTTTTTATTTTACACAGCATGACAGAACCTTTTATGATTTTTGTTTTCCCGCCATAGGTTAGTAGAAAACTGAGTCACAATGGAGGATGATGCTATAGTTTCATTGTGTTTGATAATAATTGCAAGTGCTGTTACCAGAATTAGACGGACACACAGACGTCGCAGTTACGGGCATGCTCGTGGATACGCAGACGTGCCCGCTTAGGAGCTCATCATGCACTAATCATGCTAATGCGAGATCTTTCCTCAGAAGACTCGCCAGGATTTAAGAATATTTTTCAACTGGATAAAAATGATTTTAAGGAAATTTGACAACTCTTTTTACTCTTGATTCCGCATTTTGAGCTTATTTGTTTACTAACAATTATTTTCTGGAACTTATGCATGGAATATGTGTAACCTTGCCCCCTTATTTCTGTGGGAAAGCCATTAACCTAGAAGACCTCTCCTCTGATTGGCTGAAAGGCTATTACTTCCTAAGATTTGTAATAGAGAAATAGAACATGTCCTATTCCTTAAGACTTTTTGCCATGACTCCTCACATGGCAAGATTCTGTAATAGCAAGTTTTACTCAGTAAGATTTGTCATATAAGACTTATTATATAAGACAAGTCTTGTCGTGTAAAGGGGCCTTAAGATTGTGTCATTTTTTCTCAGGTACTGGTCAAGCCAAAATTTCAAACTTGATATACATTTGAAGAATAAGTGATAGTATCGTGGGATTGAGAATCGGGCGCATTGCTCTTATTCTTCCATTTTTATCCATTTCTTTTCTTTTCCCATTTCGCATGTTAACATTGAAAAGTTGTTTTGCAATTTTTTCAGGAACTCATAAAACTTGGAATCTTGAAACTTGAAAACATATGTACAATGTTTTATTGTGGGATTAAGACTCGTTTTCATTGTTTTTTCCCCTTTATTTTGCCTATTTTTCTTGTCCTTTCAATGTAAACTTATGTCACAGTCTCCTCAGCAACTATGAAACCTAGAATCATCAAACGTGGTATACATACGGACAATGAGGCAATGCATTGTTGGATGAAGACTCAGCTCATTGTTATTCTTTTTTTTTATCCAGTCTTTCCTTTCCTATTTCGCATGACAACATTAGAATTTGGTGTCAGAGTCTTCTCAGGAACTATTGAAACTAGAATTTAGATACTTGGTATACCAATGGACTATGAATTGTTGTAATATTGGATTGCGAACTCGGCTCATTGCTCTTATTATGCTCCCAACTTCAAAGTACTTGAATGGGCATATTGCTTCTACGTTGTGCGTCGGTCTGCCCGTCAGAGCGTCTGTCCATGCATCCATCCGTTCGTCACGCATACCATATCTTAAAATGCATGCATGCTAGTGTTTTCAAGTTTCACATATAGATTCATCACCCAAAATAGCTAGCACGTATTTTTTGCCTTGTTGCCTTGTCTGAGTTGCCTCCCTTTTTGGAGTTAAGTCCTTTTGGAGAAAATCAAAATGAAATCTTTTCAGCAAGATATCTAAAAAATATTTGAACTGTGGGAATGAAACTCTGCCAGCTTAGTAGGAATGATGAGTAGATCAGCTGATTAACTTTTGAACGAATTCTGTCAATTATTTTTGGAGTTATTGCCCTTTGAAAATTTTAGCATCTTAGCATTGTCAGCAAGATATCTCAAAAAGAATTTATGCTACGGACTTGGAACTTCGTATGCTGATTAGAGATGATAAGTAGATTAACTTTTGAACGAAATTTATTTATTTTTTTTGAGTTATGGTCCTTTGAAATTTTCACTATTTTAAACTTGTCAGCAAAATATCTCGAAAAGTAGTGGGTGTTAAGAAAGTTCGAAGACATCACAATATTGCTAATAACTGCAGAAGTTACATTCATTAAATCTTAAAACTTTACAGGTTTCAAGAACCATTCATCAATAAAAAATCCACAATGTAACAACTTTTACAAGCGCACTTTACCGAATTAAAATTAGCTGTTCTTACCCCAGGTGTCAAAGTGTCCTGCTATTTATTATGGATTTTACGCATAAAGATGTGCTATATTAAACTGTTATTTATTCTTATCCCTTAGTGAATCATCTTTCTAAATGACAAGAAAATGCGTTTTTTACAGGGGCTTTTACCCCAATATAAAGTATTTCAAGAGTTTCATAAACAATGTCATAGTCTTACCTACTTTGTTTCAAAACAACGAAGTTTTAGTGCAAAATTCAATGAAAATGAATCTGAAGTTAAATCTAAAGAGTAATTTATTAAGAGTGATTTTGCAAAAAATATAAAAACAAATCAGATCAAATGTTTATGCTCGATGTGAGAACAAATCTAATAACAAGAGACTAAAAGAAATTTGCAAAATGTCTCTGAGTTTACAAATACTGATATAGATTCTATCCCTACCCCCTATAATTTAAAGTTTAAATTGAGAATGGGGGCGCCCTTTCGATTTAGTCAGAAATTCCGTAGCAAACCGTCGCAAAATAATAACAACTAAGTGAAAATCTCCCGAAAGTACTTCCTGCAGTACCAGTACTTTTACATCTTAAATATTCCTATTATGTTTGGAAAACCAAGCTCTTAAGATGCTGATCTCTAATGTGAATCAAAATTTTGCCTTCACCATAAATCAGCCCTGTAGAGGGTGTGTCCATGGCAGTTCAGATTTTCTCATCATTTTTAGATCGAAAAAGAATTTATATGTTGCATACCTTTGGTAGTGCTTCCAATATCACACTTACAAAGTTTTGCTAAAATTATACCATTATTAAGCTTTCAGTGTAAGTTGAAATAATGTCTGCGAACTTTCTTAACATCCTGTATTTGAGCTAGAGACTTTAATCTTAGTCAGCTGATTGGAGATGTTGAATACATTAACTGAATAAGGCTTGAAGGAATTCCCTCCAATTTTGTCTGAATTATGGCCTTTTAAAATTTTCTTCATTTTAAACTTGTCAGCAAGATATCTCAAAAAGGTTTTGAGCTTTGGACTTGAAACTTATTGGAGATGATATATAGATTACGTAACTGATTAACTGTTGGACGAATTCCATCAGTTTTTTAGTTAGTGCCCTTTGAAATTTTTTAGCATTTTAAACTTGTCAACAAGGTATTTCGAAAAGTATTTGAGCATGGAAAACTTGGTCAGGTGATTGGAGATGATGAGTAGATTGTCTGATTGACCTCTGAAGGAGTTCAGTAATTAAGTGTAGACCATTCCCTTTTAGGGCTAGGGGCATAGTGTTTTACAAACACTTTTTGTAGTTCTTTACTTTATTTATCCATGTTTCTGTCTGTTCAAGGTAATTTGGGTCACAGTTCTCTCAGGAACTATGATAGCTAAATTCTCCAAACAACTTGGTGTATATATGGAAAACGATTTATTAAATTGGAGACTCAAGCTCATTAAATATTCATCCTCAACTTATACATTTTTCTTTCTTTTCCTATTTCGTACATTTGCAATTTTGTTTCCCAGTTTGCTCAGAAAGCGTTCAAGCTATATTTATAAGTTTGTTGTACATAACAACTTGTCGCATTGTGGAATTGAGAATCCGGTTCATTTTATTTATCCAGTTCTCTGTCTTTTCTCTTTTCATACTTGGAATGATTAAAATTTGTGTTATAGTTTTCTCTTCAACTATTCTAGTTATGCTGTTCAAACTTGGTAGACATAAAAAGTAATCATTTGTGGTAATGTATGATTGTGAATCAGGATCCCGACTCTTATACTCTAAGTCTTCCTCAAAAACTGTCTATTGGCTAGCTGAACTCAATATTTATTGCCCTTCTTACATGACAGTGCATAGTAAAGCAATGCAGCGGGGCTATAGTAAGATCCTCTGAGTATTTTAATATGACTTATAAAGTTGATTTTCAGTTTAGTCATTTTGAGCAATTTTGTTGTGTCATTTATGGCACTTAGTTTGTCAACAGCATTTGGCACTAAGTTAGTGGGATTGTTTTTATAATTTTGCAGATTGTAGTGAACGTAAATAAGGTGTGGATTTCTGATATAGACAAAATTAATTAGAAATCTACTGCCTTGTGGCAGGCATTGTCAAAGGCATCATTCGTGTCTGATTACAATGTTCTAGTTTTTCTCATAAAATAATGAATAATCCAAACATTCCGTTACAGTGTTATTTAAAAACACTCACACAATTCAACGTGAATATACACTTGGCTTTGTTTCTTTCAGACTGAAAAAATATAATACATATTGTTTTTTTTTTGCGGGATCTGTTGATAAGATTTTGTATCGATGAAAATTCTGGGATAATTTCTGTATATTCTCCATAAAATAATATTATGTGGCGCATCATTACAACAGCTTCAATGAAGCAGCATTCAGTTAGCTACTATTTTGCGAAGATGCAATATGAGCTCTTACCAGACAGACCAGTTAACAACAGGTTCCAGTTGTAAATGTTTTTGTTGACAGCATAGCCTGACTCAGAGATACATGTCGTTGTCAAAAAATGAGTTCGGAACTGCAAATTAAGCTTCCTTCAAAATTAAACATACTTGCCTGAAAGTATGCATTTCATACCCGGTATCTTTATGCCGCTTAGAACTTTTTTCTTAGTTTTACCAGTTGTGTTGATGCTCTGAGCAGGCAAACTGTCTAAATGAATTCATATTCACTTTTCAGATTGTTAACTCTGCTAGGGAGCACAACTTTTTTTTATGGAGAAATAAGAAAATATTCTTGGATTATCATTAAATCTTTCCTTCATTTTGAACCATGACTTATTGTTTTATGTTACTTGTATTTTATACAAGGATGCTAAACGACTGTTATTACAAAAGGAGAAAATTTGGGAAGACAGAAGGAAATATAAACTTACTGAGAAGGTGAGCCATGCTTGTTGTATGGTTCTCATTTTATAGCTTTTCCTTAATACCTTGCATTCATAATGCCTTTCTACTGCTTTTGTGGGTGGCCGTCGTAAGAACGATTTCCGTTTTTGTTTTAATTGAAACCGTGAATCTGTTCTATCTCCAGTTTCATGGATTTGTTCTATGTAGAACGAAAAAGCTGTCACACTCGCAATACAATAATATGATAATTGAAACTGATATTTTAAAGTTACTGACGCAGATATATCCCATATGTTTTCTCACATATTACAGATGATTGCAGATATTATTAACTATGCTTTTCTGGCATTCTGTCTACATATATAGAAAACAATTAAGGTGTCTTCTGTTATGGGAATAAAGGAACATGCCTTCCAAATTCAATGAAATAATTGAACGAGTTATGACCTTTTATGCTTTGCACAGGTCATGAAAAGTAAAAAAGACAATGATAAGGAACTTAGGCAATCAGATACCATAACCCGCCCTAAAACCAAAGAGCAAGAAGTTTATTCATAAATTGCCAGCAGATTTCGAAAGACACGCACGGTAAACGGAATGAACAGCTCTTTGCCAGGATAATGGCTATTCAGCTACCCCAACAGAAAAAACAGTAATATGTATTGGAATTGAGGCCGAGGGTTGAAATTTCGTAAACTCCGGAGTTGAATAAAGCTCCCAATGATTTGACTACTGACCGTCCTAAGGCGGTTGGTCTTTTTGTTGGCTTGGGATAGTTATGGTCTCTGATTGTGGCTTTTCCTGAGTTACCTCTTCTTACTTTTTATCCATTTTTCAGTTTTATTCTTTCGTTTGTGTGAAAAGCTCAGAGTATTTTCATTTACATCCAATGGCATATAAATTTTATTCAGCAATTTAGAACAGAAGCCCCTGTGCAAAGAAGGACATGGCTGATCTGTTATAATAAGTAGATGAAGCTTACTGCTCGCAAGCACCTGATGACACTTCATTATTTGGGTCCATGTATGTGTAAATATTTCGGAGTAGTCAATATTTTTGTGGTTTATGAGTTCGGATGTCTAATGATTTTGGTATCTGGCTGCTTCTTAATTCAACCACTCATTCTTCAGACTTTGATGTTTGTTGCGTCCCTATGTCGGTAGCAGTGACTTCTGCTTTTATTCGAACAAAAAAGCGTAATGCTTAGTAGAAAACTACGGGAGTTTAAATGCCTTTAATACTGGAAATAATAATATAAGATACATTTCTCCATAACCCAGTTTTCTTTTTTCTGTTTTTCCCAAAAATAAAAAGAAAGGCAATTTCATTGGTTAATTTAGTGACTATCTGATGCAAAGACGGATTCATGCAATGCCCTTCGTGTGCGTCTGGGTGCGCTTGCGCGTTCTAGTGCACGTGCGCCTTTTAAAAATATATATTCACCTGTTACGTTTGGCTCGGTTTCTTAGTAACTGCAAGAACTAGAGTCTTCAAACTTGCTCTACAGATACGTCTGAGGAAGATCTACTGAAAGGAGCCATGCATAATGGGCCCGGGCCTTTTTTTACGGTTTATTGGACATACAAAAATATTTTCCTGTTGCGTCTCGCTCAGTTTCCCTGCAACTGCAAGGGCTAGAGTTTTAAAAGTTGCTCCAGAAATACATCTTAGGAAGATCCCCTGAAAGCAGCCATGCAGCTGAGGTCTTGACCTATATTTCACAGTTGATTGAACATAGAAAAATTATTCATATGTTGCGTTTAGCTTAGTTTCTAAGTATTCGCAAGGGCTAGAGTCATCAAACTTGCTCCACAGATACGTTTGGAGAAGATCTACTGGAAGCAGCGATTCATATTGGGCCACGACCTTTATATTACGGTTGATCGAACGTAGAAAAAATATTCACCTATTCCGTTTAGCTCAGTTTGTAAGTTACCGCATGGGCTAGCTTCTTCAAACTTGCTCCATAGATACGTCAGGGAAGCTCTACTGAAGGTAGCGATGCATTTCGTGCAGTAACCCATATTTCACGGTTGATTGAACTTTGAAAAAATATTCACCTGGTACACTTAGTCCAGTTTCTAAGTAACCAAAAGGGCTGGAGTAGTCAAACTTGTGCCATTGATACGTCTTATGAAGATCTTCTGAAAGCAGCCACGCAGATTGGGCCATGACCTATATTTCACGGTTGATTGAACATAGAAAAATAATCACCTGTTGCGTTTATGTTAGTTTTCAAGTAACCGGAAGGGCTAGAGTCTTTAAACTTGCTCCATATATACGAATAGGTAAGATCTGCTGGAAGCAGCGATGCATGTCGGGCAGTGAGCTGCTTTTATGGTCCAGTGATTTTGCACTATATATCCAACTTTTTGATATATGAATATGATTTCTTTGGGTAGTGACGCAGTATGACCAAAAATTAAAGCTCAAACTAACAGTATGTCACAGTGACCTATATTTCATGGTCCGATGATTTGGCCTTATATGAGAATATTTGATGTACGAACATGATTGCTTTAAATAATGACTCAGCATAACCCGATGTTTGACGTCAGATGAACAGTAGGTCACAGTGACCTATACTTAATTGTCCAGTGATTTTTGCCTTATATCTTCAAGATTTTTTGATGCATGAACATGATTTCTTGGAATAATGATCAATACAACAGAGTAGCGCTTTATTGTCTTTTGACAATTATTCTCTCCTCGCACAACGAAGTTATGGGGGGATACAGGGTCTGTCCCGTACTTACGTATGTACACCTTTGGTCATCGCTCTTACGACCTCATTTATGGACCCATTTTATGTAACTTCACACAAGTATTGGGTATGACATTACCTCTAACGAGTTCGCGTTTCAGCCGGATGGGGTCAAGGTCAAGGTCACAGTGGCTTATTAAGGAAAACTTTGTAATCGCCCTAGCGCCTTCATTTATGGACCGATTTCAATTTAACTTCACACAAATGTTAAGTATGACAATATCTTGGACAAAGTTGCGTTTCAGCATTCTAGGGTCAAGGTCAAATTCACAATGGCTTTTATTAGGAAAACATTGTCATCGCTCTAGCGCCTTCATTTATGAATCGATTTTGAATAAACTTAATACAAATATTAAGTATGACAATATCTTGGACAACTTTGCGTTTCGGCGTTCTAGGGCCAAGGTCAAGATCACAGTGGCTATTTATAGGAAAAATTTGTCATCGCTCTAGTGCCTTCGTTTATAAATCGATTTTGATGTAACTTCACACAACTGTATGGTATGACAATATCTTGGACAGGGTTGCGTTTCAGCGCTCTAGGGCCAAGGTCAAGGTCACAGAGGCTATTTATAGAAAACTGTCATCGCTCTTTGATTATATTGACACAAATGTTTAGTATGACAATATCTTGGACTAGTTTGCGTTTCATTCTTCTAAGATGTAAAAGGTCACAGTGGCTATTTTTAGAAAAACCTTGTCATCGCTGTAGCGCCTTCGTTTATGGACTAATTTTGATTTAACTTCACACAAATGTATGGTATGACAAAATGTTGGACAAGTTCGCGTTTCAGCATTCTAGGGTCAAGGTCACAGTGGCTGTTATTATGAAAACATTGTCATGGCTGTAGTGCCTTCATTTATGATCTGATTTTGATTAAACTTCACAAAAATGGTTGATATGACAATATCTTATACAAGTTCGGATTTCAGCGTTCTAGGGTCAATATCAAGGTCACACTGGCTATTTATAGAAAAACTTTTGTCATTGCTCTAGTGCCTTCACTTATGGACAGATTTTGATGTAACTTCACACAAATGTATAGTATGACAATATCTTGGACAAGTTTCCGTTTTAGCATTCTAAGGTCAAGATCAAGGTCCATATGGCTAGTTTTAATCATCGCTCTAGCGCCTTCATTTATGGACCTATTTTGTTTTAACTTCACATAAAAGTTTAGTATGACAATACCTTGGACAAGTTTGCGTTTCAGTGTTCTAGGGTCTATGTCAAGGTTGCAGTGGATTTTTTTAGAAAAACTTTGTCATCGCTCTAGCTGTTATGGGACGTTGAACCTGAGTTCACTCACCACCCACAATAACATTGCGTAATTCAATAGAAAATGAACATACATTTAAGAGCTGCGAAACATGTCTGATGATTATCTGCCTGGACAATTACCAGTGGACAGAAATAACTGGATTAAAATAACTCAAATGACAATCAGTTTCCGTTTTTAACATCATTACCAGGTGACAATTAGGAGATAACCTGGTAATCTAAACAATGCAGTGTGGCAATTAACACTGAGAACAGACAAGTCACTTTTTCTTAGAGATAATCAGCTCTTATAAGCAGCTTACATTGATCAATACCTTGGACATATACATTAGCAAATGAGTATTCATCCTGTGATGAAATTAGTATGATAAAATGTCCAGTGCGAGGGGACTTTATCGCTTGCGATGCCTTGTTGTAACGATAGTGTAACTGCGTTCGTGAGGTATGCTTTAAATAAGCATTCATCGTTTAGCAACTGAGGACAAAATTATTATCGTTGAGCAATGGCTAACAATAATAGTACATATTCTTATAAGAAATGTTTGTAGACCACAGAAGGTTATCTTTCACCGTATAGGCTTTGTCTTTTTCTTCATATAGTATAAAAAAGCTTTTGCTTTTGATGTAGCCCAGCTGTTTGCTTCTGCTTTCAATTAGGGGATAACTCTACTCAAAATTGTCATTTGGAGAGGTAAATCGTCGGATTTATGGTCGGAAAGTTCGTCTGACGGCGACGCGATAGCGGAGCCGTAAAACGCAATATGCGACCATAAAACCGACGATTTACCTCCCCTTATGACAATGTTTGACACAGTTATCCCCATTCTAAGGCACTTTTCACATTTTCATCTTTAAAAGTATGCTACTTTGCACCTATAGCAAACGCTTTCAGTGACGTAAAACCATACGTCAGCCAATGAGAAGCGACGTTACGTAATGACGTCGGGTTTCCGACAGTATATCGCAGGATATACTGTTACATGTTTTGTACGTTATACAGTCAGACGTCACGTTACCTACGTAACTGCATTAGAATATACATTTGAAGGGCTGAAGGTCGTTTATTTTTTACCTACTTGTGTAGTCAGTGTACTTTATTTCAAACTGAAACATGATACTTATAGGGGAGACATATTACTGAGGATCATTGTTGTAGCGGTAACGAATGATGCATACTTAAGTTACCTTTCATACTGTAATAAGTGTGTAGAAGTAGAAGATATAAAGCGATTACAGGCATCTGAAACAGCAAGTGTCGACCAGACAAATATATGTTGTTGTTGCGTTATTGTTTTACGTCCACGGTAAAAAGCTGTGGTTATGTCGGGACGGTCACTGAACCTAACCGCACTATTCCTTGGCAGGCTTAGACCTCCTATTCGGTTAACCAGTACTAAGTGCACTTACTTTCACCAGTAACTGACAACTGCTCTTCTTGAATCAGCGGAAGAGGGAAATAATGTTTGTCGATATATTTTGCATAAAATTGTTCACGACATATTTGGTCACAGTTGTTAATGCCCCCGCCACGAAGTGAGGAATGGCATATAGTTTTGCCATTGTCTGTACGTACATACTTCCGCCCATCGGTACGTCCGTCCGTAACACTTTGTAGTCCTGTTCGTATCTCCGCAACTCCTCCTACAGAATTTAATGCAGGGGTTTGAAACTTGCATTGCGCATGTGCATAAGGGAAACGGAACTTTTATCCAAGTCATTATTGCAGAATAATATCCCCTTAAATGACATCATATGTTGACCATATTTCACACTTTGTAGTACTTTTTGTGTCTCCGAAACTCCTCCTACCGTATTTGGTGCAGCAATTTGAAACTTGCCACACAGTTCAGATATGCTTTGAAGATGTGCATAAAGAAAACGGAACTTTGATCCATACCATTATTGCAGAGTTATATCCTCTTGAATGACATACATTTTAGTAATGTTCATGATCTATAGTGTTTGATGCAGGAATTTGAAACTTGCACTTTTGACCATATTTCCCTCTCTAATGTACAACTCAACTTTTGTCATAGCTCTAGCGATCTCATTTATTATTCATATTCGTACGATGATAGATATATGTCCAACGATTCTTGCAGCAATACCCTCGCCCACGCCCATGATCGTACTGTCAAGGTCACGGACTTCGAAATTTTACATTAAAGTTTTTAAAGAGCTAATATTTTCCAAACCAAATGACGGATACTGTTCATGTTGTACGTGATGGCAGATACAAATTCCATGTTCTGTTGAGCAATACTCCCGCCCACGACCATGATCCTATGGTCAAGGTCACAAACTTGGAAAGTTTGCGTTGAAGTTTTACATTTAAATTTTTTTTAAGAGCTCATATTTTCCAAACCATTTGATGGATTTGGTTCATGTTTCGACGATGATAGATATAGATCCAAAGGTTCTTTTTCCAAAGCTACAGCTTTAAGGTCAAGGTTACGGGCTTCGCAATTTTACATTAAAGTTTTACGTGTAAGTTTAAAAGAGCTCATATTTTCCAAACCAAATGTTGGATACGTTCATATTTGATATGGTGACAGATAGAGTTCCAAAGATTTATTGAGCAATACCCTGTCCATGCATATGATATTAAGGTCAAGGTCGTAGACTTTGAAATTTCGTGTTTAAGTTTTTTTAGAGCTAATATTTTCAAAACTATACTATTGATTCGGATCATAATCGATATAATAATGGATATAGGTCCAAAGTTTCATTCAGCTATACTCCACCTATGCCTATGGCCGAAAAAGGTCAAGGTCACAGACAAATTTTAGCATAATTTTCATGTTCAAAAGCTTATAAATCTTATTTTTTTAAATCATCTGATGGATTCGATACATAATTGGTCTGATGATAGAGATATTGATTGTAAATTTCTTGTTGTAGGGAAGAAAACAGTCTGGTGGTCAGAAGACAGTGAGAGAGTTACTTGATCAGACAATGAAAACGGAGGACATTAACGAGAAGGCTATAGATAGTGCTCGCAAAAAGCATAATATTAAATACGAAGGAACAGCTGATAAAATGAAAGAAAACAAACGAGAGGAAGTAAACGAGAAACTGAAAACACTCACTGGTGAAAGTAGTACAGAATTTGTATCTGGAGTAGATGCCAAAGGTTCAAATGCAAATGCATTATCGCAGAGTATTATATCACCAGTTACTCTTCCAAGACCTATGTTTTATCCTCAAGTATTTCCCATGGGAGGAACAGTAAGGGGCATGCAAGGAATGCAAGCTTTGCAAGGAATGCAAGCTATGAGATTTCCCTTCATGATTCCACAGTTAGGGGTGCCTGGAATCCCAGCACCTATGCAGCCAATTCATCCCTTAATGAGCCCTATTTCGAAAGACAATAAACCGTTACATGAGCTAAGCAGACTTGTAACTGAACAGAAGGATATTATAGATATTCCGAGTGCAATAGATAGAAATATTGCTGGTCAGCTGAAAAATCGGCACAGTGCAATAATACCCAGTAGTTCGCCTCCTCCATCCCATCACACACAAATCCCTAAAGGGCCACTTACATCAGGGACAGTGCGTCAGAAAGGACCGGTAGGCCCCGCCCATACAAACGGACTAAAACGTTCAAATCCATTTAATGATCCAAGTAAAAATGCGAATAGTTTTCCCGGAATGCATTTAAAATCTTCAAGAAATAATCTTTCGAAGAATCTTAATGAAACGGACTTAAAACGTCAAAAGATGTCAGTTTCTCCTCAGCATAATATGTTTCAGACAAGTTCTAGATTAGGCGAGATGCCAGCACTGGACCTAAGTATGAAAACTATGAGAGCTCAAGAGGAAAAGCAAAGACGAGGCGAATCCCTTCTCTTCAGCACGTGCTTTAATAAGAACAATAAGACAACTCTGAAAAAAGAAAGTTTTGAGGCCCCTCAAGATCTCTCATTGAAATCACCAAGTTCTTCTAGTCACAGTAGTTCCATGAAATCCACATCAACAAGTGTTGGCTCTTCAAAACATATTCCATTAAACGTGCCATTGCATCCTATCAACTCTGAAACGAAGCTGTCAACACCTGGGGACGCAAAAGTGCCTTCAAAAAGCGGTACAGTGCCACATTTTGAAGGAAGAAAAGAGGTAAGTCTTATACACTGTACCTATCTAGAGCCACAGGACAGCTGCCAACATTTTTATAACAGAAGATTTTATTTTCTTTTTTTCCTCAAAATAGTGTTGCATCAGAATTACCAATAACTGTAGCTATACAACCTAGCTGTAGAAGCCGCCCATATAAAGACGTAGGTATATTGGTCTGCTTGTCAAGGAATTTAAGCAAAAGAGATCACGGTTAGTTTCTGGATTGAAGACTGTGGAAGACTCAACCAATGCTACACTGTCTTTGATGGCGCTGTCATTTTTCCTGCCAGTCGAATTCCTTCTCGAATTGAGACTGTCTTGAAAAGAAACAAAATTCTTTAACAAGAGAGCAAATTCTTTCCAGTCATAGCCCCATGAAGGGAGACAAATTCTTAGGGATCAGAAATATTTCACTCTGGATCAATATATCTGAAAACGTAAAGTGAATATGATATTAATATAGAGTTTTATTTTATTTTTACAGAAATCCAGTTTGGGAAGTGTGCCACCATTTTCTATGGGAACCATGCCTTCAAACATAGCCGGCCTGCCGTTAGAGCTTGCCAGTGCTTTTATTCACCCTGCCTTCCCGACACCTTTGATGATGCAGCCGGGAGGATTTCCTACCCCGGTACAGCTACAGCAAATGATCCAAGGCCAGGTGGCTGCCAGCTTTCCACTGTTACGGCCTGCTGACATGCAGAACCCTGTCCAGCTCTTTCAGCCAGCTTTCTCAGTCTCCTCATCAGGAGTTGGTACCAATAGTGCTGTGAAAACAGACTCGAAACGATGACTTTCTCTGTCTACTCCTCAGGAGTTGGTACCAATAGTGCTGTGAAAACAGACTCGAAACGATGACTTCTTAAAAAACTTACCGTAATAATTTAGCAGCTAGTTATTGTGTTCTCTCCAAAATGAAGTTGTAATATCTAATTAGTCTTGTGTGGTAGTGCTATAAGCTGGTGTATCCTCAGGAACGGATCTTGGTCTTTAAGATTATTGTGAAGGGAAAACCCACCTTATTACCAAACAAATACCATACATTTCCTACATTTTCCAGAGACTACTATACGAAGGGCGTTCGAAAAGTAATGCAAATGGTCCCATAACTTTGTTTAGGGGAATACTGGGTACAAATGCTATGCATATGGTGAAAACACTACATTTCGTCTTTTTAATGATACCAAACGCTGTACAAAGACACCTTTCCATATTGACTTACAATGCATTTTATTAGGCCCCAGTCATACCACTGGGCTAATTTCATATGTAAAATCTTTTCAGTGTTGGGCATTCAAGTCAAATATCGTTGCAAATACAAAATTAATCTTTGTCAGTTACTTGTCCATTGTTGCCTACAATATTCATACAAAAGTTTGAAGGGTGGCAACTGTTATCGATTTATTCCTTGCAAAGCAATGTGCAATTCTTAAGACGTTATTGAAATATACGTTAACGTCATTTTTGGAAGCTTGTAGAGGCGTCGTTTTTGGCGTTAATTTGAATTTATTGACAGTTTTTCGTTGACCCATGTAAATGCTCTTGCTGACAAGATTTTGAATGTTAATACCCTTGTTTTCAGTACAAAATCATTTAATTTTAGTAGAAGTGGGGAATTTGCTACTACATAATCCATATTCCCGGGCCAGTACGGAACCCAGATTAAAAATAATTTCCGCGATATTTACAGGACAACATTGCCTGAGCATTGTTTTTAAGAAGCAAAAATAAAAACAAATCAAAGACTGCTGATATATAAATTACGGCCTACTAAACTAAAATTCTGCAGTGTCTTTAGGGTATACCTCTTTCAAAGAAGTTAAAAATGCGCCGTTTTTAAAAAAAAATACACCGTGTTTGCAGACTTTCCTACGCATATCATAGCTTTATGTGTTTTTGCAATCAGAAGTTCTGTTTTTATGTTGGTTACCGAGAAATTATGTCATTTGCATTACTTTTCGAACGCCCCTCATATATGCTGACAGTAATTCGGAAAACAAAAACAGTTTTCCTTATTAGGGCCCCGCCAGACGAAGTCTGCGGAGGCCATATAGTAATCACCTTGTCCGTCCATCTGTCTGTCCGTCCGACCGTCATCATTTCGTGTCCGCTCTATAACTCCGAAACCGTCAGAGATATTTTCAAGAAACTTGGTACAAATGTAAAACATCATCAGACGATGTGCAGAGAACAAGAAACATAACTCTGTCTACATTTTTTACTGAATTATGCCCCTTTGTAATTTTGAGTACAGAAATCGTGTCCGCTTCATAACTCTGAAACTGTCAGAGATATTTTCACGAAACTCGGTACAAATGTAAAGCATCATCAGACGATGTGCAGAGAGCAATTACCATAACTCTGCCTACATTTTTACTGAATTATGCCCCTTTGTAATTTTGAGTACAGAAATCGTGTCCGCTTCATAACTCTGAAACTCTTAGAGATATTTTCACGAGACTTGGTACAAATTTAAAGCATCATCAGACAATAGGCAGAAAACAAGAACCATAACTCTGCCTACATTTTTTGCTGAATTATGCCCCTTTGTAATTTTGAGTACAGAAATCGTGTCCGCTTCATAACTCTAAAACAATTAGAGATATTTTCACAAGACTTGGTACAAATGTAAGGCATCATCAGATGATATGCAGAGAACCTTGTCCATCAGTCTGTCCGTCCGTCGGTCTGTCTGTCTGTCCGTCTGTCTGTCATCATTTCGTGTCCGCTCAATAACTCTGAAACCATCAGAGATATTTTCACGAGACTTGGTACAAATGTAAAGCATCATCAGACGATGTGCAAAGAACAAGAACCATAACTCTGTCTACATTTTTTTACTGAATTATGCCCCTTTGTAATTTTGAGTATAGAAATCGTTTCCGCTTCCTAACTCTGAAACAATAAGAGATATTTTCACGAGACTTGGTACAAATGTAAAGCATCATCAGATGATGTGCAGAGAACAAGAACCATAACTGCCAACATTTGTTACTGGATTATGCCCCTGTGTAATTTTGAGCACAGAAATTGTGTCCGCTTTGTAACTCTGAAACTGTTAAAGATATTTTCATGAGACTTGGTACAAATGTAAAGCATCATCAGGCGATGTGCAGAGAACAAGAACCATAACTCTGCCTACATTTTTACTGAATTATGCCCCTTTGTAATTTTGAGTACAGAAATCGTGTCCGTTTCATAACTCTGAAATTATTAGAGATATTTTCATATGACTTGCTAAAAATGTCAAGCATTATTAGAGATATTTTAACGAGACTTGGTACAAATGTAAAGCATCATCAGTTGATATGCAGAGAACAGGAATCATAACTCTGTCTACATTATTTACTGAATTATGCCCCTTTGAAATTTTGAGGGCAGAAATTGTGTCCGCTCCATAACTCTAAAACTGTTAAAGATATTTTCACGAGACTTGGTACAATGTAAAGCCTCATCAGACGATGTGCAGAGAATAAGAACCATAACTCTTCCTACATGATTTACTGAATTTTGCCCCATTGTAATTCTGAATACTGAAATCATGTCCGCTCCATAACTTTGAAACCGTTAGAGATATTTTCAAGAAACTTGGTACAAATGTAAAGCATCATCAGACGATGTGCAGAGAACAAGAACCATAACTCTGCCAACATTTGTTACTGAATTATGCCCCTTTGTAATTTTTAGTACAGAAATTGTGTCCGTTTCATAACTCTGAAACCATTAAGAGATATTTTCATATGACTTGCTAAAAATGTCAAGCATTATCAGTCAATATGCTCTTTAACGTTAGAGATATTTTCACATGACTGGGTACAGATGTAAAGCATCATCAGACGATGTGCAGAGAATAAGAATCCTAACTCTGCCATCATTTTTTACTGAATTATGCCCCTTTGTAATTTTGAATATAGAAATCATGTACGCCCTATGGCTTTAAAAGCATCAAAGATATTTTCATAGAACTTGGACATAATATAAAGCATCAACACTGAGCAGAGAATAAGAACTAACTTCATCTACATTTATTTATGGAATTATTCCCGTTTGTAGTTTACAGTCTGGAAAACGTGTTCGCTCTCTAATATTAAAATTGTTTAAGACATTGAAAAGCGGGGCCTTATTAGTTACCATGTTTCTAGTTTCTCTACGGATAATATTGTAGGGTCTTATTACAGTCTCGGTAGCGATATTCAACAAGATTTAGCTTCATCGAGAAGCAAGACATATGCTTACATTGGGTTGAGGTTGGCTTTAATTACGTAAACGCGATTAGTGGTGTATTGTGTAGCGGGCGCAAATTACCCTTCATGCAGAATATACTTAATTAGGTTTTTGAAGAATCACACA
The DNA here is from genome assembly GCA_963989385.1 of Ctena decussata. Lineage (NCBI taxonomy): Eukaryota > Metazoa > Mollusca > Bivalvia > Lucinida > Lucinidae > Ctena > Ctena decussata. The sequence goes on from OZ022498.1 coordinate 129,283,429, forward strand.
CTATGCTTAGTACCTAATTTGATTACAGTCACGTTTCGAATCCGGTTTTCCATCAAGCATAGTGTCAAATAGCTTCTTTTGTTATGCTTTTAGACGTTGAAAATAGGCGCTATGGAAAACGGCCTTAATTATTTCGAGGAAGTAACGTTCCGAATTTCCATTACATGAAGCATGTTATCAGACGTTTTTCCATGGATCAAAAATGAAAACATAAAAATACTAGTATGATTTAAATACTGGGAGTAAAAAGATGAGAGCACCACTGAAACGCTTAACTCAATTAGTCTATTCAGGATACTTATGGATCTGTGAACCTAAGTTAGTTGAAATGCCCAAAGCAGCTTCTTTGGTGAGTCTTTAGCTTTAATTGGCTGCACTATAAAAAGGAAACGTCTGATTCCGAATGTAAATACAGGAGTACTAATTCATATAACAGTATGGGCTAATTGGTATTTATTCTATAAGTCTTTTTATACGCCCGTTTGAAAAACGGGACGTATATTGTTATGGCGCTGGCGTCCGTCCGTCCGTCCGTCCGTCCGTCCGGCGTAAACTTTTCGTTTCCGGATAACTCCTCCTTCAGTTTACATCCGCTCGAGCTGAAACTTGGTATATAGTTAGACTATGAGGTGGACCAGCGCATATCGTTTCGAGGTTACGCTCCAATGATTTTTAGCGGAGTTACAGCCCTTTACTTAGAATTTTTAGGGTGTTCGTTTCCGGATAACTCCTCCTATAGTTTTCATCCAATTAAGCTGAAACTTTGTAAACAGTAAGACTACGATGTTGAGTAGCGCATATTATAGGGGAATTTTTCTCCAATGATTAGCCCTTTGAAAAAACTCGTCTATGGCAGTTTGTATGGCAATTCTTTAGCATTCCATAACTTGGTTACACTTTGGAATATCATGATGAAACTTTATAACAATGTATATGAGGTTAAGACAACGTGTCTCATACAAAAATGGTTACTCCCCTTGACTTAGATTTTGAGTTACCTCCCTTTGATTATTTTGTCAGACTATATTTGTACACTGCATATCTAACTAACCCTTTGGACTATTGTGATGAAACTTGATAGTGATGTATATTAGGTTGACACAATATGTCACATATAAGAACAATTGACTCCCCTTACTTATTTTTGGAGTAACCTCCCTTTGAATATTTTCTAAGGCTATTCTTATGCAAGGGATAAGTAGGCAACCGTATGGAATATCTTCATGAAAATTTATAGCAATGTGTATTAGGTTGAGGCTGTGTGTCTTTTATAAGAATAATTGCTCCCCCTTCCTTATATATGGAGTTACATCCCTTTGATTAATTTCTACGGCTATTCTTGGGCAAGTCATTACTAGGTAACTGTATGGAATATCTTGACGAAACTTTATAGCAATGTGTATTAGGTTGAGACAATATGTCTAATAAAATAATAATTGCTTCCCCTTCCTTAATTTTTTTAAGTTACATCCCTTTGATTACTTTTTTATTAAGGCTTTTCTTTTGAGAACATTTATGTTTGGAATGTCTTGATAAACTTGATAGCAATGTAGATAAGGATGAAACGGTGCAAAAAACACATTCAGAAACGGACGTATATTGCCCCGCTTGCGGAGCTCTTGTTTTAATTTCTTCAGGCAACCAACACCTACAGAATGCCAACGACTGTTTGATAAAAGCTTAATTTCCTCTCACCAGAAAAAACCTGAAACGCTGCATTTCTTTTATTTCCAACTACAATAAAACTGATTACATATATATCTTGCCTGAACCAATTGTCAGTACAGTGTTGGGATTTACAATATTGCAATTCACGTGACAGATGTGGAAGAGGTGCTTTATCACATGAGGAGGTGGGAGCGGGGTTATCAACACGATTGCAATATGTACATTGCCAATATGGTTATCGGAGTATATCGTGGTTCCCGTCTTTCTCAATATTTCAATATATTTTGTATTGAAGCGAGGTAAACAAAGAGAAACTGGCATTTTTAAAAATGGCAATAAACTTCGAAAAGACGGGAATAAATTTTCTCAAACAGTATTAATCGGGTACCAAAGGTATTATACACATAATTATAATTGTAACTTGATCTGGCGTACTGTATCACGAGCGGATTAGCTCATACCATCGAATCACCCGAGACGCTTGCGTCGAGAGTTTTCCGATGGTGTGAGCTCATCCTTGAGATGTGGTACAGTACGCTGTATCAAGTTACTATTATAATAAATTGTTAATCATATACCTTAGAGAACAACGAACCAGTCATGCTTGTCAGCGCTCATGCATCAACCCGGATTCGAACCTGCGCGGCAGAGGTATGTTGCTAGTCGTGAGACAAATGCTACCGACTAAGATGTCGAGGCGCCTTGCATTTCGGCGTCTTTCTTGACGTTACGTCATTAGTCCCATTTCTCTGGTTCTCGTTTTTACGATGCACTTGAAAAATGGTGTGCCTGAAGCTGCAACTCAGACATTGCATCGTTTTAAGGGATAGTGATACGGAATCAGAAAACGTCAGTTTGATACGGCTTTCTGTATCAGATGGCCAGAAAACAGGTAGTTCAAACGGTGTCACTGATAGGTATAAAATAAACTCTAAAACCGCATGTACATGTGGTTAAATTGAGAATATTCAAGTGGTTTAAGATATGAATTATTGTCGTTGACGTCATATACTCCACTGACAAACAGACGTTTAATAATCATCAATTTATTAAAATTTATTTGTTCCAACTTAACGATTTCAGCTGTCTGGCAACATGTGAAGTCACTGCGGCTTTAGTACTGTAATTTTGATACAGCAAACACAGAATCAAAATCACACCAAGAAGATATTTTAGGGGCAATGGCGCTGACCACATTTAGGTGCAAATTTGTTACGCATGACATGCTTTGCTGCAATTTCTTGAATTCAATTAGTTTCACGATTTCCAAAAAGGCTTGTCATAATTAGTACCTTGAAATATGGAATTAATGAAATAAAACAACTTTCGGGGTGAGGCGTTTTTAAAGACCCCAAGTATAGTTTTATATTTTTTAAAACAATTTGGTCATTTGTACGCTGTAAAGTCCGTAGGGTAGAAGCAACAGCTTAAGAATTAAGTTTAACTGGTTGTACAAATTGTTGTCGATATATTATGCTGTACTATTGCAGCTGGAGCTGTAGATAATCGGGAATTCCCGGGAACATAAAAAATATTGTTGTGGGCTGATTTTGATCACATCATAGCATAAACGTTTATGGTAAAATGAGCGAACGATTTTTCTTATTTGCTTATCTGGAGCTCGATGTCATATATATGTGAAGAAAAATAAATTAACTAATTGAATGTGACAAATTTCTTATATATATATATATAGTTCTTTCTTTCCTTAAAACAGAAATGTATGTGAAAACAATATGAACACACTGATGAGACTACCAACAAATTTATTTAAATGTACCTTGATGAGAAAACAGAGCTAACTGAAGCTGTTGAAGTCACGACTGCCATTGGCTCAAGTACATTTGAGCTGCGACATAAGAAAACCAACAAAGTGGCATGTGCGCCCAGCGATGACTCAAGTCAGGCTGGGAATCCACTCAGTCTGAACAAACTGTTCGCTAAGCGCTTAAAGGGTAGCAAAGGGTCTAAGCCCTCTATGCGGACAGCGAAGACTGTGATCAGACTGGGCGAATGCCCAGGCTGCTCTGAGTCTGCGCTGGGTGCACAACCACTTTGTTGGTTTTGTCGTGTTGCGGCTCAATTATATTAAATATAGATAACCAGGGCCAAGTTGTTCAAAACTACCGACATTGTTTGTTTACGCGACGTTAAAATTTCAAATGTATGATACGCAAAAACACTGCGTTTTTCCAGAAAACATGTGAGATGCTTTTGCAGTGCAAAAGCTGCTCACGTTTTTTTTTTCTGCAAACAGTATTAGCACGTTTGAGTTTACGTGTACTACAAGACTCAACGACTTATTGACTGACGACTTCGTTAAGCTAACGACGATTTGAGGAGCTGGGCGCAGACTGGTAACATGAAACGAAGAAAAACCAGCAAAACTGATATAGATATCTCTTGGGCATGTTCCGGATAATAAGACCCTGTTTGTTGTGTGCCCAGCAAATGGGCGGGCTCAGTTCTGCTAGATGATATTTCTATACACTTATTTGAGTAAATAATAAAACTGAAGATACCCAAGAAAGACCGCAGACACAAGACAAAACCCATCAAAGATACTAGAATAATCCCAAATTCTCTGAAAAAGCCACACCCAACAAAGACTTTGGATCCTAGTGCCCAGGAAAAGCCATATTCAAACATACAACCCACCCAAAAACTCAAATAATTCCCCGTACATTCAAAAGGCATATTCACAAACGCAACCCACCCAAGACACTTAAACAATGTTCCCAGTGCCCAGGGAAGGCCGAAATCACGCAACGTAACATACCAAAGACAATTAAATTTTACCCAGAACCCAGGGAAAGCCACGCTCCACCGACCCACAACCCACCTAAGATACTGAAGTCAGCTGTAGTGGCCAGAAAAAGCCACATCCACAAATACAACGCACGCAAGACACTGAAATGATTCCCTATGCAGAGGAAAGGCCACAATCACAAACACAACCCACCCAAGATACTCAATTCCCAATACCCAGGAAAGGCTATGATTACAAACGGAAGCAACGAAAGACACAAAAGTACCAAGGGAAGTCCACATTCATAGACACAAGCCACCGCCGGACACTTAAATAATAATGGAAAGGCCACATTCACAAACACAATCCACCATTTAAACCAAACTAATAACAATCACAGGCACAAGCCTCCCAAAATATGAAAATACTAATTCCCAGTACCCATGAAAGGCTACAATCGCAGGCGCAAGCCACCCATAACACCAAAATGCTAATTCCCAGTGCAAAGGAAAGGTCACAATTACATCCACAAGCCACCCATAACACCCAAATAATATTTCTCAGTGCCCAGGAAAGGCCACAATCACAGACACAAGCCACACATAACACCCAAATAATATTTCCCAGTGCCGCGGGAAATCTACAATCACATGCACAATCTATTCAATATATCAAAATAATACTTCCCAGTGCCCAGGAAAGGCCAAAATCACAGGCAGAACCCACCACTGGCACTAACATAATAATTGCAACTGCAAGAAGAGGCCTAAATCACTGGCGGCACAAGCGGCCCATAACACTAAATAATTCCAAATACACAGGAAAGACCACAAAGACACAAGCCACTAAGACACCAAAAATACTTCCGAGTACCCAGAAAAGGCCACAATCACAGGCACAAACCACCCAAGACACCAGTCATATAATTTCAAATTCCCAGGAAAGCCACCATCACATACACCAGTCTCCAAAGACACCAAAATAATTCCCAGAACCAAAGGAAGGCCTAGACTACAGTAACCATCCACCATTTACACTAAAAATAGTATTCACAGTTCCCAGGAAAGGCCACATTAACATCCGCAACCTACCATTGATACTAAAAATATATTTCACTGTGGCCTGGAAATGCCACAAACACAGGCACAAGCCATCCAAGACACCAACATGATAATACCAAGCTACCCCAAAAAGCAATAATCACAGCAACAACACACCATTCCCAATGCTCAAATAAGGCCACAATCACAGGCACTAGACATCCAAGACACTAAAGTAATAATTTCCAGTTCCCAGGAAAGGTCTTATCCACAACTCACTCTTGTCTCTAAAATTATGCATGTATTTCCCAGTTCTCAGGAAAGGCCATAATCACAGGCACAAGCTACCCAAGAAAACAAATTATAAATCCCAGTAAACAGGAAATCAATAATCAAAGCCACAACTCTACACTGACACTCAAATAAGTGCCAAGGAAACGCCACAATCACAGGTACAAGCCACCCAGGACACTAAAATGACAATTCACAGTGCAAATGAAACGCCACAATCATAGGTACAAGCCACCCAAGACACTAAAATTACAATTCACAGTGCAAATGAAACGCCACAATTTTAAGTTGTGCTTACAGGCCCAATCACTGGCACAAACCACCCAAGACACTAAAATAATAATTCACAGAACAAATGAAACGCCACAATCACAGGCATAAGCCACCCAACACATTACAGTAATAATTCACAGTGCCAAGGAAACACCACAATCACAGGCACAAGCCACCCACAAAAACTAAAATGATAATTCACAGTGCAAATTAAACGTCACAATCACAGGCACAAGCAACCCAATAACACAAAAATAAGAAATTCACAGTGCCGAGGAAGCGCCACAATCACAGGCACCAGCCACCCAAGACACTAAAATAATAATTCACAGTGCAAATGAAACGCCACAATCACAGGTACAAGCCACCCAAGACACTGAAATAATAATTCACAGTGCCAATGAAACGCCACACTCAAAGGCACAAGCCACCCAAGACACTAAAATAATAATTCATAGTGCGAATAAAACGCCACAATTACAAGCACAAACCACCAATAACTCTAAAATAATAATTCACACGCCACCATCACAGACACAAGCCACCCAAGACACTAGAATAATAATTCACGGTGCCAAGGATACGCCACAATCACAGATACAAGCCACCCAAGACACTGAAATAATAATTCACAGTGCAAACGAAACGCCACAATCACAGGCACAAGCCACCCAAGACACTAAATTAATAATTCAACATGCAATTGAAACTCCACAATTACAGGCACAAGCCACCCAAGACACTAAAATAAGAATTTCACAGTGCGAAGGAAACGCCACAATCACAGGCACAAGCCACCCAAGACGCTAAGATAATAATTCACAGTGCAAGGAAACGCCACAATCACAGGCACAAGCCACCCAATAACACTAAATAATTCACAGTGCAAATGAAACGCCACAATCACAGGCACAAGCCACCCAATAACACTAAAATAATAATTCACATTGCAAAGGAAACGCCACAATCTCAGGCATAACCCACCAAAGACACTAAAATAATAATTCGCAGTGCCAAGCAAACGCCACAATCACAGGCACAAGCCACCCAAGACACTAAAATAATAATTCACAGTGCCAAGCAAACGCCACAATCACAGGAAACAATAAAACTAGAAACGTGGTAACTATAAGGGCCCCGCCTTTATGAAAATGTTGACGACATTTAAGTCATATGTGCCCAACCAGAAATAACAATACCAGCTTTCTATTATCATGTTGTTCCTTCATATCCAATATGTTGTTTGAAATTAAGCCTCTGGTAGTGTCATTAAGATATGGGCAAATACGCAATCATGATTGATTAAAACATGGGCGACAAGTCTGTGAAGCAGGAAACTGATGTTAGCATTCTTGCATTCTGCACACCTTCAGATCATCTAATGATGCTTTATATTTGAACCAAGTTTTATAAAATATCTTCAAAGGCTTTAAAGTTATACAGCAGACAAGATCTCCATACCTAAAATAACAAAGGGAAGGTGTAGTTATGGTTCCTTTTCTCTGCACATTGTCTGATTATGTTTATATTTGTACCAAGTTTTGTGAAATATCTTAAACAGTTTTATAGTTAGAGAGCAACACGTTTTCTAGACTGTATACTACCAAGGGGACATGTAGATGAAGTTACAGTTCTTATTCTCTGCTCACTGTCTGATGATGCTTTATATTATGTACAAGTTTTATGAAAATATCTTTGATGGTTTTAAAGCTATAGAGCGGACATGATTTCTATATTTAAAATTACAAAGGGGCATAATTCAGTAAATAATGTAGGCAGAGTTTGGATTCTTGTTCTCTGCACATCGCCTGATGATGCTTAAAATTTGTACCAAGTCTTGGGAAAAAATCTCTAATGGTTTCAGAGTTAAAGAGCTCACACGATTTCTGTACTCAAAATTTCAAAGGGGCATAATTCAGTAAATAATGTAGGCAGAGTTATGGTTCTTGTTCTCTGCATATTGACTGATTATGCTTGACATTTTTACGAAGTCATATGAAATTATTTCTTAACGGTTTCAGAGTTATGAAGCAGACACTATTTCTGTACTCTAAATTACAAAGGGGTATAATTAAGTAAATAATGTAGGCAGAGTTATGGTCCTTGTTCTCTGCACATCGTCTGACGATGCTTCACATTTGTACCAAGTCTTGTGAAAATATCTTTATTGGTTTTATAGTTATAGAGCAGACATAATTTCTGCACTCAAAATTTCAAAGGGGCATACTTCAGTACACAATGTAGTAAGAGTTATGGTTCTTGTTCTCTGCACATCGTCTGATGATGTTTTATATTTGTACCAAGTCTCGTGAAAATATCTTTATCGGTTTTAGAGTTATGGATCAGACACGATTTCTGTACTCAAAATTACAAAAAGGCATAATTCAGTTAATACTGTAGGCAGAGTTATGGTTCTTGCTCTCTGCAAATCGTCTGAGGATGTTTTATATTAGTACAAGTCTCATGAAAATACCTTTAACGGTTTCAGAGTTATAGAGTGGACACGATTTCTGTACTCAAAATTTCAAAGGGGCATAATAATTTAGTAAAAATTGTAGGCAGAGTTATAGTTCTTGTTCTTTGCACATCGTCTGATGATGCTTTACATTTGTACCAAGTCTCGTGAAAATACTTCTAACGGTTGTAGAGTTATTGAGCGGACACGAAATGATGACGGACGGACAGACGGACAGACAGACAGACGGACGGACAAGGTGATTACTATAGGGCCTCCGCAGACTTCGTCTGGCGGGGCCCTAATGACAATTCACAGTGCCAAGCAAACGCCACAATCACAGGCACAAACCACCAAAGACACTAAACTGACGATTCACAGTGCAAGGAAACGCCACAATCACAGGCACAAGCCACCCAAGACACTTAAATAATAATTCACAGTGGAAATGAAACGCCACATTCACAGGCACTAGCCGCCCAAGACACTAAGATAATAATTTACAGTGTAAATGAAACGCCACAATAACAGGCACAAGCCACCAAAGACACTAAAATAATAAATCACAGTGCAAATGAAACGCCACAATCAGAGGCGCAAGCCACTTAATAACACTAAAATGATAATTCACAGTGCAAATGAAACGCCACAATCACAGGCACAAGCCACCCAAGACACTAAAATAATAATTCACAGTGCCAAGAAAACGCCACAATCACAGGCACAAGGCACCCAAGACACTAAAATAATAATTCACAGTGCAAATGGAACGCCACACTCAAAGGCACAAGCCACCCAAGACACTAAAATAATAATTCATAGTGCAAGGAAATGCTTCAATCACAGACACAGCCCAGCCAATACACTAAAATAATAATTCACAGTGCAAATGGAACGCCTCACTCACAGGCACAAGCCACCCAAGACACTAAAATAATAATTCATAGTGCAAGGAAATGCTTCAATCACAGACACAGCCCAGCCAACACACTAAAATAATAATTCACAGTGCAAATGGAACGCCACAATCACAGGCACAAGGCACCCAAGACACTAAAATAATAATTCACAGTGCAAATGGAACGCCACAATCACAGGCACAAGCCACCCAAGACACTAAAATAATAATTCACAGTGCCAAGGATACGCCACAATCACAGGCACAAGCCACCCAAGACACTAAAATAATAATTCACAGTGCCAAGGATACGCCACAGTCACAGGCACAAGCCACCCAAGACACTAAAATAATGATTCACAGTGCAATTGAAACGCCACAATCACAGGCACAAGCCACCTAAAACACTAAAATAATAATTCACAGTGCAAGGAAACGCCACAATCGGCCTCTCCGAAACACAACCGTCCCCAGGTGTTGTCTTAGAGAATAGAAGAGATGAAGTGATAGAGTAGGTTTTTGCTCTGAGAAACACATCTGCCCCAGTGTGTTGTCGTAGTGAATAGAAGAGATAACATGATTGGAAAATATGGGCACTCTGTACTGGTTAACCGCTTAGGAGTGGAACAGTGTGGATGTGTTAACTGGCCACGCTCAAAATGACCTTAATAGTGTAGAAAGGCGTAGAAAGTGTAGAGTTGTCATAGATCAGACACAACATTCTGTTTTTCACAAGGGAGTCGTAATATGATGACCCAGGAGTTTGAGTCATAATATTATGACCGAGGGGGTGGGGGGGGGGGGCAGAGTCACTATTCTTTACAGAATAAGGACCGGAGGTCAATATATCATACACATTCTCGAAGGGTCATTATTTTTTAACAGGTGTCAGTAGTCTACAGAAAAGGGGTCACTTTCTCTATAAAATAGTGACCCGGGGGGGGAGGGGGGTCGGTATTCTATGGGGGTCCATTTTCGTTACACCAGCCGGCTTTGATCTTTCTTTCTGTAGCCATGTCTCACGACCGGCGTCTTTTGTATTTCGATCAGCCTGTCAATATTTTGAGTATATAACTGTCAAATGTTATTCAGAGCGTCTCGATGTATGATGAATGAAATCTTTCTTTTGGGAAACTACTGCTTTCCTACTAGTTAATATCGTTGTATTGTTTGTAGATCTTACCAAATACATGTAAACATCAATCAATCAATCATCACCAGGTCATGGTCGCTTCCTATGTCTGCTCCAGAAAAGCTTCTGATATTGATGTGAACTCCTGATTGGAAGTGCTTCCTCGCCAAGATGAACTCAATCTGATTTTGATGTTTCCCTTGATTGCATCCTTCCCAACTTTAGTATTCCAATCCCCTTGTACAACAAGACAGTCTTTAGTATTCCAATCCCCTTGTACAACAGGACTGTCTTTAGTATTCCAATCCCCTTGTACAACAAGACTGTCTTTAGTATTCCAATCCCCTTGTACAACAAGACTGTCTTTAGTATTCCAATCCTCCTGTACAACAAGACTGTCTTTAGTATTCCAATCCCCTTGTACAACAGGACTGTCTTTAGTATTCCAATCCCCTTGTACAACAGGACTGTCTTTAGTATTCCAATCCGCTTGTACAACAAGACTGTTTTAAGTATTCCAATCCCCTTGTACAACAAGACTGTCTTTAGTATTTCAATCCCCTTGTACAACAAGACTGTCTTTAGTATTCCAATCCCCTTGTACAACAAGACTGTCTTTAGTATTCCAATCCCCTTGTACAACAAGACTGTCTTTAGTATTCCAACCTTGTACAAAAGACTGTCTTTAGTATTCCAATCCCCTTGTACAACAAGACTGTCTTTTGTATTCCAATCCCCTTGTACAACAAGACTGTCTTTAGTATTCCAATCCCCTTGTACAACAAGACTGTCTTTAGTATTCCAATCCCCTTGTACAACAAGACTGTCTTTAGTAATCCAATCCCCTTGTACAACAAGACTGTCTTTAGTATTCCAATCCCCTTGTACAACAAGACTGTGCCCTCCTTTGTTGTTTGGTCTATGCTTTCCTGGAGTTGCTGTTATATGTTGTCGACCTCAATGTCATTATGTTCAGATGTTGGTCCATAAACCTGTTTGATGGCGATATTGAAGTAAACGCGGTCAAGTAACAAAATTTTAGTTCGAATCCGAATTCATAAACCATTGAAACATTGACAAAGGAACTGCTCTCAAGCGAACTGAGATAAGTCTGCTGTAGACTGGTCGGCAACGTAAGACAGCACTTCTTTTTGCATTAAAAATCCCATCCGATTCCCGTAAATACCCTCTTTTCCACTGAAATAAACCTGGTGTCCGTCATGTGTTGACATCTCAAAAAAGACTGTTCCAACGCATCTCTCTGTCCATTGCATGAGTTCCCAGATGGCCTCAAAGTCCTAACGTTCTACGCACCTACTGAGATTTCTCCCTCCCTCTGACTTTCTTCACCTTTGTTACACGAGTGTCATACTTATCACCTACGGCCTTGTGTCCAACGTGGGCGCAGTCATTCTCATACAATGGAACCCAGCAGCAAAACCTAAGGCACTGCGGAAACAAACTCTTGTTAGTATTTTAAGACTAATTTGTTGAGGCTTTGGTACTCAAGAATACAGCCAGAGGCATTAGGAGAGGTTGGTTTAAACTTTATGTTCTTTGTATAACAACATATGACCCTACATTCATTCTCAGATAAATTGTATGTTATACAAGAGTCAACTGGCTTCCTAAAGTAAGTTTTGCTGCTGGGTTCCATTGTATAAGACTACTGTCATTACCCAGTTCCGAATCGTTGAACCCAGTTCCTAATCGCATGGCTTCAAGTGAAATTGGAATACCCGAGTAAATAGGCATCAATTGGAAATAAATCAGTCAAAACGTTTAACTTATTAAAGCGCGCGCTATGTTTAGAACGAAAGAAGTGGTTGGTTTAAGAACGGGGCTGCAATCTGCGAGCTTCGTGGTTCATTGGTTGTTCATATCCAGAATGAACTGATTTGGCAAGCACATGAAGTCTAAAGCTTGTAAAAGAAATGTAACTCATTGAGTCCATGAGTAAGAGTGTCAAGTACAACCCCTATACAAAATATGGCCGTCTTGTTTTTCCAGAAAAAAAAAGTATCATCATTTTGACAAATGATCGCCCCGAATTTAGTTAGAACATGTTAGATGTCCCGATCTTTGAAATACATTCAAAATCAATTTAAATAATTGTTGTTTTTTTCCTTCGGTGATGGTCGATGAAAAAAAGAAAGATTTTTTACTTGGGAAGCTTAACTTTTTTCCGGGTGTATGTTTATACGTGTTTAAATTAAGACTTCGGAAATACCACATTTGAAAATAACAACAACCGATAGGTCATTTGATGCAGCTGTTGTTTAATGGAGACAAAAGAGGATTAAATCTGGATTATGACTCATGGTAAGTTTTGTGCCAAGTGTTTGTCTCAGTACCAGGAAAACTTGTCAAAGACCCGACTTTTCAGAACTGGGTAGACCGCTGTATTAAATTTTTGGAATTCAAGAAAGCAACATTTTGTAGATTTGATCACACCACAAATACAATAAGGATTATCTATGTTTCAAGAAAAAGATGTTAATTTTATTTGCCACAATATGTTTTCAGCCGTGTATGTATTTATAGGGTCTTCGGTTTATCGAATTTAATGTGAGTCACTTCTGTCAGGAGAAGGACAGAAACAAATAAATAAATTTCAACTGGTTTCTGGTCATAGTACATCTAATGTTAGACTGACCGTAGCAAATGGTAATTTCAATACAAGGAGATACGAGAGGGACTGTGAGACTTTTTTATAAAACATAAGTTTTAAACGTTTTTATTCTAGCGTTGTTTGTTTCACAGAACTTTGCTGTAGATACTGATTAAGTAGATCTAAGTAGTGACAGTAGTAGCTGCTTTAAATTTGATCTTTCTCAAGAATATTGATACTAGGTACAATTATTCCAAACTTCTTCAACATACTCTACATATATACACTGAACCTTAAACATAACGCACCAGATTCATCTTGTCTTTATACTTTTAGAATATACACATTTTCCTTTCCGATTATCTGTATTTTGTAAGGCCAAACTACGACATAAGCAATGCACTTGAAAAGTAATGCAAATTCAGTCTTGCGAGAAATGGAACTGACAAATCTGGGTAATCAGGTTTTCTGCATTTTTTTGCCTGTCAAATAAATTCAAGTGAATTAATTAATTTTAAAAAGTCTAACATTCATGGCAGTAACAATATTGTTATTTACACATTGTTACACATAGAATAAGAACACAAAATCTTTTATGCTTATTTAGTCCTTCTCCTATATTTAGTTCTTCTAAGTTTAGTTCTCCTAAATATAAGAGTAAATTGATTGGCACAGCATACGAAAACTAGTAACAAAACCGTCTAAACATTAATTCGATAGAATTTGAAAGTTGCATGATACACATCCTTCCAATAAAGAACCAATATATGCTGTTTGACTGTAACGTGGGCCGACCTGCAAACAAACCCCGTCAGTGGAAAAGCATGCTTACCCACCAAGGGCGGTTTATTTGCTTATATACCCCAACATTTACTCGACCACAAACTACCGAGTTTGTAATTTGCATATCTATTTATATCTGTGACTTTCTACCGTCACATTACTTTCCCCTCCGAGAAGTCTCGTCCCGAGACTTGGCCTGGGAATTACATGGGTAAGGCAACTCCGGTCTGGCAGTTGTCATTATCCCACCACTGCCACCAAATGTAACGTGGGCCGACCTGCAAACAAACCCCGTCAGTGGAAAAGCATGCTTACCCACCAAGGGCGGTTTATTTGCTTATATACCCCAACATTTACTCGACCACAAACTACTGTAATTTGCATATCTATTTATATCTGTGACCTTCTACCGTCACATGACTTCATGTACAGTTGCACACAACACGCTTACACTGACCGCCTCAGTATTCATCATAAATACGGAAACGTTGTTTTCCATAGAATTTGATTCTGGTATTCGAGGGTACAAACCTTTTTGTCCTCTACAAGCTCGACTCATTCATTCAATTGAATGAAACTTAATGTCATAGTACACTGTAAAAATCGCGCTTAGCTATAAAACAAAAGTGATTACATGTTTAGGTGTAAACATGTTTAGGAATATGTCATATAGCTAAACATGTACGCCTTTTCTATTATTTTCCCGGACAAAGTCTGCTGAACACGTTTTATTCTGTTACGCATTTCGGATGAATCCATTCTCTCTTTTCCCCATTGAAGAACGATAAAAAGAGACGAAAATGTTGGCAGAGGAAATTTTCAAAATAAAAGGTAGATACAACCAGTTTTGTACATTTTTAATTTCTAAACATAAACCTTAACATGTTGCAAATTGAACATGTTACGATTTTAACACAAAAAAAAATCGGACTGCACTTTTGCATTGGATCTAAACACATTTTTTACAGTGTAGTAATCAATTAATATGCATTTAAGTCTGGTCTAGTTATCCCATTATATTGCCAAGTCGTCGGGGCAATACAGATGACCTTACATCTTATCCTGTCTTAGGTTCCACTAGTTGTGGTAGCAAAGTGCATCCCTATCCACTCCCTTATATTGTCTTCCCAACTCTCTTCTGTCTAACTGTTATTCCTTTCCCTTTCACTGAGCGCAGAAGAACCATCTTTGCTGAACCAGAAGACCTTGAAATGTGGCCAAGCCACCGCACTGTCCATTTCTTGAACATGGTCAGGAGTTCGCCATATTTTCCCGTGGCTGCTTGGATCTTTCTGTAAACATCTGCGTTAGTTTCATGGTCTTTGTAGTAGATGTTCTGTAACCTTGGTAGTATCCCACCTCAAGGTCCTGCGTTCTTTTCTTTAACTCTCTTGTCTAGACCAATGGCTCACAGACACACAGAAATATGGATATGACAGAGATATGTTGTTATCTGTCTGTATTGGCTTCAGCTTTGTCGAAGCTGCAGTATATTGTGCAATCCTTGAGACAACCATCTGTTTTGAAACAATTGTTTCAAGATAGTTTAGGCTTGTTACCATTCCCAGTTTCTGTCCATTTACCTTGATCTCCCTCCGGATGCTACTGGTGTTATTTGTTATCAGTGATCTTCTTAGCACTTATCTCTATGTTATGCCCTGTGCAGGTTTTGTCGAAACTTACAAGATGGGTTTCTAGATTCTCCTCTTACTCAGCAAGAATGTCAGTGTCATCGGCCGGCCACAGATTATAACTATTTCTGCTGGCCTTGATAATCACTCCATTATGATCTTCCAGAGGATCAGACATAATCATCTCGAGAAAAAAATGAAGTGTTTGAGAGAAATAAGATACCCAAGCTTAACTCCACTGTTGTTCAGTGGCACAAACTAGATTTGCATTGATATTTCACTTCCGCATGGAAACTCATAAAGCTGCATGCCATACCCTGTCAAATGCTTTTGTGAACTCTCTGAAGACATGATACAGATTCAGCTGATTTGTTCAATGTACTTTTTCACAGTATTCTGAGGTTGAATATTGTTTTGTGGGGCTCTGAACCTTGTTGAAAATCCTACAATGTTGCCACTTATAACTTATGATGCTGGGACTGAGACACAGTCGAATTCTCAGTCACAACTTCACTGGCCAGTCCCTCAGATTGATAAACATTAAAATGTATTAAAATACACAGATAATGCTTTCTACTCGCAAGCACCTGATCACAACTCTGAATAGGGGTCCATTTCTCTAGATATATTTAGTTTTAAAATTTTCTACTATTTACAAGTTCGGACTTACAAGTTTTGTACACTGACCACTTTTACTTTTCGCGTAAAATCAAACAATTTATACAGTAATGAAAATAGCAGTGTCAGTTTTCATGGTATTTGTCAAGAGCCCTTATTTAAAGCTAAAGGATAGCCTAGGCAATACTGGTCTAGACTTGCGTAAAAAGGCAACACTACCCACACAATCTGGTCGTGCCGAAATGTCCATAAGGACCAGAAAATATTGAGTGTTTCAGCGTAGTGAAGTATGTTGAGACATTTATTGTCGGAACACAGCACTGAAACTTACCACCAGCTGTCGTAGGAATAAACACTGAAAACATGTCTCGTCTATAAGCAAGCTACTCCACACACTCTTTTCACACACAAAAATTAAGGATGCGGTCCTTCTCTTCTTCCATATAAAACGCAACACGTAATCTTTGGGGACAAACATCGTTAATCAGCGGCTCTGCTGAATCATTCCTATTTAATAGCTGTATTGACACTTTTGTGATTATTGATTGGGATTGATATAATCTGAAGCATTTCATTACCAAAAACCGGAATGAACGTATCAAACAGAAATTAACTTTTCATACGTGTTGTACTATGAAATCCCCGTGAAGCATAACACAAAAAGGATTCTCGCAGTGCTGCGGTCATTAAAAACCTATAACATCCAGTCAATAACCACGGTATTATCCAGGTCTATTATATCGTCTTTGAAATATATATTACGCGATATTAACAATCATGTACTTTCATTCTGATAATAAAAGAGAAGAATTATTTCGCTTAATTATTTGATATTAAACATTTATCTGAGTGGTTCATTGGCATGATGGTGTGTTTAAGGTCAGTGTAATTGAGATCGTTCAGATTCTATGAGAGAAGAGAAAGCATAGCCTAGCCTAAACGAGTACATAATTGGTCGTTTGAAATTTAAAGAGTCTTATGCCTGGGGAGAATACAACAAAACTGTATATACGGTGATGTACATGTACAAAAAGCTCAGCATTTCTCCTAAGATTTCACAGCACACTTTGTCCAGCTTGTCATCTCATATGGCTCTTCATGTCTTGCCAATCCGTTTTTTTATAACCCTTTCTATCATAGCGACACTTTCCAAGTTTATGATCAAATTTCAGATGTTTAGAACAGTACTCTAAGGATCAGTCTTTTTTAAAAATGTCTTTTAGCATATTCAGTGAGTTTACTTATGCACGTAGTCTGATCAGAGGTACATATTACCACCCTGACCTGACTGTTCAGGGCCTTCAACAGACTGCAAGATGTGTAGAGACTGTTCTTAGACAAGGGTATGTTTTAGAGTAGCTTACTGAGGAATAGTTGTGTTATTTTGAATTTTAAACGGTATCGATTTAAATTGTATATGCCAACATAGAAGTTGTCTTCGCACTTATAATTCTCAGAACAGAATAGAACACAGCTTGAGTTATAGTAGGACATGTCAGGCCGGACACAGGTGGCATAGTTACATGGATTTACTATCAGAGAAACTGTAACATTCACATGGGCAATAAGCTAAAATATGTGACGACAGTAGAGGTCATTTTAGATCTAAACGAATAAAAGCTATAAAGCTGCCCTAAACCTGCCCTTGGAAACAATGAATACCACACACGAACGGAAATACCACACAAGAACGGAAATACGGGTCTCGGTTATGGAGTGTCCGAGAGTAGAATCGTAAGTACTCATACACTTTAAAATGCTTTTATAAAATTAAGATTTAAATATTTGTATATCAGCTGACTTTGACATGTTGCTGAGAGCTGCCATTATTGTATTATTGCTTTATGCTCGCCTATCAGAAGTCAGGATATAGTACTCGACGAGGAGTCAATTGGAAAGAAGTTAAGCAAATATGGAAGATCCATTCTAAATCAAACATCATTGCGTACTTCTTCAAGCATACCGGTGCCAGCTATGCGAAGTGACATCTAAATCTGCAGGCATCCAATCAATATATGTTTGAAACTGAAAGAGTCATGCCGGGAAAGGTTACGGTCACCAATATAACAACTCAGTACAGGTAAGATTTATTCGTCTGGTAGCTCATCTGTTACAGCTATTGCGGCTAGCTGATCACACGAGGCTTGCTGAGACATTCTGATCACCTCGATTTGGGAAGAGGGAGCTGTTTTTTCTGCTTCCTGTGCATTTATTTGTTTTGCGCGCGCGCGCGTGTGTGTTTGTGTCTTTTTTCTCTTCCTCTTGGTGTCGTGGGTTGGCTGTGGTTTTTGATTGTGGCATACCCTCACCCTTTCTGTTAATTATTTTGCCTTGATCTAGACTTACTCTGGCTTTTCCAGAATTTCTAACACACCGAGTTCATCCTAAATATCACGACATAAAACCCGGATGAAGAAAGAGAAGATAAATAAAGGATTACTCTTCTAAGTGTACTTGCCTTGAATAAATATTTGTTTTAATTGTGTTTTACAAGTTTCGCTCGGTTTATTCAACTTTATATCAAAATAACAGCAAATGGTTTTCTTGATTTGAAATTTGTCATGTACCTTAGAATATGTTCTTCACTTTTCTTTACCATATTCGTTAATTATCCCCGTTTTCTGACATGATCTACTGAAGATAGGTGGTGGATTCCCTCAATGAGTGGCTTAAAAACATCAGAAAGAGAAGTGCCAGCGTTAAAGATGAGCTGTTGACACGCTACAGTGAAGTACAGTAAAGATTGGCGACAGGTTCACTAAAGGAGGAGACTGACAAACGTCATTTTAAAGTGAATTGCCACTTAATCAATAGTAGGTTCAACAGATGAGTGGGTTGTATAAGGATTTACAATAGGTCCTTTAGTCAGTGGAATGGCGGCGGTGTTTTTATCGGGTGGATTGACCAACATCAAAGTGAAGTGAGTGGACTCACCAACGTTAAACCGAAGCTAAGGGATTGACTTACATCAAACGGAAGTGTTAGGACTGACCATCAGCAAAAATAATTTAGAGAGTTGGCCAACATCTAAGTGAAGTGAGTGAAATGACAACACCAAAGTGAATTGAGTGGACAGACCTAATTCTAAATCAAGTAAGTCTTTTATATGCACGTTTAATATGCTTAGAGTGCAGCCTGATCATTGTCCCCACTACCGTATATAATTATTGTTTTAGATAGACTGCGCATTCTTTTCTGGGCTTGCATAAAAACTCACTGGTGTTAAGCTCTCTAGAACAGGTTCCCGAAATGCAATATGGTCTACTGTCTTTGTTTATTAATTGCTCAATTTGAATACTTTAGTTTCAAGAAGGCTATTGTCTCTTTCCTAAATTAGTTCAATTTATTAAAATAAGATGCGCGTTCTGTTTGTGCAAGAATTTTCTAGTGAAGTCTGTACATGTCTAGAAGGTTATTGTCTAAGAGTTCCAAGATATTAAAGTGCTCTATCAGTGTTATACGTTCATGATGTGTTCATCATGAGCTATAATTGCAGGCTTCTCACTTTAGTTTTAAAATTGTAAATGATCGTTAGAAACCAACTTGCAAGGAATAAAACATTATTCTGTTGCCTATAACAAAGAGGTTAAAATTGATTTAGGTCATTTTAGTTGCCAGCTAAACTGTCCTGTTTTCGATATCATAACTTTTTGATAAATGGTAAATGTACAATATACAGGCCTGGGGCCCCATTTATTGTCCCATTACATTGTATAGTACATTGCTTGATGGGGAAACAAAAAAAGAAATGGTCTTTTATTGAGCCATTTGTCTTTTTTTCAACCGTTGTTACACTTAGTGATTGGATTGGCCTACTTTAAAAGGTTAGTAACTGTAACTTTGCAGAAGGTTCATTCAACGAGTGTGTTGACAAACATTAAAATGAAATCCCAGTTACCTAAAAGTAAGCACACTCAGTGAGTGGAGTTAATAATATCAACGTTAAAAGGCAGTAACTGCAGATGGCTCGTTGAAAAAGTGGAATTACTAACATCAATGTCAGTTGAGTGGACTGAGCAACATGACACAAGGAAATGAAAGCCAAGAATATGGCGGCAGAATTACGCAACAAATGGACTGGCTACCATTAAAACCAAGTGAGTGGATTGCCCAGCATCAGCTGAACTTCATCAAAGGCAAACTATTGCAATGGCCGATGTGAAAGTAAAATTATAAAGCGCGGTACAATTTAGTTTCAGTCAACAGATATCAGCGTCTAATTCTAAACTGTCGGACTTTCTGCTGTACTCTACTAACTAAAAAGAAAGACAGTGATCCGGAAGTAATACACACAGAACCTACATCAAAGCCAAAAGGGAAAGGTGTATATATAGAAAGTGACAGCAAAATGAATAGCTCTTTCCCGGACCAGACAGATGGTCATTGTATCGAAAGGTAAAGTATCAACGGACAGGAATATTAAAAAATAATGACAATCACAGAGAATTTGGGTTATCAGAATATTAAATGAAAGTCGGGGAAAACTTTTAGGGCCACCACACTGCACAACCACACGAGCTCTGAGTTGTAATCCAACATTGCTCATCTTTAGATATTTTAACCTGTATATTCTGCATATTCTCAAAGGCAAATAAGTATACTATTTATAGCCAGTTACATGTGGTTCCAGTATATCGTTATATAGGCCAGCGCTTAAGGTATAAATGTTATGATACGTGCCATCTAGATTGCTGCGATCATGTGAAAGAAACACAAGTGTTGTCGTTTGTTTGATTAACAGCAAAAAAACTAGCGTCCAAAAGGGTGCGTGTGAAAAATAAAAAATGCAAAATCGATAAAGATATATATGTACAGTAAAGCTAGACCAGCGTTAAAATCAGTAATTTTGTTTTACTACATTATTATTACAAATATATCACTTAAGAATTTTGCAGTTCAAAAAATAAATAAATGAAAAATAGGACATTTTAAAAGTGTATACTTCCTTTTGACTCTGAGTACATTTTGAGTACTCTTAAGATTTTAATTCTATCTTACCCTATATACGTATATCATTTTACCCAAAGGTTGGAATCATTCTTAAATCTTAAATGTACTTCCGATAAGTATCGAGGGAATCGCACCCACTACTCTTCGAGCAAGTTATTATATCACGGCAGCTCGGGTTAAAATATACAGCAGCAAACGTTAAGCAATGTTTCATTAGGCAAAAATATGGGACCTGCAGCTCTCTTTTTATTATATAATTGGAAATGCATCTTGGGACGGTATTACTCCTCTTGTCCTCAATGTTTCTTTGAGTCATTGTTTTCATTCGTTCTTCCGTGACTGTCTTTTAGTCCTGCAGATTTGACTCAGTAGATTAGTAAAATAAATATATTTCAGATCTGTGAGGAAAATAAGAGATATTCGGTTTGGCATACCTTAACCTTAACAGTTGAATCAAATTTAACTCTTTCGTTTTGGTACCAAAGACTAAACAGTATCTAATATGTCAGTACAAAGCAGCACTTCCATGAACCATCTAAAGCTATGGACATTCCAGTGTTTGAAAGCATCTACTTGTTATGGGGGCTTACATAATGTATTTTGTTTTGGATTAATACAGGTATGACGATGCTTTATTCGCTTTTAACTTTACCTTTTTTTCCTATTTTTTAATAATCTTTTATTATTTTATAAATTCTTCAGAACAGTTTGTCGTTCTAGAATTTTCAAACGTCTTGTTATAACAAGAGCTATTGAACTTTGTGTAATGCATATGCCATGTTCTATAATAATCAACCACATTTATGCTACTGAACCCACTGGTTTCGTATATTTTGATATGACTGCAATGACTTTCCAGGAAAGGTTCTCAAGGTTTTCGTTAAAGACGCAAAACGAAAATTAGGCCCGTGTATTTTTTATGAAATTCAATAACATCAATATGAATGGAGAATGGTTTATAAAAACAAACTAGAAAATGTGTTCGTAAAACACTATGCCCCCAACCATACGCCTGACCCTAAAAGAGACATGTCATTGAAGAGCCTGGTTTATATATAAACAGAGTACAGAATTCATTCAAAAGTTGATTAGTTAATCTACTCTTCCTTTCAAAGCAGCTAACCAAGTTTCAAGCTCTAGCTCATTACACTGTCGAGAACACTTGCTGACAAGATTAAATGCCCAAAATTTCAAACCACCATTACACCAAAAATTATCGACAGAAATCATTTAAAAGTTAATCAGTCCTTCTACATCTCATCTGCAATAAGATTTTTAAGTTTCAAGTCCTTAGCTAATAAATTAGGGTGGAAATTCTCAGGAACTGACACAATTCCATCCGATATCCAACCCAAGACACCATGTAGGAAAGAGACAACATAAAAATTTTCGATTTCATGTGTTCTTGTGTTTACTGTTTCAGGAGATGGCTTATATATAAGCGTCTTGTTTACTGTCAGATCCTGTTACATTATGCATTGTATTACATATATGTATTTATTTGAATAAAATATTGTTTTCGAGATAATTTGCTGACAAAATTTAAATGCCCAAATTTTCGACTGGCAATAAATCCAAAAATATTGACGGAATTCATTTAAAAGTTAATCAGGCCATCATTATCTCAAATCAGCTGACCAAGTTGCCCGTCCGAAGCTCTAAATACTGTTTGAGATGTCTTGACGACAAGTTTCAAATTTCAAATTTTTTAGAAGGCCATAAATGATTTTTGTTGAGCCCGCTTGCGGTAAGCGAGACATAGTTGTTACAATGTCAGTTTGGTGTATGTCCGTGCGTGCGTGCGTTAGTGCGTGCGTGCGTCCGTCCGGATTTGATCGGGCCATGACTTCTACATTTACAAATGGATTTCAAAATATCTTGGCACAATTGTTTTCCTTGATGAGTATAAGTGCCATTTGAAACATTTGTTCAGGTAGGTCCAAGGTTAATGTCACACTTTAACGTCAAATGATAAAATGGCCATAAATTGAGATTGTCCGAGCCATAATTTCTACATTTACTGATGGATTTCAAAATAATTTGAGACAATTGTTCTCCTTGATGAGTAAAAGTGCCGTTTGAAACATTTGTTCAGGTCGGTCCAAGGTCAAGGTCACACTTGAAGGTCAAATGATAAAATGGCCATAAATTGAGCTTGTCCGAGCCATAACTTCTACATTTATAGATGGATTTCAAAATAATTTGGGACACTTGTTCTCCTTGACAAGTAAAAGTACCATTTGAAACATTTGTTCAGGTCGGTCCAAGGTTAAGGTCATACTTGAAGGTCAAATGATAAAATGGCCATAATTTGAGCTTGTCCGAGCCATTACTTCCTTATTTATGCATGGATTTCAAAATGATCTGCAATAATTGTTCTCCTTGATTTGTACAAGTGCAACTTGAAACATTTGTTCAGGTAGGTCCGAGGTCAAGGTCTTAATTGAAGGTCAAAGGACACAAATAGCCATAATTTGAGCTTTTCCGAGCCATTACTTCTATACTTATGCATGGATTTCAAAATAATTTGGCATAACTGTTCTCTTTGATAAGCAGAAGTGCCATTCCAAACATTTGTTCTGGATGGTCCAAGGTCAAGATCACACTTGAAGGTCACACTTGAAGGTCAAATGATAAAAAGGTAATAAATTGAGCTTGTCAGAGCCATTACTTCTACATTTACTCATGGATTCAATATAATTTGGCACAATTGTTCTTTTTGATTAGTGGAAGTGTCAAGTGACATACATGTTTGAGTGTTCCAAGGTCAAGGTCACACTTGAAGATCAGATAATATAATTATCATAAATTGAGCTCGTCTGTCTCATCACTTCTACTTATCTTCCTTTGTGAAAATTTATAAAAAGAAGAAATATGCTAAGTATGATGTTGTTTGGGTTCATTCTAGAGTGAAGCAGTAACTTAGTCTTGACATCCTTATAGGCTACTTACGCAACTAGTGGGCTGGACAAGTTGTCCCTGGACAACCTTCTAGTTTTTTTTATATATTTACCACGTATATTTTGATAAAATCCACTCCAGGTGCGTTGGTACAGATGAAATCACGGCGTGTGTTGCAGAGCCATGTCCTGTTTGTCATATTGCCAAATAAGTGAGCCTCACCCAAACTCTTAGCCTTGGCATCATAGGGAAAAAATCGACAAATTACAGTAGCAGATAGGATTACTCTGGGTCATTAATCTATTGAGAGAAGGAAGTCACATTATTCAAAATGTGAGAAATTTTTAGAATGAATGAGATATTAGATTTGAAAAATAACTGTAATACTTTAAGATAAACAGTGATGCTACAAGCCCCTATCCCATAACTTTTCCACCCAGGCCGTTCTGCCTCACTAGATGAGCCCTGAGATTTGCCATAACGCGTAAAACAAAACGTAAAGTCCGTTTGCTTCCAAGTGCAAACGGGGTTTTGCTTATTTTCTCGAAAACAATGAAAGTTACATCAAATGTTCTAATGTCCAAATGATTCCTATAATTATACATAACAGAATACGAAAAATTTAAATTTTTGGATGCTTTTGTAAAATATTTTCCATTAACACTAATGCAGAAACTGAGCAGTTTCAATGAAGGGCGTCGTATGCTTGTTAGAACAGTCAAAATATTATTGATGGGCAATAGCGTAAACTAGTTGTTTTCTACAGGTCTGGGCGTATATAAATGAAATAGTAAAATGTATTCACCTGTCCGCACGCGTAACACATGGAAGCACTGGTCAAGTGATACTATGTTGTAAATAAACATTGAACTATGAAATAGTTTTTTCAAGTGAAAAGTGTATGTTTCAAAATTGTATAATATATGGGTGTAACAAAAAGTAGAAATAAAATGTATAGAATAAAGTTTCAATTAATTATGCAAATTTTGTTCTAGGGATGGCATACGTTGGTCACATGTCCTAATACGTAAGACTACACGGGAATTCTAACAGCCAACTTTTACTCCCTTTTAATTAAGAGGTGAAAATGCCATATTTTAGGTCCTTTTTTGTATAGAAACTTTTTTATGCAAAGCCTCACATTTCTACAAAATTATGATTTAGTTATGTATAAGATTAAAATTAAGAATGAACAGTTCGAAAATCTTCTACCTCTCACCAATTTGAGAAAATATTAGGGATCACGTTTGCATTTGGATTAAAAGTAAGAGTTCAGATTTCTCATCTTATTCTGAGAAGTCTTAAATCGAAACTCTTAAATTCTTTCTCGAAAAAACCGAATATATGAGAATAAATTCAACAACCAAAAATAAATAAATGAATATAACAGTCCTTTCTGAAACTCACCTCTTGATAAAAATATTAATAATAATGCATAAAACATTCCTACGCGATACCATAATAAATCTATCTGACAGTTTGGCTTTTGCTACAAGTAAATAGATCCGAACAATACAGGTCAAAATACTATTCATATCAGTCCGTCTGACGACAGTCATTTATATGATAGGATTCAATTTGATATTTGGACACACATGGATGTAAAGATTAAAGAAACTGTACACATTTGCTCATTACTTTTCCAGAATACCTTGAAATTTCTTCACTCAATGTTAAAGCCGGGCTCGTAGCGCAGTCGGTAGGGCACCTGTTTTACAAGTCAGAGGTCCTGGGTTCGATACCCGGTCTGGCTACATGCTTTCGTTTCTCCTTCGCTGATTCAAGAAGAGCAGTTGTCAGTTACTGGCGAAAATATGTGCACTTAGTACTGGTTAACCGCTTAGGAGGTCTAAGCCTGCCCAGGAAAAATGTGGTTAAGTTAACTGACCGTCCCGACTTGACCATAGTTGTTTACCGTGGACGTAAAGCAACAAATCAATCAATCAATCAAGCACTCAATGTTGAAATAAGTAAAGTTTACAGGTATACAAAATAGCCTATTTCGTTTCTCTCTTAGAGCTAGTTCTGCTACATATTTTCATTGTAGATCGTTCAGACACATTATGCGGTGTGATGTCAGAATTTTTATGTTGCTGGTTTTCACGGGCTGCAGTGGACTAGAGTTAGATATCAAAGTGGATCTTCCTGTACAAAGTAAGTTCCAATTGCAGTAAACAGCGTAAGTGTGCACACAAAAATTCCGTAACCAGTATAACAGACTCGTCTCAAGCCGTCGCTTAACTCGCAGTGTACTATATGTCTGTACTGTTTGCAATTGTCAACACTATGGTGTTCTATCCTCTAAGACGGACGACAGACATTTTTCACCGAGCTATCTCCCTAGCCAAACCCTCTTCAACAGAGGTACGATAGTCAGTTACCTTTCAACATTCACTGGATCCAGTTTTGGATGTGTCATATACGAGAATATGCGCAGGTATACAAATTTTAAGCTTTATCTTGTTAAAGAACCATCTTTGTAAAACATCTATGATACTGTGAGTTTTCAGTAGTTTGTTCAATTACGAGCACATCTATTTTTTATTAAAAGAAAACAACAAACAAACACTAGCAGAGGTCTATCGGGTATGTGGTTTGGGCACAGACACAAAGCCATAATTAGTGCACTTCTGTAAATCGATTGTTTTTTTCTGAAATTTTCAATAAATGCCCGGAAAGTCTCCTGCTATTATAAAATAAAGGATATGCTCAGCTTATGAGTCTGTGGAGAGGATAAAAATCTACTTTCTAGTTACACTTTAAATCAAAACCTTGTAAGCCTTTGTTTTAAAAGGAGATTATTTTCCGGTAAGACCAAAAATAAAATTTCAAGCTTTATTTATTTAATTATTTTCATATAAAATTCAAGATCACAGAAGTAAATAATTCATTCCGGCGTAGCAAAAAAAAAAATTAAAACAAAAAAATAGAAAGAAAAAAGAAGGAAAAAAAGCACCAACACCAGAGCCTTACATATTTTCTTTTTACACATTTGCTTCACCGGTGCTTTGATCTATAGTTTCAGGACAACTGTGAAATGCTTTTATAAAAAGTGTGATTAGATAGATTAACTATCGGCAAGACCAAGCTTTAGTTTTTTCCAGTTCAAAATGTGGAGATTCTAACTACAATGTATATGTTTTAGTGGTCCATAAGGAATTCAAATAAAATTCCACGGAAAAAGTCCAAATATATACACGTTATTATAATAGTTACTTGATCCGACGTACTGCGGCAGATCAAATAACTATTATAATAATTTGTTTATTACATGTATACGCCTTAGGAACAGCCAACCATTCATACTTGCCAGAGCTAATGCATCGATCCAGATTTGAACCTGCGAAGCAGAGATATGTAGCTAGTCGTGAGACAAACGCACGCCACCGATTGAGATATCGAGGCGCGCCTTTTGACATGTTTATTGACGTTACGTCACTAGTCCTGTTTCGCTGTTCTCGTTTCTACGATAAACGTTAAAAAAGACGCGCCTGAAGCTTGAACACGGACATAGCCTCGTTTTAAGGGATGGTGATAAGGATTCAGAAAACGTCAGTTTGATACGGCTTTCTGTATCAGATTGCCAGAAAACAGGCAGTTCAAAAGGTGTATCTTTGATAGGTTTATAATAAATAGTTAAACTCTTTTACTTAATGCAAATAGAAATTGAGATATACAAAGTTTGATTGTTTGACGAACTGATTCATCCTGTAAAAAAATAAAGGGCTTGAGTCCCCAATGCTACACTCAAAGTTTCAAGGTCATTGACTTTTTGGTTCTGGAAATTAACGTGAGAGACTTCAGAGAAGATGATGTTTGAAAATGCTGACGGGCGACGGACTCTCAGTGACCTTGAACAAAGGTCAAATAATGACCTTGACCTTTGGCAACATAAAGTCTTCGTCTGCTGATTTAATAAACATATAAACCAACTATTATACGTTAGACTTGAAAAGTTTCTGATAAATCCACTATTTAAGCATTTTTCCGATATAATAGCATAAGATTCCAGAGCTGATCTTGCCAAAAATTAGAACGAGGGCAATGCATGTTCAGTATTTGTATAAACTTTAATGGGCCTGAGTCCCCAGTACTATATACCAAAGCGACAAGGTTTTAACCTTTTTTTCTGAAGAAGATTTTTAAAATGTTTTTACCATATATGGGTATGGTGTCCATCTTGGCCAAAAGCATTTTCCCATATAAAAGCATAACTTACCAAACTTGACCTTGCCTTGAATTAGGACAAGGTAAATCTACGGTCATCATTTATATAAAACATAATGACCCAAGTCCCAAATGCTACATATATGGTTTCAAGGTCATTGGCCTTTCGGTTTTTGAGAAAGAGATTTTCGAACGTTTTTTACCATAAATGGCCTTAGTGGTTATCTTGGCTTTGTGTACAACCGCCCTTTAGGCTCCATATGTAATATGGCTTCCATCAGCCCAGTGGCTTCAGAGGAGAACATGTTTGAGAATGTTGACGGGCGACAGAATCGAAGTGACCTTGAACAAAGGTCACTGAATGACCATGACCTTTAGAGAAATCATGTCTTTACTGCTTATTAAGTTTACCATATATACGAAATATGGGAAACCTGAGATAAAATGTAGTATTTGTGGTAAGGGATATTTAGCAATTTAATGTTAAATGAATCCCGATAGGAAGCAAGCATATAGTGCGGAGGTAGGTGCAAGGGCAAGAGGATATAGCGGAAATATGGAGAGTAATTTTGCACCGAAAGTTGAGGCACAAAAAACACAGAATGAGCGATACTGTGCAGATGAAGGGTAGTAATTCATATCGTGGCTGTGGTCGGGGTTATTCCCGCGGACGTGGTCGGGGTGGCGGACATCAGATGAGCTTTTGTAAAACTACAATGAATAGGCCTCTTGAAATAGAAGGTCTGTATAAGAATAAGGAAGAAAGTCCATTAATCGAAGATAACGTGAATAAGAAAGGCGTCTGTTACTTTTTAAGATCGCGATAACCAAGAGCACAGGGTACGGTCAATGGTAAGACAGTAGTAGCCTTAAAGGACACAGGTTGTACGGGGTGTGTCGTTCGTAGAAACTTGGTTTCTAATGACCAGTTACTTGGTAGGGAATCTGATGTACATTTGATTGATGAATCTACCCAAAGGTATCCCTAAGCAATGGTTGACATAGATTGTCTATTTTTCACAGGAAAAACTGAGGCACTGTGTATGGACGATACGTTGTATGACCTTGTTATTGGAAATATTGATGGGTCAAAACTAAGCAAGGTGAAGAGGTTTTTAGAAAACTTAAGGTTCCTGGGCAAATTATTGGTAGTAGTAAGGAGGCATTGAGGTAGGCCCAAGTTGTTGACCCCAAGTTGAATGGCATAAGGCAAAGAGTGGAATCTGATTATCTGACTATTAGTCGTGGATTGAACCGAGGTGAATCTAAGTTGGTCCGAAACAAAAGATTTATTGTATAGGCAGTTTACTAAGGGAAATAAAGTCACTTTGCAACTTGTAATCCCTGAAGGTTTTCGTGAAAATGTGTTAAGATTGGCGCACGAAACATTGATGCCAGGACATTTGGGCATAAAGAAAATGATGGATAGAGTTTTAACTGAGTTCTTTTGGCCTGGAGTTTGTGGTGATGTGGCAAGGTTTTGTAAATATTGTGACATTTGCCGAAGAACTTCAGAAAGGTCGTGTCACTAAGGTACATGTAGGAAAATTGCCACAGATTGATACACCAGTTAAACGAGTCACTGTTGATATAGTCGAACCTCGTTCTGACAGGAAATCCCGCTATATTTTAACAATGATAGACTATGCGACGAGATATCCCGAGGCGGTAGCGTTACCCGGCATTGAAACGGAACGTGTAGCCGAAGCGTTAGTTGAGATGTTTAGTAGAGTTGGCATACCCGATGAAATGTTAACGGATTGCGAAAGTCAGTTTACTGCTGAAGTAATGAAAGAAATAAGCAGATTGTTTTTACTCCAGCAGTTAACCACGACGCCGTATCATCCAATCTGTCAAGGTTTTGAATAGCGTTTTCACGCGACGTTGAAGCAAATGTTACGTAGGATAAGACTGGGATAAATATCTCCGAGCACTACTGTTTGCAATAAGGGAGGTTCCGCAGGGGTCATTAGGGTTTTCTCCGTTCGATTTGCTATATGGACGTAACGTTAAGGGCCCTATGGCAATATTACGTGAATTATGGTCTGAAGAGGTACAGGATGAACAGGTTCTAACCCTAAACCTAGCCCAGCAAGTTCAGACAAAAGGTTATCCTATCCCGTATAAGACGCGTAACGTCATGGAGACGGAGATTCAGGATATGTTAGATTTAGGGGTAATTGAATCGTCGATTTCCTCATATTCATATCCTATTGTCCTTGTTACGAAGAAAGACGGATCAGTTAGATTCTGTATCGACTTCCGGAAGCTTAATAAAGTGACGGAATTCGATGCAGGACCTATGCCAAATATGGAGGAGGCTATCAATAAAATGTCTGGATATAGATATTTTACTAAGATGGACCTGAGTAAGGTTTATTGGCAAGTCAGTCTTACAGAAAGGTCTAAACCTTTGACAGCATTTGAAACGCGCCTAAGGGTTTATTTCAATTTAAAACAATGCCCTTTGGTTTGGTCAATTCGGGAGCCTCTTTTTGTAGGTTAATGAGAATCATGTTATCCAATCTCCCAAATGTTGACAGTTTTGTTGGTGACATGTGGATATTTACTGAAACATGGAAAGAAAATTTGACGTCATTACGTCAAGTATTAGATCGGCTCAGGTCTGCCAAAATGACGGCAAAACCATCCAAATGCATGATTTGATATGGCAGTATAGAGTGCCTCGGTCACAATATCAACGGACAGACGGTACGACCGCAAGAGGACAAGAAACAGGCTATCAGAGATGCCCCTCGTCCATGTACGAAAATGCAGTTTAAATCTTATCTGGGTTGGCTGGTTTTTACCGTCGTTTCATCCCAAATTTCTCATCCATAGCTTCTCCTCTGACTGATTTAACTAAACGGGATAGACCAAATTCTATCAAAGATTGGCAAGATCAGCATGAAAGGGCATTTCAAACCCTAAAGAGTTGGCTCACGTCTAGTCCAATTCTTCGCTTACCTGTCTTTTGAGAAGGTAACCCCTTTATCCTCCGGACGGATGCTTTATACGTTGGTCTTGGAGCTATTTTGCTTCAGAAATTCGAAGGTGAAGGTCGTTTGCCGATTGCTTATGCTAGTAAGGAATTGTTACCTCGGGAAAAGAATGTTTGGATATAATCTGGGGAATTGAAAAATTTAGTAAATACCTGTATGGGGCGATGTTCCTACTTGAAATTGACCACAAGCCTTTTTCCTTTATGCAAACAGCTAAGGTGCTCAATCCCCGAATCATGCTGTGGGCAATGAAATTACAGCCATACAGATTCAGGATCGTTGCTATCCGCGGCCAAGATAATTTGGGGGGCGGACTACCTTAGTAGATATGTTGGCCACAGTACGCATCGCACTGTTAATGTGTATATAGCTGCTTTTCCAGTTTTGACACAGTCTACGATTTGATCTCATGTTGTACTATTTAAGAAAAGAAACATTTTGTCATGTTTTTTCTCCCTAAGGGGAAACCTATGTTACAAAATGGATCGGATCGTAGTCATTTTCAAGTCTAAATACCTTTTAATTCTTTTCAGTCAATAGGGCTACAGTATTTAGGGTAACTATGGTAATAAACATTTACGGAAATTGTGGCTTATTAGTCACATGGAGTAATTTATGAGATCGAAGTATTTTTCCTTCACTACAGTATGTGCACGTAAGCTCAGTTCCCGCTTTTGATACTTCTGGGTGAAATATTTCGTGTCAGGATTGTCTTTTTTTACGCATTCTAACATTCATTTAGATTTAGTTTTTGTCCTACATTGTTCAATATAGTTCTTGTGGGTGTAGGACATTATTTGTCAAAAATTTCACGCGTTTCAAGAATTATGAATTCACTGTATTTTCCAGAGTTCCAGTATATCTATTTTAGGCAGTTACTATACTCAAATTTGTTTTCACAGCAATAACGTTTTTCATGATTTTGAGGTGAGATAACCAAGCCAAGGTTTAGTATTTATGACTGTTGGATTCAGGTCATCTTTAGAAGTGGCTTTGAATTTCATGACGAAGGAATATTATAGTGCATAGATTCAGACGATCAGTTCTGGAAGGTAAAGTTCCATTGTATTTGTTCAGAATAAGTATAGGTTTGGCTAAGAATGAAAAAATGTGTTTTCTGATTGATATAGTATGATTAAGATGTATCGATACGGTGTGATTAAGGTGATGATAATGACCATGCTGCGCATGGAATTTGTATTTAAGGAAGTTTTGTAAATTACGGAAATAGCTTGTAACACTGATGTAGGTTGCACTAGTGTACATATATTTGACGTCGAGTGACGTCAGTTGCATTCGTGTTATTGCGACGTCAGAACCTTTTAATTTAGTTTTCTGTATACGTGGCCTATAGAATTAGATTGAGTTATAATGCAACTAATTTACATATCGACGTCAATTGACGTCATAAGCATGCACCACATTAGGATTTTTTCTTATGCTATAAACGGTAACATTTGGACGTCATGCGTTTGATTTGCCTTTACTAGATGACTTCATATGTAATGACATCATTGGCGGCGGGATGTCAGATCAAACGAAATGACTCCAAATGTATTAGAAATACCTATTAAGCTGTTAAAGGATCTATTGTATGCCCAAATGATCAGACGCTTAGTTTAAAGAAGTGAATTAATAGATGTGCAAGTTAGATTTTTTGGTAATTCTATTTAACGTAAAAAGTAATTCTTTTGATCATCAATATTCTATGTGGGATATGTCATGGTAGTACCTGTTGACGTCAGTTTACTTCTTGACAATGTTTGCCGTCAGATCCTTCGACGCACATGCGTGGTCGGATCTACGCTTCTTCATTGATGGAATTGTTAAGCACGATTTTAGCTTCTCATCGTGTGCGCGTGTTGTGTCTAGTGACACGGCTGGCATGTGCGCGTTTTGCCCAGCATTTGCCGAGGGCGTTGTATGGTATTTCCAAGACAAGTTAAGGTCTTACGTATTGTTATTATGTTTTTATAACGTATTAAGTGTAAGTTCATTATTTTTAGGCACTTCAAGTCCGGCAGTCAACTGTTTGGGCTGAAAGCCACTTCTCACCTTGAATACCATATTACAAGTCATACCCCACTTGAAATATGTCCAGGTTAATACCAACCCGGGTAGAAGTATAAATACGACGCAGCCAACGCAAGAGTCCTAAGCCCAGGCGGGACGCGTTAGAAACATGCATAGTCAACCACTGTCGTGGTTATAATTGATGATACAGATTGCGACATTGTGAACCAGTAGTGTTCGTTTATTTGGCCAATTAGGGCGATATTTGAATATAGCGAGTCGATAGCACTCCCTTAAATTATCCATAAGTGCGCGTTGTGGAATGATTAGGTGTTTACCTACAATATAGAGACTGGTCCCTGATGGAATCCAGGGAGTGACCACTCTAAAACCGCCGGCAACATTAGAAAGGCCTTATTTTTTTTCATCGTACAGTTCAGTTCACGTCTTTTGTTCTTTGTATATTTTCAGTTCATGGCGCTGAGCCGAGTACGGTGTTAACGTCATTCAGTAATCAATTTGCGTAACATACGCAGATCGATTACAGATTTGAAACAAACATCTGACTTGGACCAGCGACATGAACTGACATGTGTTGTATATTATTGTAGATGTGTCAGTTGTAAATTGTATTGTTTGTATATAGAACTTACATTATCACATATAAATTTCCATTATTCTAATGTTGTAAGAGTTTCATTGCTAATGTTGTACACTGGTTGATAACACCATTAACCGGAAGTCACCCTCCGCCGTCTTGGCGACGCATAAGGCTTTACTCTCGTGTGTAAAGCCTTCTGCATAACAGTAACATCATTTATCCGTCGGGAATCTAGTTGTACCATCTCCCGTTTTAGCAAGCACGACTCCAGCTGTCCTGCTGCCCAAGGGCTAATGGATGGTTCAATCACATCCCGCTCCAACATATCGTTAATGTGCTTGTGTACCTGCTCATTCATAATAATTATGCCGGGCCGTGTAGCGCAGTCGGTAGGGCGTCTGACTCCAGACCCAGAGGTCTCGGGTTCGATATAGAGGCGCCGTAGCCGAAGAGAGGCCCCGTAGTCGAGTGGTTAGAGTGGCTTGGTTATTGTGCGGAAAGCCACCGGAAGGTCGTGAGTTCGTGGCTCACCGTCGCCACCCGACGACAGGAAAACTCTCTATGTCAACCAAGCAGTAAATCAGTATCACCCTCACCCTCCGCCACGGTGCACACAATATGCGTAAATTTATAGAGAAACTACACTTCAGGAACTGACTGAATCAGATCTCAAACCCTATCCCCAACATCAAAGGGAAAGATTGACAAAGACATCCCTACAAACAATCAATTACAAGTGAAAAGCCGAGTCAGCAGCTCTTTCCCTAATAGGTGGCAACTCAGCTATCTTTACTGAACTAAATAATTTAGACCAACAGAAGGGTTAAAAGTTAAACAGTACCGAACATAAAACAAAAGCAACCGCAACGAAAGTACCGCCTTGGGACGGTCAGTAATAACTACTGGGGGGTCTAAACCGACTTTACTGGGCCACCGGAAGGTCGTGAGTTCGTGGCTCACCGTCGCCACCCGACGACAGGAAAACTCTCTATGTCAACCGAGCAGTAAATCAGTATCAACCTCACCCTCCGCCGCGGTGCACACAATATGCGTATATTTATAGAGTAACTACACTTCAGGAACTGACTGAATCAGATCCCAAACCCTATCCCCAACATCAAAGGAAAAGATTGACAAAGACATCCCAACAGACAATAAATTACAAGTAATAAGCCGAGTCAGCAGCTCTTTCCCAAATAGGGGGCAACTTAGCTATCTTTACTGAACTTAATAATTTAGACCAACAGAAGGATAACAACAGACTAAGCAAATTATACGAAAAACATTTAACAACTATTTTTACCTATTTTCTATTTTTATTATAGAAGGGTTAAAATGAGAACACAATAAACCAAACAGCACCGAACATAAAACAAATGCAACCGCAACGAAAGTACGGCCTTGGGACGGTCAGTAATAACTACTGGGGGGGGGGGGGTTAAACCGGTTTTACTGGGCCCAAACCTTCACCCTCACCCTCTGCCGCGGTGCACACAATTTGTTGGTAGTTCGGTTCTTATGGAGGTCCCCTTACTCATCAGAGAGTCATCACGGGCAACAATTAAAATCAAGAAAAGACTGTGATGAAGCAAGGATGAGGACTCGACAGCCAAAACATGTTGAGACACCTGGAGATCCCTGGGGCGTCAGCAACACCACTGGAACACTGTTGCAAAAGAAGACCACCAGTTGAACCCCAGTGGGCCAAGAAACAGACAAACATCCGGCCCCAACCAACTAATATATAGCTTTATGTAGGGGCTATTATAGTCTGAACCCCGACCAACCGGCGTGCAATTAAAGAGCACAGCTAAGTTGTCAAGCCTGCCCTGGAATAGTGTGGTTAGGTTAACTGACCATACCAACATGGATATAGCTGTTTACCGGGAACGTAAAACAGTAAACAACAATTAATACTAATACTAAGGTATTCTCCTTAATGGCTGCTTTATTCGTATCTGGTGTTTCCCTATACCAGTCTGGCCTAGCTTCTTGTTATTACTTGCGAATAATGATGCCAGACACTTCAGCAGTTCTTTAACCTGATTTCTCTTTTTCCGTTTGCTCTTTTACTGATTCTGTTAAGAGTTCAGCTAAAGCAGGTGGCAAGTTGTTGTCTCTCAAACCATTTTTTTTGTTTAGATTAATAACCTCCTCAACTAAGCTCACTGAGGCTACAACAGCGCCAGAATGTACAAGTTTTACATCTGGGGTAACATTCATTATTCTTAGAGGACCTCTGTTACTACTGCTGATTTAAGTTTTTGCTATCAAACCGCGGTCAGATTTCGTGAAATCTACTTCAGTCACAGTTAAACTAATATCAGAGGGAATCTCCCTATACTTCTAGGTGTTATACTGCACGTTTCACTCACAGACACACGATTGCAACCAATGTCTCCTTCAGCGATCATTGGGACTTCAGTAGTGCTAATGACTAATATTTTATTGACTGTGTCAACTTTACTGCATTGCTTATTTAAAAACTTTAACCCTAGCATTAAATCAACTGATATTTCAGCTACTATAATTACATGTTTGAAGCTCTTATTACTGACGTGAATGGCCTTTTCAATTTAACCACGTACATTCA
The DNA here is from genome assembly GCA_963989385.1 of Ctena decussata. NCBI lineage: Eukaryota > Metazoa > Mollusca > Bivalvia > Lucinida > Lucinidae > Ctena > Ctena decussata. The sequence goes on from OZ022498.1 coordinate 129,319,805, forward strand.
AGGGCTCATTAGTTGCAGATAAAATATTTCATTTAACTTTGTTTAATTTTGACCCATTAAAGGATCTCTTGAGCCCTAATAAACATTTTGTGCTAAAACTGAGACAGTTGCTCCTATATCAATACGGAGTTTAATCTTTTTGCTACCTACTTCAGCCTTCACAAATAATCCTGCATTGCCCGTGTTTCTATCAACTCCATTCTGTCATTCTCTAGGACTGTTCTGCACGTTTTGCCACCGATTGTTACGCATATAAAATTGACGATCTCTTTCAAGACCTCCCCTACCGCGTCCTCTTCCAGAGTAACAGTCGCGCCCATAATGACATGTCCTTGCGCAAACAAAACATTTTACATTCTCCTTATCTATTCTTCTCTGTGCTGAGCCTCCATATTTCACATTTGATGATGAAACTATTCTCATTTCTCTCATATCTTACCTAAGATCGCTCATTGGTTTCTGCATATCATCTTATTGTTTCATCAATTTTCTAGCTCTCTTGTCGTTGCCTTTTCTTTTCCCGACGTCTTCTCGTTTTCTTCCTTTGGGCCACTTGGTCTTAGAAACCCGTTGGATTCTTTGTTTCTCTGCTTAACTTGTTTAAACGCCTCAAGCACAATAGCCTGTCGAATGCCATTCTTCAAGTTGCTGATCGAGCTTGTTTGATCGTATGTCTGAAACAGCTAGAGCATCAATATACTCTTTCACCAATGTTTCTCTTACAGCAAGCATAATAGGATTAGCAAATCTATTCAACAGCTCCTGTTGTATAGATTTGCTAATCATTTTATGCTTTGTCCAAGCTCTGGCATAGTATCTGACGGCCTTTGCTCTCTTTCTCGTAATTGGGCTCTGTGGAGCTTCATCTGACTTAATGGTGAAAACTGCTCATTTGATGCAGTGATCAAGCAATCGTATTTCTTTGGTATTCCCCCTGTTAGGTCTCCTAACACAGACTGAGTCTGACCACGAAGTGAAACAGCGAAATAGAGAGCTTATTCTTCTTTAGTCTAATTTCCCAAACCTGCACATGCCTCAAAAAGTGATTTATAGTCCAACCAAGATATTGTTCTATATATGTTGCTGGTTTTATCAATACTGGAGGCTTGCGATATTCATTTTGCTCTTTACTCTTTTCTTTCGACTTGTATCTTGATTTACCGGCAGTGATCTGTCCGTCCCGATTTTGCGTATTGTTTGCAGAATTCTTGGCTCCCTTACTGGGATGTCTTCAAATTTCACCGATTTCTTTCTAGCGCCATCAGTTGAGTCAATTGGCGACAATGGAGCTCTTGTAGAACCTGTCTCTCGTGTAAGGTGGCATTTTTCTGACTGCAGGGTAAAGTCTTCTGCAAGATCACGGCCTGCTTGTCTGTTGTAGCAACCGAGCTTTGATGAGTTCTTGGAGTCGAATACGCTGCTATCTGCGACTCTAGTTCCCGTATACTGTTGTTGAGCTCCTCAATATTCATGCTGAATGACGAGATTTGCGATATATCACAATGCTCAGTAAATTTCATCGCTGCCAGCCAAATTTGTAGCGTGTACTTTAATTTATGTGCTTAATCTCTGGCTCAGGCTCTGGCTCACACACAGTCACAAATACAATGTGCAATAAAATTTCACCAATGGCTAAATTCTAGTTTTAACTATCTGTTATGGTTATGATTTCTCCTAATTTAGATTGTTCGACTTGCTCGGAAAATGATTGTGGATAACTTATAAATGAGCTGATTTCTCAAGCAGATCATTAATCAATCTGCAATTACAGATATAAAATGAGTCAAGAATTATGCACATAAATAATTAATATTTGAGTGGTTCAGTTAAGCTCCAATCTACCAGAGTCAGTATTCAAAGCTGAATATTTACCTCCTCTGCCTCTTAATAGATTTACAGAATAGGAAAGCCAGTTGCATCAGGCACGTCTACGACTCTGAAGAAATTAACATTACTATACGGATCATTCTCACATTATCTTCTTACAGTTGATATCAGCTTTATATACCTGCGACCTGGGATTGAAATTAGACTTCATTTGATTGGCTGATTATCAGTGCAAAATTATTGGTTTGAAACTATTGGATTAAGAATTTTATTGGCTCGAATCCGAGGCAAATGATTGGATTAAACTGGAGCTGATTTCAATCCACTTCCTCTGTTAAGCTTCTGTACAGAACAAAATGGTCTATTTTGTTACAGATGTATTGAAACATCAGAGAAGAAAACTGTTTTCTAAATACTGACTCTTTAGGTAATACGCAAAAATAAATGGTTGTGAGTGGGGTGGGTAGGGGTAAGGTCACTTGTATGTATATAAGACTTACCTTTTCGACCTGTATAAAGTTCCGAAAAATTGTCATATGTTGCAAACATATTGGATAACGCAAACATGGTTAATACTTTTGCTACCCTTTTAGTTCGCATGCCGTTTGGTCGGACATCATACTGAGGACCCAACAATATAGCTTTCTTATTTTAGTTGGTTGGGGCCGAAGCTTGCCTTATCTGTTGGCCGGTCACTCGGGGTTCTACCGGTGGATGTTTAGCTCCGGTATTTCAGTGGTGTTGTTTGACACCAAATGGACCTCCAGGGGTCGCAATATGTTGTTTATATCAAGTCCTCATCTCTTATTATTCATCAAAGGTTTTATCCGTGATTTGTTTGTTATCTGTGATGGTTTAGGAAAACTTCATGCGGACCTTATACTTAGAAAATGTTCGAACCACTACAGAAGCAGAGGGCGAGGGTTTGGATCCAGTAAAACTAGTTTAAGCCCAAATGATATATATCTGACCGCTCTTACGCGGTATTTCTGAAAGATTCCTCAATATAACATTTTGTTATGTCCGGTTTTTTGTTATGTCCGGTTGACCGTTCGCGTGTTTTGTGAATGTATGTCAGTTTGTGTGTGTGTGCCGCAGTAAAACCGGTTTAACACCCCAGTTGTTATTACTGGAAAACGGCCTTAATTATTTCGAGGAAGTAACGTTCCGAATTTCCATTACATGAAGCATGTTATCAGACGTTTTTCCATGGATCAAAAATGAAAACATAAAAATACTAGTATGATTTAAATACTGGGAGTAAAAAGATGAGAGCACCACTGAAACGCTTAACTCAATTAGTCTATTCAGGATACTTATGGATCTGTGAACCTAAGTTAGTTGAAATGCCCAAAGCAGCTTCTTTGGTGAGTCTTTAGCTTTAATTGGCTGCACTATAAAAAGGAAACGTCTGATTCCGAATGTAAATACAGGAGTACTAATTCATATAACAGTATGGGCTAATTGGTATTTATTCTATAAGTCTTTTTATACGCCCGTTTGAAAAACGGGACGTATATTGTTATGGCGCTGGCGTCCGTCCGTCCGTCCGTCCGTCCGTCCGGCGTAAACTTTTCGTTTCCGGATAACTCCTCCTTCAGTTTACATCCGCTCGAGCTGAAACTTGGTATATAGTTAGACTATGAGGTGGACCAGCGCATATCGTTTCGAGGTTACGCTCCAATGATTTTTAGCGGAGTTACAGCCCTTTACTTAGAATTTTTAGGGTGTTCGTTTCCGGATAACTCCTCCTATAGTTTTCATCTAATTAAGCTGAAACTTTGTAAACAGTAAGACTACGATGTTGAGTAGCGCATATTATAGGGGAATTTTTCTCCAATGATTAGCCCTTTGAAAAAACTCGTCTATGGCAGTTTGTATGGCAATTCTTTAGCATTCCATAACTTGGTTACACTTTGGAATATCATGATGAAACTTTATAACAATGTATATGAGGTTAAGACAACGTGTCTCATACAAAAATGGTTACTCCCCTTGACTTAGATTTTGAGTTACCTCCCTTTGATTATTTTGTCAGACTATATTTGTACACTGCATATCTAACTAACCCTTTGGACTATTGTGATGAAACTTGATAGTGATGTATATTAGGTTGACACAATATGTCACATATAAGAACAATTGACTCCCCTTACTTATTTTTGGAGTAACCTCCCTTTGAATATTTTCTAAGGCTATTCTTATGCAAGGGATAAGTAGGCAACCGTATGGAATATCTTCATGAAAATTTATAGCAATGTGTATTAGGTTGAGGCTGTGTGTCTTTTATAAGAATAATTGCTCCCCCTTCCTTATATATGGAGTTACATCCCTTTGATTAATTTCTACGGCTATTCTTGGGCAAGTCATTACTAGGTAACTGTATGGAATATCTTGACGAAACTTTATAGCAATGTGTATTAGGTTGAGACAATATGTCTAATAAAATAATAATTGCTTCCCCTTCCTTAATTTTTTTAAGTTACATCCCTTTGATTACTTTTTTATTAAGGCTTTTCTTTTGAGAACATTTATGTTTGGAATGTCTTGATAAACTTGATAGCAATGTAGATAAGGATGAAACGGTGCAAAAAACACATTCAGAAACGGACGTATATTGCCCCGCTTGCGGAGCTCTTGTTTTAATTTCTTCAGGCAACCAACACCTACAGAATGCCAACGACTGTTTAATAAAAGCTTAATTTCCTCTCACCAGAAAAAACCTGAAACGCTGCATTTCTTTTATTTCCAACTACAATAAAACTGATTACATATATATCTTGCCTGAACCAATTGTCAGTACAGTGTTGGGATTTACAATATTGCAATTCACGTGACAGATGTGGAAGAGGTGCTTTATCACATGAGGAGGTGGGAGCGGGGTTATCAACACGATTGCAATATGTACATTGCCAATATGGTTATCGGAGTATATCGTGGTTCCCGTCTTTCTCAATATTTCAATATATTTTGTATTGAAGCGAGGTAAACAAAGAGAAACTGGCATTTTTAAAAATGGCAATAAACTTCGAAAAGACGGGAATAAATTTTCTCAAACAGTATTAATCGGGTACCAAAGGTATTATACACATAATTATAATTGTAACTTGATCTGGCGTACTGTATCACGAGCGGATTAGCTCATACCATCGAATCACCCGAGACGCTTGCGTCGAGAGTTTTCCGATGGTGTGAGCTCATCCTTGAGATGTGGTACAGTACGCTGTATCAAGTTACTATTATAATAAATTGTTAATCATATACCTTAGAGAACAACGAACCAGTCATGCTTGTCAGCGCTCATGCATCAACCCGGATTCGAACCTGCGCGGCAGAGGTATGTTGCTAGTCGTGAGACAAATGCTACCGACTAAGATGTCGAGGCGCCTTGCATTTCGGCGTCTTTCTTGACGTTACGTCATTAGTCCCATTTCTCTGGTTCTCGTTTTTACGATGCACTTGAAAAATGGTGTGCCTGAAGCTGCAACTCAGACATTGCATCGTTTTAAGGGATAGTGATACGGAATCAGAAAACGTCAGTTTGATACGGCTTTCTGTATCAGATGGCCAGAAAACAGGTAGTTCAAACGGTGTCACTGATAGGTATAAAATAAACTCTAAAACCGCATGTACATGTGGTTAAATTGAGAATATTCAAGTGGTTTAAGATATGAATTATTGTCGTTGACGTCATATACTCCACTGACAAACAGACGTTTAATAATCATCAATTTATTAAAATTTATTTGTTCCAACTTAACGATTTCAGCTGTCTGGCAACATGTGAAGTCACTGCGGCTTTAGTACTGTAATTTTGATACAGCAAACACAGAATCAAAATCACACCAAGAAGATATTTTAGGGGCAATGGCGCTGACCACATTTAGGTGCAAATTTGTTACGCATGACATGCTTTGCTGCAATTTCTTGAATTCAATTAGTTTCACGATTTCCAAAAAGGCTTGTCATAATTAGTACCTTGAAATATGGAATTAATGAAATAAAACAACTTTCGGGGTGAGGCGTTTTTAAAGACCCCAAGTATAGTATAATATTTTTTAAAACAATTTGGTCATTTGTACGCTGTAAAGTCCGTAGGGTAGAAGCAACAGCTTAAGAATTAAGTTTAACTGGTTGTACAAATTGTTGTCGATATATTATGCTGTACTATTGCAGCTGGAGCTGTAGATAATCGGGAATTCCCGGGAACATAAAAAATATTGTTGTGGGCTGATTTTGATCACATCATAGCATAAACGTTTATGGTAAAATGAGCGAACGATTTTTCTTATTTGCTTATCTGGAGCTCGATGTCATATATATGTGAAGAAAAATAAATTAACTAATTGAATGTGACAAATTTCTTATATATATATATATAGTTCTTTCTTTCCTTAAAACAGAAATGTATGTGAAAACAATATGAACACACTGATGAGACTACCAACAAATTTATTTAAATGTACCTTGATGAGAAAACAGAGCTAACTGAAGCTGTTGAAGTCACGACTGCCATTGGCTCAAGTACATTTGAGCTGCGACATAAGAAAACCAACAAAGTGGCATGTGCGCCCAGCGATGACTCAAGTCAGGCTGGGAATCCACTCAGTCTGAACAAACTGTTCGCTAAGCGCTTAAAGGGTAGCAAAGGGTCTAAGCCCTCTATGCGGACAGCGAAGACTGTGATCAGACTGGGCGAATGCCCAGGCTGCTCTGAGTCTGCGCTGGGTGCACAACCACTTTGTTGGTTTTGTCGTGTTGCGGCTCAATTATATTAAATATAGATAACCAGGGCCAAGTTGTTCAAAACTACCGACATTGTTTGTTTACGCGACGTTAAAATTTCAAATGTATGATACGCAAAAACACTGCGTTTTTCCAGAAAACATGTGAGATGCTTTTGCAGTGCAAAAGCTGCTCACGTTTTTTTTTTCTGCAAACAGTATTAGCACGTTTGAGTTTACGTGTACTACAAGACTCAACGACTTATTGACTGACGACTTCGTTAAGCTAACGACGATTTGAGGAGCTGGGCGCAGACTGGTAACATGAAACGAAGAAAAACCAGCAAAACTGATATAGATATCTCTTGGGCATGTTCCGGATAATAAGACCCTGTTTGTTGTGTGCCCAGCAAATGGGCGGGCTCAGTTCTGCTAGATGATATTTCTATACACTTATTTGAGTAAATAATAAAACTGAAGATACCCAAGAAAGACCGCAGACACAAGACAAAACCCATCAAAGATACTAGAATAATCCCAAATTCTCTGAAAAAGCCACACCCAACAAAGACTTTGGATCCTAGTGCCCAGGAAAAGCCATATTCAAACATACAACCCACCCAAAAACTCAAATAATTCCCCGTACATTCAAAAGGCATATTCACAAACGCAACCCACCCAAGACACTTAAACAATGTTCCCAGTGCCCAGGGAAGGCCGAAATCACGCAACGTAACATACCAAAGACAATTAAATTTTACCCAGAACCCAGGGAAAGCCACGCTCCACCGACCCACAACCCACCTAAGATACTGAAGTCAGCTGTAGTGGCCAGAAAAAGCCACATCCACAAATACAACGCACGCAAGACACTGAAATGATTCCCTATGCAGAGGAAAGGCCACAATCACAAACACAACCCACCCAAGATACTCAATTCCCAATACCCAGGAAAGGCTATGATTACAAACGGAAGCAACGAAAGACACAAAAGTACCAAGGGAAGTCCACATTCATAGACACAAGCCACCGCCGGACACTTAAATAATAATGGAAAGGCCACATTCACAAACACAATCCACCATTTAAACCAAACTAATAACAATCACAGGCACAAGCCTCCCAAAATATGAAAATACTAATTCCCAGTACCCATGAAAGGCTACAATCGCAGGCGCAAGCCACCCATAACACCAAAATGCTAATTCCCAGTGCAAAGGAAAGGTCACAATTACATCCACAAGCCACCCATAACACCCAAATAATATTTCTCAGTGCCCAGGAAAGGCCACAATCACAGACACAAGCCACACATAACACCCAAATAATATTTCCCAGTGCCGCGGGAAATCTACAATCACATGCACAATCTATTCAATATATCAAAATAATACTTCCCAGTGCCCAGGAAAGGCCAAAATCACAGGCAGAACCCACCACTGGCACTAACATAATAATTGCAACTGCAAGAAGAGGCCTAAATCACTGGCGGCACAAGCGGCCCATAACACTAAATAATTCCAAATACACAGGAAAGACCACAAAGACACAAGCCACTAAGACACCAAAAATACTTCCGAGTACCCAGAAAAGGCCACAATCACAGGCACAAACCACCCAAGACACCAGTCATATAATTTCAAATTCCCAGGAAAGCCACCATCACATACACCAGTCTCCAAAGACACCAAAATAATTCCCAGAACCAAAGGAAGGCCTAGACTACAGTAACCATCCACCATTTACACTAAAAATAGTATTCACAGTTCCCAGGAAAGGCCACATTAACATCCGCAACCTACCATTGATACTAAAAATATATTTCACTGTGGCCTGGAAATGCCACAAACACAGGCACAAGCCATCCAAGACACCAACATGATAATACCAAGCTACCCCAAAAAGCAATAATCACAGCAACAACACACCATTCCCAATGCTCAAATAAGGCCACAATCACAGGCACTAGACATCCAAGACACTAAAGTAATAATTTCCAGTTCCCAGGAAAGGTCTTATCCACAACTCACTCTTGTCTCTAAAATTATGCATGTATTTCCCAGTTCTCAGGAAAGGCCATAATCACAGGCACAAGCTACCCAAGAAAACAAATTATAAATCCCAGTAAACAGGAAATCAATAATCAAAGCCACAACTCTACACTGACACTCAAATAAGTGCCAAGGAAACGCCACAATCACAGGTACAAGCCACCCAGGACACTAAAATGACAATTCACAGTGCAAATGAAACGCCACAATCATAGGTACAAGCCACCCAAGACACTAAAATTACAATTCACAGTGCAAATGAAACGCCACAATTTTAAGTTGTGCTTACAGGCCCAATCACTGGCACAAACCACCCAAGACACTAAAATAATAATTCACAGAACAAATGAAACGCCACAATCACAGGCATAAGCCACCCAACACATTACAGTAATAATTCACAGTGCCAAGGAAACACCACAATCACAGGCACAAGCCACCCACAAAAACTAAAATGATAATTCACAGTGCAAATTAAACGTCACAATCACAGGCACAAGCAACCCAATAACACAAAAATAAGAAATTCACAGTGCCGAGGAAGCGCCACAATCACAGGCACCAGCCACCCAAGACACTAAAATAATAATTCACAGTGCAAATGAAACGCCACAATCACAGGTACAAGCCACCCAAGACACTGAAATAATAATTCACAGTGCCAATGAAACGCCACACTCAAAGGCACAAGCCACCCAAGACACTAAAATAATAATTCATAGTGCGAATAAAACGCCACAATTACAAGCACAAACCACCAATAACTCTAAAATAATAATTCACACGCCACCATCACAGACACAAGCCACCCAAGACACTAGAATAATAATTCACGGTGCCAAGGATACGCCACAATCACAGATACAAGCCACCCAAGACACTGAAATAATAATTCACAGTGCAAACGAAACGCCACAATCACAGGCACAAGCCACCCAAGACACTAAATTAATAATTCAACATGCAATTGAAACTCCACAATTACAGGCACAAGCCACCCAAGACACTAAAATAAGAATTTCACAGTGCGAAGGAAACGCCACAATCACAGGCACAAGCCACCCAAGACGCTAAGATAATAATTCACAAAGCAAGGAAACGCCACAATCACAGGCACAAGCCACCCAATAACACTAAATAATTCACAGTGCAAATGAAACGCCACAATCACAGGCACAAGCCACCCAATAACACTAAAATAATAATTCACATTGCAAAGGAAACGCCACAATCTCAGGCATAACCCACCAAAGACACTAAAATAATAATTCGCAGTGCCAAGCAAACGCCACAATCACAGGCACAAGCCACCCAAGACACTAAAATAATAATTCACAGTGCCAAGCAAACGCCACAATCACAGGAAACAATAAAACTAGAAACGTGGTAACTATAAGGGCCCCGCCTTTATGAAAATGTTGACGACATTTAAGTCATATGTGCCCAACCAGAAATAACAATACCAGCTTTCTATTATCATGTTGTTCCTTCATATCCAATATGTTGTTTGAAATTAAGCCTCTGGTAGTGTCATTAAGATATGGGCAAATACGCAATCATGATTGATTAAAACATGGGCGACAAGTCTGTGAAGCAGGAAACTGATGTTAGCATTCTTGCATTCTGCACACCTTCAGATCATCTAATGATGCTTTATATTTGAACCAAGTTTTATAAAATATCTTCAAAGGCTTTAAAGTTATACAGCAGACAAGATCTCCATACCTAAAATAACAAAGGGAAGGTGTAGTTATGGTTCCTTTTCTCTGCACATTGTCTGATTATGTTTATATTTGTACCAAGTTTTGTGAAATATCTTAAACAGTTTTATAGTTAGAGAGCAACACGTTTTCTAGACTGTATACTACCAAGGGGACATGTAGATGAAGTTACAGTTCTTATTCTCTGCTCACTGTCTGATGATGCTTTATATTATGTACAAGTTTTATGAAAATATCTTTGATGGTTTTAAAGCTATAGAGCGGACATGATTTCTATATTTAAAATTACAAAGGGGCATAATTCAGTAAATAATGTAGGCAGAGTTTGGATTCTTGTTCTCTGCACATCGCCTGATGATGCTTAAAATTTGTACCAAGTCTTGGGAAAAAATCTCTAATGGTTTCAGAGTTAAAGAGCTCACACGATTTCTGTACTCAAAATTTCAAAGGGGCATAATTCAGTAAATAATGTAGGCAGAGTTATGGTTCTTGTTCTCTGCATATTGACTGATTATGCTTGACATTTTTACGAAGTCATATGAAATTATTTCTTAACGGTTTCAGAGTTATGAAGCAGACACTATTTCTGTACTCTAAATTACAAAGGGGTATAATTAAGTAAATAATGTAGGCAGAGTTATGGTCCTTGTTCTCTGCACATCGTCTGACGATGCTTCACATTTGTACCAAGTCTTGTGAAAATATCTTTATTGGTTTTATAGTTATAGAGCAGACATAATTTCTGCACTCAAAATTTCAAAGGGGCATACTTCAGTACACAATGTAGTAAGAGTTATGGTTCTTGTTCTCTGCACATCGTCTGATGATGTTTTATATTTGTACCAAGTCTCGTGAAAATATCTTTATCGGTTTTAGAGTTATGGATCAGACACGATTTCTGTACTCAAAATTACAAAAAGGCATAATTCAGTTAATACTGTAGGCAGAGTTATGGTTCTTGCTCTCTGCAAATCGTCTGAGGATGTTTTATATTAGTACAAGTCTCATGAAAATACCTTTAACGGTTTCAGAGTTATAGAGTGGACACGATTTCTGTACTCAAAATTTCAAAGGGGCATAATAATTTAGTAAAAATTGTAGGCAGAGTTATAGTTCTTGTTCTTTGCACATCGTCTGATGATGCTTTACATTTGTACCAAGTCTCGTGAAAATACTTCTAACGGTTGTAGAGTTATTGAGCGGACACGAAATGATGACGGACGGACAGACGGACAGACAGACAGACGGACGGACAAGGTGATTACTATAGGGCCTCCGCAGACTTCGTCTGGCGGGGCCCTAATGACAATTCACAGTGCCAAGCAAACGCCACAATCACAGGCACAAACCACCAAAGACACTAAACTGACGATTCACAGTGCAAGGAAACGCCACAATCACAGGCACAAGCCACCCAAGACACTTAAATAATAATTCACAGTGGAAATGAAACGCCACATTCACAGGCACTAGCCGCCCAAGACACTAAGATAATAATTTACAGTGTAAATGAAACGCCACAATAACAGGCACAAGCCACCAAAGACACTAAAATAATAAATCACAGTGCAAATGAAACGCCACAATCAGAGGCGCAAGCCACTTAATAACACTAAAATGATAATTCACAGTGCAAATGAAACGCCACAATCACAGGCACAAGCCACCCAAGACACTAAAATAATAATTCACAGTGCCAAGAAAACGCCACAATCACAGGCACAAGGCACCCAAGACACTAAAATAATAATTCACAGTGCAAATGGAACGCCACACTCAAAGGCACAAGCCACCCAAGACACTAAAATAATAATTCATAGTGCAAGGAAATGCTTCAATCACAGACACAGCCCAGCCAATACACTAAAATAATAATTCACAGTGCAAATGGAACGCCTCACTCACAGGCACAAGCCACCCAAGACACTAAAATAATAATTCATAGTGCAAGGAAATGCTTCAATCACAGACACAGCCCAGCCAACACACTAAAATAATAATTCACAGTGCAAATGGAACGCCACAATCACAGGCACAAGGCACCCAAGACACTAAAATAATAATTCACAGTGCAAATGGAACGCCACAATCACAGGCACAAGCCACCCAAGACACTAAAATAATAATTCACAGTGCCAAGGATACGCCACAATCACAGGCACAAGCCACCCAAGACACTAAAATAATAATTCACAGTGCCAAGGATACGCCACAGTCACAGGCACAAGCCACCCAAGACACTAAAATAATGATTCACAGTGCAATTGAAACGCCACAATCACAGGCACAAGCCACCTAAAACACTAAAATAATAATTCACAGTGCAAGGAAACGCCACAATCGGCCTCTCCGAAACACAACTGTCCCCAGGTGTTGTCTTAGAGAATAGAAGAGATGAAGTGATAGAGTAGGTTTTTGCTCTGAGAAACACATCTGCCCCAGTGTGTTGTCGTAGTGAATAGAAGAGATAACATGATTGGAAAATATGGGCACTCTGTACTGGTTAACCGCTTAGGAGTGGAACAGTGTGGATGTGTTAACTGGCCACGCTCAAAATGACCTTAATAGTGTAGAAAGGCGTAGAAAGTGTAGAGTTGTCATAGATCAGACACAACATTCTGTTTTTCACAAGGGAGTCGTAATATGATGACCCAGGAGTTTGAGTCATAATATTATGACCGAGGGGGTGGGGGGGGGGCAGAGTCACTATTCTTTACAGAATAAGGACCGGAGGTCAATATATCATACACATTCTCGAAGGGTCATTATTTTTTAACAGGTGTCAGTAGTCTACAGAAAAGGGGTCACTTTCTCTATAAAATAGTGACCCGGGGGGGGGGAGGGGGGTCGGTATTCTATGGGGGTCCATTTTCGTTACACCAGCCGGCTTTGATCTTTCTTTCTGTAGCCATGTCTCACGACCGGCGTCTTTTGTATTTCGATCAGCCTGTCAATATTTTGAGTATATAACTGTCAAATGTTATTCAGAGCGTCTCGATGTATGATGAATGAAATCTTTCTTTTGGGAAACTACTGCTTTCCTACTAGTTAATATCGTTGTATTGTTTGTAGATCTTACCAAATACATGTAAACATCAATCAATCAATCATCACCAGGTCATGGTCGCTTCCTATGTCTGCTCCAGAAAAGCTTCTGATATTGATGTGAACTCCTGATTGGAAGTGCTTCCTCGCCAAGATGAACTCAATCTGATTTTGATGTTTCCCTTGATTGCATCCTTCCCAACTTTAGTATTCCAATCCCCTTGTACAACAAGACAGTCTTTAGTATTCCAATCCCCTTGTACAACAGGACTGTCTTTAGTATTCCAATCCCCTTGTACAACAAGACTGTCTTTAGTATTCCAATCCCCTTGTACAACAAGACTGTCTTTAGTATTCCAATCCTCCTGTACAACAAGACTGTCTTTAGTATTCCAATCCCCTTGTACAACAGGACTGTCTTTAGTATTCCAATCCCCTTGTACAACAGGACTGTCTTTAGTATTCCAATCCGCTTGTACAACAAGACTGTTTTAAGTATTCCAATCCCCTTGTACAACAAGACTGTCTTTAGTATTTCAATCCCCTTGTACAACAAGACTGTCTTTAGTATTCCAATCCCCTTGTACAACAAGACTGTCTTTAGTATTCCAATCCCCTTGTACAACAAGACTGTCTTTAGTATTCCAACCTTGTACAAAAGACTGTCTTTAGTATTCCAATCCCCTTGTACAACAAGACTGTCTTTTGTATTCCAATCCCCTTGTACAACAAGACTGTCTTTAGTATTCCAATCCCCTTGTACAACAAGACTGTCTTTAGTATTCCAATCCCCTTGTACAACAAGACTGTCTTTAGTAATCCAATCCCCTTGTACAACAAGACTGTCTTTAGTATTCCAATCCCCTTGTACAACAAGACTGTGCCCTCCTTTGTTGTTTGGTCTATGCTTTCCTGGAGTTGCTGTTATATGTTGTCGACCTCAATGTCATTATGTTCAGATGTTGGTCCATAAACCTGTTTGATGGCGATATTGAAGTAAACGCGGTCAAGTAACAAAATTTTAGTTCGAATCCGAATTCATAAACCATTGAAACATTGACAAAGGAACTGCTCTCAAGCGAACTGAGATAAGTCTGCTGTAGACTGGTCGGCAACGTAAGACAGCACTTCTTTTTGCATTAAAAATCCCATCCGATTCCCGTAAATACCCTCTTTTCCACTGAAATAAACCTGGTGTCCGTCATGTGTTGACATCTCAAAAAAGACTGTTCCAACGCATCTCTCTGTCCATTGCATGAGTTCCCAGATGGCCTCAAAGTCCTAACGTTCTACGCACCTACTGAGATTTCTCCCTCCCTCTGACTTTCTTCACCTTTGTTACACGAGTGTCATACTTATCACCTACGGCCTTGTGTCCAACGTGGGCGCAGTCATTCTCATACAATGGAACCCAGCAGCAAAACCTAAGGCACTGCGGAAACAAACTCTTGTTAGTATTTTAAGACTAATTTGTTGAGGCTTTGGTACTCAAGAATACAGCCAGAGGCATTAGGAGAGGTTGGTTTAAACTTTATGTTCTTTGTATAACAACATATGACCCTACATTCATTCTCAGATAAATTGTATGTTATACAAGAGTCAACTGGCTTCCTAAAGTAAGTTTTGCTGCTGGGTTCCATTGTATAAGACTACTGTCATTACCCAGTTCCGAATCGTTGAACCCAGTTCCTAATCGCATGGCTTCAAGTGAAATTGGAATACCCGAGTAAATAGGCATCAATTGGAAATAAATCAGTCAAAACGTTTAACTTATTAAAGCGCGCGCTATGTTTAGAACGAAAGAAGTGGTTGGTTTAAGAACGGGGCTGCAATCTGCGAGCTTCGTGGTTCATTGGTTGTTCATATCCAGAATGAACTGATTTGGCAAGCACATGAAGTCTAAAGCTTGTAAAAGAAATGTAACTCATTGAGTCCATGAGTAAGAGTGTCAAGTACAACCCCTATACAAAATATGGCCGTCTTGTTTTTCCAGAAAAAAAAAGTATCATCATTTTGACAAATGATCGCCCCGAATTTAGTTAGAACATGTTAGATGTCCCGATCTTTGAAATACATTCAAAATCAATTTAAATAATTGTTGTTTTTTTCCTTCGGTGATGGTCGATGAAAAAAAGAAAGATTTTTTACTTGGGAAGCTTAACTTTTTTCCGGGTGTATGTTTATACGTGTTTAAATTAAGACTTCGGAAATACCACATTTGAAAATAACAACAACCGATAGGTCATTTGATGCAGCTGTTGTTTAATGGAGACAAAAGAGGATTAAATCTGGATTATGACTCATGGTAAGTTTTGTGCCAAGTGTTTGTCTCAGTACCAGGAAAACTTGTCAAAGACCCGACTTTTCAGAACTGGGTAGACCGCTGTATTAAATTTTTGGAATTCAAGAAAGCAACATTTTGTAGATTTGATCACACCACAAATACAATAAGGATTATCTATGTTTCAAGAAAAAGATGTTAATTTTATTTGCCACAATATGTTTTCAGCCGTGTATGTATTTATAGGGTCTTCGGTTTATCGAATTTAATGTGAGTCACTTCTGTCAGGAGAAGGACAGAAACAAATAAATAAATTTCAACTGGTTTCTGGTCATAGTACATCTAATGTTAGACTGACCGTAGCAAATGGTAATTTCAATACAAGGAGATACGAGAGGGACTGTGAGACTTTTTTATAAAACATAAGTTTTAAACGTTTTTATTCTAGCGTTGTTTGTTTCACAGAACTTTGCTGTAGATACTGATTAAGTAGATCTAAGTAGTGACAGTAGTAGCTGCTTTAAATTTGATCTTTCTCAAGAATATTGATACTAGGTACAATTATTCCAAACTTCTTCAACATACTCTACATATATACACTGAACCTTAAACATAACGCACCAGATTCATCTTGTCTTTATACTTTTAGAATATACACATTTTCCTTTCCGATTATCTGTATTTTGTAAGGCCAAACTACGACATAAGCAATGCACTTGAAAAGTAATGCAAATTCAGTCTTGCGAGAAATGGAACTGACAAATCTGGGTAATCAGGTTTTCTGCATTTTTTTGCCTGTCAAATAAATTCAAGTGAATTAATTAATTTTAAAAAGTCTAACATTCATGGCAGTAACAATATTGTTATTTACACATTGTTACACATAGAATAAGAACACAAAATCTTTTATGCTTATTTAGTCCTTCTCCTATATTTAGTTCTTCTAAGTTTAGTTCTCCTAAATATAAGAGTAAATTGATTGGCACAGCATACGAAAACTAGTAACAAAACCGTCTAAACATTAATTCGATAGAATTTGAAAGTTGCATGATACACATCCTTCCAATAAAGAACCAATATATGCTGTTTGACTGTAACGTGGGCCGACCTGCAAACAAACCCCGTCAGTGGAAAAGCATGCTTACCCACCAAGGGCGGTTTATTTGCTTATATACCCCAACATTTACTCGACCACAAACTACCGAGTTTGTAATTTGCATATCTATTTATATCTGTGACTTTCTACCGTCACATTACTTTCCCCTCCGAGAAGTCTCGTCCCGAGACTTGGCCTGGGAATTACATGGGTAAGGCAACTCCGGTCTGGCAGTTGTCATTATCCCACCACTGCCACCAAATGTAACGTGGGCCGACCTGCAAACAAACCCCGTCAGTGGAAAAGCATGCTTACCCACCAAGGGCGGTTTATTTGCTTATATACCCCAACATTTACTCGACCACAAACTACTGTAATTTGCATATCTATTTATATCTGTGACCTTCTACCGTCACATGACTTCATGTACAGTTGCACACAACACGCTTACACTGACCGCCTCAGTATTCATCATAAATACGGAAACGTTGTTTTCCATAGAATTTGATTCTGGTATTCGAGGGTACAAACCTTTTTGTCCTCTACAAGCTCGACTCATTCATTCAATTGAATGAAACTTAATGTCATAGTACACTGTAAAAATCGCGCTTAGCTATAAAACAAAAGTGATTACATGTTTAGGTGTAAACATGTTTAGGAATATGTCATATAGCTAAACATGTACGCCTTTTCTATTATTTTCCCGGACAAAGTCTGCTGAACACGTTTTATTCTGTTACGCATTTCGGATGAATCCATTCTCTCTTTTCCCCATTGAAGAACGATAAAAAGAGACGAAAATGTTGGCAGAGGAAATTTTCAAAATAAAAGGTAGATACAACCAGTTTTGTACATTTTTAATTTCTAAACATAAACCTTAACATGTTGCAAATTGAACATGTTACGATTTTAACACAAAAAAAAATCGGACTGCACTTTTGCATTGGATCTAAACACATTTTTTACAGTGTAGTAATCAATTAATATGCATTTAAGTCTGGTCTAGTTATCCCATTATATTGCCAAGTCGTCGGGGCAATACAGATGACCTTACATCTTATCCTGTCTTAGGTTCCACTAGTTGTGGTAGCAAAGTGCATCCCTATCCACTCCCTTATATTGTCTTCCCAACTCTCTTCTGTCTAACTGTTATTCCTTTCCCTTTCACTGAGCGCAGAAGAACCATCTTTGCTGAACCAGAAGACCTTGAAATGTGGCCAAGCCACCGCACTGTCCATTTCTTGAACATGGTCAGGAGTTCGCCATATTTTCCCGTGGCTGCTTGGATCTTTCTGTAAACATCTGCGTTAGTTTCATGGTCTTTGTAGTAGATGTTCTGTAACCTTGGTAGTATCCCACCTCAAGGTCCTGCGTTCTTTTCTTTAACTCTCTTGTCTAGACCAATGGCTCACAGACACACAGAAATATGGATATGACAGAGATATGTTGTTATCTGTCTGTATTGGCTTCAGCTTTGTCGAAGCTGCAGTATATTGTGCAATCCTTGAGACAACCATCTGTTTTGAAACAATTGTTTCAAGATAGTTTAGGCTTGTTACCATTCCCAGTTTCTGTCCATTTACCTTGATCTCCCTCCGGATGCTACTGGTGTTATTTGTTATCAGTGATCTTCTTAGCACTTATCTCTATGTTATGCCCTGTGCAGGTTTTGTCGAAACTTACAAGATGGGTTTCTAGATTCTCCTCTTACTCAGCAAGAATGTCAGTGTCATCGGCCGGCCACAGATTATAACTATTTCTGCTGGCCTTGATAATCACTCCATTATGATCTTCCAGAGGATCAGACATAATCATCTCGAGAAAAAAATGAAGTGTTTGAGAGAAATAAGATACCCAAGCTTAACTCCACTGTTGTTCAGTGGCACAAACTAGATTTGCATTGATATTTCACTTCCGCATGGAAACTCATAAAGCTGCATGCCATACCCTGTCAAATGCTTTTGTGAACTCTCTGAAGACATGATACAGATTCAGCTGATTTGTTCAATGTACTTTTTCACAGTATTCTGAGGTTGAATATTGTTTTGTGGGGCTCTGAACCTTGTTGAAAATCCTACAATGTTGCCACTTATAACTTATGATGCTGGGACTGAGACACAGTCGAATTCTCAGTCACAACTTCACTGGCCAGTCCCTCAGATTGATAAACATTAAAATGTATTAAAATACACAGATAATGCTTTCTACTCGCAAGCACCTGATCACAACTCTGAATAGGGGTCCATTTCTCTAGATATATTTAGTTTTAAAATTTTCTACTATTTACAAGTTCGGACTTACAAGTTTTGTACACTGACCACTTTTACTTTTCGCGTAAAATCAAACAATTTATACAGTAATGAAAATAGCAGTGTCAGTTTTCATGGTATTTGTCAAGAGCCCTTATTTAAAGCTAAAGGATAGCCTAGGCAATACTGGTCTAGACTTGCGTAAAAAGGCAACACTACCCACACAATCTGGTCGTGCCGAAATGTCCATAAGGACCAGAAAATATTGAGTGTTTCAGCGTAGTGAAGTATGTTGAGACATTTATTGTCGGAACACAGCACTGAAACTTACCACCAGCTGTCGTAGGAATAAACACTGAAAACATGTCTCGTCTATAAGCAAGCTACTCCACACACTCTTTTCACACACAAAAATTAAGGATGCGGTCCTTCTCTTCTTCCATATAAAACGCAACACGTAATCTTTGGGGACAAACATCGTTAATCAGCGGCTCTGCTGAATCATTCCTATTTAATAGCTGTATTGACACTTTTGTGATTATTGATTGGGATTGATATAATCTGAAGCATTTCATTACCAAAAACCGGAATGAACGTATCAAACAGAAATTAACTTTTCATACGTGTTGTACTATGAAATCCCCGTGAAGCATAACACAAAAAGGATTCTCGCAGTGCTGCGGTCATTAAAAACCTATAACATCCAGTCAATAACCACGGTATTATCCAGGTCTATTATATCGTCTTTGAAATATATATTACGCGATATTAACAATCATGTACTTTCATTCTGATAATAAAAGAGAAGAATTATTTCGCTTAATTATTTGATATTAAACATTTATCTGAGTGGTTCATTGGCATGATGGTGTGTTTAAGGTCAGTGTAATTGAGATCGTTCAGATTCTATGAGAGAAGAGAAAGCATAGCCTAGCCTAAACGAGTACATAATTGGTCGTTTGAAATTTAAAGAGTCTTATGCCTGGGGAGAATACAACAAAACTGTATATACGGTGATGTACATGTACAAAAAGCTCAGCATTTCTCCTAAGATTTCACAGCACACTTTGTCCAGCTTGTCATCTCATATGGCTCTTCATGTCTTGCCAATCCGTTTTTTTATAACCCTTTCTATCATAGCGACACTTTCCAAGTTTATGATCAAATTTCAGATGTTTAGAACAGTACTCTAAGGATCAGTCTTTTTTAAAAATGTCTTTTAGCATATTCAGTGAGTTTACTTATGCACGTAGTCTGATCAGAGGTACATATTACCACCCTGACCTGACTGTTCAGGGCCTTCAACAGACTGCAAGATGTGTAGAGACTGTTCTTAGACAAGGGTATGTTTTAGAGTAGCTTACTGAGGAATAGTTGTGTTATTTTGAATTTTAAACGGTATCGATTTAAATTGTATATGCCAACATAGAAGTTGTCTTCGCACTTATAATTCTCAGAACAGAATAGAACACAGCTTGAGTTATAGTAGGACATGTCAGGCCGGACACAGGTGGCATAGTTACATGGATTTACTATCAGAGAAACTGTAACATTCACATGGGCAATAAGCTAAAATATGTGACGACAGTAGAGGTCATTTTAGATCTAAACGAATAAAAGCTATAAAGCTGCCCTAAACCTGCCCTTGGAAACAATGAATACCACACACGAACGGAAATACCACACAAGAACGGAAATACGGGTCTCGGTTATGGAGTGTCCGAGAGTAGAATCGTAAGTACTCATACACTTTAAAATGCTTTTATAAAATTAAGATTTAAATATTTGTATATCAGCTGACTTTGACATGTTGCTGAGAGCTGCCATTATTGTATTATTGCTTTATGCTCGCCTATCAGAAGTCAGGATATAGTACTCGACGAGGAGTCAATTGGAAAGAAGTTAAGCAAATATGGAAGATCCATTCTAAATCAAACATCATTGCGTACTTCTTCAAGCATACCGGTGCCAGCTATGCGAAGTGACATCTAAATCTGCAGGCATCCAATCAATATATGTTTGAAACTGAAAGAGTCATGCCGGGAAAGGTTACGGTCACCAATATAACAACTCAGTACAGGTAAGATTTATTCGTCTGGTAGCTCATCTGTTACAGCTATTGCGGCTAGCTGATCACACGAGGCTTGCTGAGACATTCTGATCACCTCGATTTGGGAAGAGGGAGCTGTTTTTTCTGCTTCCTGTGCATTTATTTGTTTTGCGCGCGCGCGCGTGTGTGTTTGTGTCTTTTTTCTCTTCCTCTTGGTGTCGTGGGTTGGCTGTGGTTTTTGATTGTGGCATACCCTCACCCTTTCTGTTAATTATTTTGCCTTGATCTAGACTTACTCTGGCTTTTCCAGAATTTCTAACACACCGAGTTCATCCTAAATATCACGACATAAAACCCGGATGAAGAAAGAGAAGATAAATAAAGGATTACTCTTCTAAGTGTACTTGCCTTGAATAAATATTTGTTTTAATTGTGTTTTACAAGTTTCGCTCGGTTTATTCAACTTTATATCAAAATAACAGCAAATGGTTTTCTTGATTTGAAATTTGTCATGTACCTTAGAATATGTTCTTCACTTTTCTTTACCATATTCGTTAATTATCCCCGTTTTCTGACATGATCTACTGAAGATAGGTGGTGGATTCCCTCAATGAGTGGCTTAAAAACATCAGAAAGAGAAGTGCCAGCGTTAAAGATGAGCTGTTGACACGCTACAGTGAAGTACAGTAAAGATTGGCGACAGGTTCACTAAAGGAGGAGACTGACAAACGTCATTTTAAAGTGAATTGCCACTTAATCAATAGTAGGTTCAACAGATGAGTGGGTTGTATAAGGATTTACAATAGGTCCTTTAGTCAGTGGAATGGCGGCGGTGTTTTTATCGGGTGGATTGACCAACATCAAAGTGAAGTGAGTGGACTCACCAACGTTAAACCGAAGCTAAGGGATTGACTTACATCAAACGGAAGTGTTAGGACTGACCATCAGCAAAAATAATTTAGAGAGTTGGCCAACATCTAAGTGAAGTGAGTGAAATGACAACACCAAAGTGAATTGAGTGGACAGACCTAATTCTAAATCAAGTAAGTCTTTTATATGCACGTTTAATATGCTTAGAGTGCAGCCTGATCATTGTCCCCACTACCGTATATAATTATTGTTTTAGATAGACTGCGCATTCTTTTCTGGGCTTGCATAAAAACTCACTGGTGTTAAGCTCTCTAGAACAGGTTCCCGAAATGCAATATGGTCTACTGTCTTTGTTTATTAATTGCTCAATTTGAATACTTTAGTTTCAAGAAGGCTATTGTCTCTTTCCTAAATTAGTTCAATTTATTAAAATAAGATGCGCGTTCTGTTTGTGCAAGAATTTTCTAGTGAAGTCTGTACATGTCTAGAAGGTTATTGTCTAAGAGTTCCAAGATATTAAAGTGCTCTATCAGTGTTATACGTTCATGATGTGTTCATCATGAGCTATAATTGCAGGCTTCTCACTTTAGTTTTAAAATTGTAAATGATCGTTAGAAACCAACTTGCAAGGAATAAAACATTATTCTGTTGCCTATAACAAAGAGGTTAAAATTGATTTAGGTCATTTTAGTTGCCAGCTAAACTGTCCTGTTTTCGATATCATAACTTTTTGATAAATGGTAAATGTACAATATACAGGCCTGGGGCCCCATTTATTGTCCCATTACATTGTATAGTACATTGCTTGATGGGGAAACAAAAAAAGAAATGGTCTTTTATTGAGCCATTTGTCTTTTTTTCAACCGTTGTTACACTTAGTGATTGGATTGGCCTACTTTAAAAGGTTAGTAACTGTAACTTTGCAGAAGGTTCATTCAACGAGTGTGTTGACAAACATTAAAATGAAATCCCAGTTACCTAAAAGTAAGCACACTCAGTGAGTGGAGTTAATAATATCAACGTTAAAAGGCAGTAACTGCAGATGGCTCGTTGAAAAAGTGGAATTACTAACATCAATGTCAGTTGAGTGGACTGAGCAACATGACACAAGGAAATGAAAGCCAAGAATATGGCGGCAGAATTACGCAACAAATGGACTGGCTACCATTAAAACCAAGTGAGTGGATTGCCCAGCATCAGCTGAACTTCATCAAAGGCAAACTATTGCAATGGCCGATGTGAAAGTAAAATTATAAAGCGCGGTACAATTTAGTTTCAGTCAACAGATATCAGCGTCTAATTCTAAACTGTCGGACTTTCTGCTGTACTCTACTAACTAAAAAGAAAGACAGTGATCCGGAAGTAATACACACAGAACCTACATCAAAGCCAAAAGGGAAAGGTGTATATATAGAAAGTGACAGCAAAATGAATAGCTCTTTCCCGGACCAGACAGATGGTCATTGTATCGAAAGGTAAAGTATCAACGGACAGGAATATTAAAAAATAATGACAATCACAGAGAATTTGGGTTATCAGAATATTAAATGAAAGTCGGGGAAAACTTTTAGGGCCACCACACTGCACAACCACACGAGCTCTGAGTTGTAATCCAACATTGCTCATCTTTAGATATTTTAACCTGTATATTCTGCATATTCTCAAAGGCAAATAAGTATACTATTTATAGCCAGTTACATGTGGTTCCAGTATATCGTTATATAGGCCAGCGCTTAAGGTATAAATGTTATGATACGTGCCATCTAGATTGCTGCGATCATGTGAAAGAAACACAAGTGTTGTCGTTTGTTTGATTAACAGCAAAAAAACTAGCGTCCAAAAGGGTGCGTGTGAAAAATAAAAAATGCAAAATCGATAAAGATATATATGTACAGTAAAGCTAGACCAGCGTTAAAATCAGTAATTTTGTTTTACTACATTATTATTACAAATATATCACTTAAGAATTTTGCAGTTCAAAAAATAAATAAATGAAAAATAGGACATTTTAAAAGTGTATACTTCCTTTTGACTCTGAGTACATTTTGAGTACTCTTAAGATTTTAATTCTATCTTACCCTATATACGTATATCATTTTACCCAAAGGTTGGAATCATTCTTAAATCTTAAATGTACTTCCGATAAGTATCGAGGGAATCGCACCCACTACTCTTCGAGCAAGTTATTATATCACGGCAGCTCGGGTTAAAATATACAGCAGCAAACGTTAAGCAATGTTTCATTAGGCAAAAATATGGGACCTGCAGCTCTCTTTTTATTATATAATTGGAAATGCATCTTGGGACGGTATTACTCCTCTTGTCCTCAATGTTTCTTTGAGTCATTGTTTTCATTCGTTCTTCCGTGACTGTCTTTTAGTCCTGCAGATTTGACTCAGTAGATTAGTAAAATAAATATATTTCAGATCTGTGAGGAAAATAAGAGATATTCGGTTTGGCATACCTTAACCTTAACAGTTGAATCAAATTTAACTCTTTCGTTTTGGTACCAAAGACTAAACAGTATCTAATATGTCAGTACAAAGCAGCACTTCCATGAACCATCTAAAGCTATGGACATTCCAGTGTTTGAAAGCATCTACTTGTTATGGGGGCTTACATAATGTATTTTGTTTTGGATTAATACAGGTATGACGATGCTTTATTCGCTTTTAACTTTACCTTTTTTTCCTATTTTTTAATAATCTTTTATTATTTTATAAATTCTTCAGAACAGTTTGTCGTTCTAGAATTTTCAAACGTCTTGTTATAACAAGAGCTATTGAACTTTGTGTAATGCATATGCCATGTTCTATAATAATCAACCACATTTATGCTACTGAACCCACTGGTTTCGTATATTTTGATATGACTGCAATGACTTTCCAGGAAAGGTTCTCAAGGTTTTCGTTAAAGACGCAAAACGAAAATTAGGCCCGTGTATTTTTTATGAAATTCAATAACATCAATATGAATGGAGAATGGTTTATAAAAACAAACTAGAAAATGTGTTCGTAAAACACTATGCCCCCAACCATACGCCTGACCCTAAAAGAGACATGTCATTGAAGAGCCTGGTTTATATATAAACAGAGTACAGAATTCATTCAAAAGTTGATTAGTTAATCTACTCTTCCTTTCAAAGCAGCTAACCAAGTTTCAAGCTCTAGCTCATTACACTGTCGAGAACACTTGCTGACAAGATTAAATGCCCAAAATTTCAAACCACCATTACTCCAAAAATTATCGACAGAAATCATTTAAAAGTTAATCAGTCCTTCTACATCTCATCTGCAATAAGATTTTTAAGTTTCAAGTCCTTAGCTAATAAATTAGGGTGGAAATTCTCAGGAACTGACACAATTCCATCCGATATCCAACCCAAGACACCATGTAGGAAAGAGACAACATAAAACTTTTCGATTTCATGTGTTCTTGTGTTTACTGTTTCAGGAGATGGCTTATATATAAGCGTCTTGTTTACTGTCAGATCCTGTTACATTATGCATTGTATTACATATATGTATTTATTTGAATAAAATATTGTTTTCGAGATAATTTGCTGACAAAATTTAAATGCCCAAATTTTCGACTGGCAATAAATCCAAAAATATTGACGGAATTCATTTAAAAGTTAATCAGGCCATCATTATCTCAAATCAGCTGACCAAGTTGCCCGTCCGAAGCTCTAAATACTGTTTGAGATGTCTTGACGACAAGTTTCAAATTTCAAATTTTTTAGAAGGCCATAAATGATTTTTGTTGAGCCCGCTTGCGGTAAGCGAGACATAGTTGTTACAATGTCAGTTTGGTGTATGTCCGTGCGTGCGTGCGTTAGTGCGTGCGTGCGTCCGTCCGGATTTGATCGGGCCATGACTTCTACATTTACAAATGGATTTCAAAATATCTTGGCACAATTGTTTTCCTTGATGAGTATAAGTGCCATTTGAAACATTTGTTCAGGTAGGTCCAAGGTTAATGTCACACTTTAACGTCAAATGATAAAATGGCCATAAATTGAGATTGTCCGAGCCATAATTTCTACATTTACTGATGGATTTCAAAATAATTTGAGACAATTGTTCTCCTTGATGAGTAAAAGTGCCGTTTGAAACATTTGTTCAGGTCGGTCCAAGGTCAAGGTCACACTTGAAGGTCAAATGATAAAATGGCCATAAATTGAGCTTGTCCGAGCCATAACTTCTACATTTATAGATGGATTTCAAAATAATTTGGGACACTTGTTCTCCTTGACAAGTAAAAGTACCATTTGAAACATTTGTTCAGGTCGGTCCAAGGTTAAGGTCATACTTGAAGGTCAAATGATAAAATGGCCATAATTTGAGCTTGTCCGAGCCATTACTTCCTTATTTATGCATGGATTTCAAAATGATCTGCAATAATTGTTCTCCTTGATTTGTACAAGTGCAACTTGAAACATTTGTTCAGGTAGGTCCGAGGTCAAGGTCTTAATTGAAGGTCAAAGGACACAAATAGCCATAATTTGAGCTTTTCCGAGCCATTACTTCTATACTTATGCATGGATTTCAAAATAATTTGGCATAACTGTTCTCTTTGATAAGCAGAAGTGCCATTCCAAACATTTGTTCTGGATGGTCCAAGGTCAAGATCACACTTGAAGGTCACACTTGAAGGTCAAATGATAAAAAGGTAATAAATTGAGCTTGTCAGAGCCATTACTTCTACATTTACTCATGGATTCAATATAATTTGGCACAATTGTTCTTTTTGATTAGTGGAAGTGTCAAGTGACATACATGTTTGAGTGTTCCAAGGTCAAGGTCACACTTGAAGATCAGATAATATAATTATCATAAATTGAGCTCGTCTGTCTCATCACTTCTACTTATCTTCCTTTGTGAAAATTTATAAAAAGAAGAAATATGCTAAGTATGATGTTGTTTGGGTTCATTCTAGAGTGAAGCAGTAACTTAGTCTTGACATCCTTATAGGCTACTTACGCAACTAGTGGGCTGGACAAGTTGTCCCTGGACAACCTTCTAGTTTTTTTTATATATTTACCACGTATATTTTGATAAAATCCACTCCAGGTGCGTTGGTACAGATGAAATCACGGCGTGTGTTGCAGAGCCATGTCCTGTTTGTCATATTGCCAAATAAGTGAGCCTCACCCAAACTCTTAGCCTTGGCATCATAGGGAAAAAATCGACAAATTACAGTAGCAGATAGGATTACTCTGGGTCATTAATCTATTGAGAGAAGGAAGTCACATTATTCAAAATGTGAGAAATTTTTAGAATGAATGAGATATTAGATTTGAAAAATAACTGTAATACTTTAAGATAAACAGTGATGCTACAAGCCCCTATCCCATAACTTTTCCACCCAGGCCGTTCTGCCTCACTAGATGAGCCCTGAGATTTGCCATAACGCGTAAAACAAAACGTAAAGTCCGTTTGCTTCCAAGTGCAAACGGGGTTTTGCTTATTTTCTCGAAAACAATGAAAGTTACATCAAATGTTCTAATGTCCAAATGATTCCTATAATTATACATAACAGAATACGAAAAATTTAAATTTTTGGATGCTTTTGTAAAATATTTTCCATTAACACTAATGCAGAAACTGAGCAGTTTCAATGAAGGGCGTCGTATGCTTGTTAGAACAGTCAAAATATTATTGATGGGCAATAGCGTAAACTAGTTGTTTTCTACAGGTCTGGGCGTATATAAATGAAATAGTAAAATGTATTCACCTGTCCGCACGCGTAACACATGGAAGCACTGGTCAAGTGATACTATGTTGTAAATAAACATTGAACTATGAAATAGTTTTTTCAAGTGAAAAGTGTATGTTTCAAAATTGTATAATATATGGGTGTAACAAAAAGTAGAAATAAAATGTATAGAATAAAGTTTCAATTAATTATGCAAATTTTGTTCTAGGGATGGCATACGTTGGTCACATGTCCTAATACGTAAGACTACACGGGAATTCTAACAGCCAACTTTTACTCCCTTTTAATTAAGAGGTGAAAATGCCATATTTTAGGTCCTTTTTTGTATAGAAACTTTTTTATGCAAAGCCTCACATTTCTACAAAATTATGATTTAGTTATGTATAAGATTAAAATTAAGAATGAACAGTTCGAAAATCTTCTACCTCTCACCAATTTGAGAAAATATTAGGGATCACGTTTGCATTTGGATTAAAAGTAAGAGTTCAGATTTCTCATCTTATTCTGAGAAGTCTTAAATCGAAACTCTTAAATTCTTTCTCGAAAAAACCGAATATATGAGAATAAATTCAACAACCAAAAATAAATAAATGAATATAACAGTCCTTTCTGAAACTCACCTCTTGATAAAAATATTAATAATAATGCATAAAACATTCCTACGCGATACCATAATAAATCTATCTGACAGTTTGGCTTTTGCTACAAGTAAATAGATCCGAACAATACAGGTCAAAATACTATTCATATCAGTCCGTCTGACGACAGTCATTTATATGATAGGATTCAATTTGATATTTGGACACACATGGATGTAAAGATTAAAGAAACTGTACACATTTGCTCATTACTTTTCCAGAATACCTTGAAATTTCTTCACTCAATGTTAAAGCCGGGCTCGTAGCGCAGTCGGTAGGGCACCTGTTTTACAAGTCAGAGGTCCTGGGTTCGATACCCGGTCTGGCTACATGCTTTCGTTTCTCCTTCGCTGATTCAAGAAGAGCAGTTGTCAGTTACTGGCGAAAATATGTGCACTTAGTACTGGTTAACCGCTTAGGAGGTCTAAGCCTGCCCAGGAAAAATGTGGTTAAGTTAACTGACCGTCCCGACTTGACCATAGTTGTTTACCGTGGACGTAAAGCAACAAATCAATCAATCAATCAAGCACTCAATGTTGAAATAAGTAAAGTTTACAGGTATACAAAATAGCCTATTTCGTTTCTCTCTTAGAGCTAGTTCTGCTACATATTTTCATTGTAGATCGTTCAGACACATTATGCGGTGTGATGTCAGAATTTTTATGTTGCTGGTTTTCACGGGCTGCAGTGGACTAGAGTTAGATATCAAAGTGGATCTTCCTGTACAAAGTAAGTTCCAATTGCAGTAAACAGCGTAAGTGTGCACACAAAAATTCCGTAACCAGTATAACAGACTCGTCTCAAGCCGTCGCTTAACTCGCAGTGTACTATATGTCTGTACTGTTTGCAATTGTCAACACTATGGTGTTCTATCCTCTAAGACGGACGACAGACATTTTTCACCGAGCTATCTCCCTAGCCAAACCCTCTTCAACAGAGGTACGATAGTCAGTTACCTTTCAACATTCACTGGATCCAGTTTTGGATGTGTCATATACGAGAATATGCGCAGGTATACAAATTTTAAGCTTTATCTTGTTAAAGAACCATCTTTGTAAAACATCTATGATACTGTGAGTTTTCAGTAGTTTGTTCAATTACGAGCACATCTATTTTTTATTAAAAGAAAACAACAAACAAACACTAGCAGAGGTCTATCGGGTATGTGGTTTGGGCACAGACACAAAGCCATAATTAGTGCACTTCTGTAAATCGATTGTTTTTTTCTGAAATTTTCAATAAATGCCCGGAAAGTCTCCTGCTATTATAAAATAAAGGATATGCTCAGCTTATGAGTCTGTGGAGAGGATAAAAATCTACTTTCTAGTTACACTTTAAATCAAAACCTTGTAAGCCTTTGTTTTAAAAGGAGATTATTTTCCGGTAAGACCAAAAATAAAATTTCAAGCTTTATTTATTTAATTATTTTCATATAAAATTCAAGATCACAGAAGTAAATAATTCATTCCGGCGTAGCAAAAAAAAAAATTAAAACAAAAAAATAGAAAGAAAAAAGAAGGAAAAAAAGCACCAACACCAGAGCCTTACATATTTTCTTTTTACACATTTGCTTCACCGGTGCTTTGATCTATAGTTTCAGGACAACTGTGAAATGCTTTTATAAAAAGTGTGATTAGATAGATTAACTATCGGCAAGACCAAGCTTTAGTTTTTTCCAGTTCAAAATGTGGAGATTCTAACTACAATGTATATGTTTTAGTGGTCCATAAGGAATTCAAATAAAATTCCACGGAAAAAGTCCAAATATATACACGTTATTATAATAGTTACTTGATCCGACGTACTGCGGCAGATCAAATAACTATTATAATAATTTGTTTATTACATGTATACGCCTTAGGAACAGCCAACCATTCATACTTGCCAGAGCTAATGCATCGATCCAGATTTGAACCTGCGAAGCAGAGATATGTAGCTAGTCGTGAGACAAACGCACGCCACCGATTGAGATATCGAGGCGCGCCTTTTGACATGTTTATTGACGTTACGTCACTAGTCCTGTTTCGCTGTTCTCGTTTCTACGATAAACGTTAAAAAAGACGCGCCTGAAGCTTGAACACGGACATAGCCTCGTTTTAAGGGATGGTGATAAGGATTCAGAAAACGTCAGTTTGATACGGCTTTCTGTATCAGATTGCCAGAAAACAGGCAGTTCAAAAGGTGTATCTTTGATAGGTTTATAATAAATAGTTAAACTCTTTTACTTAATGCAAATAGAAATTGAGATATACAAAGTTTGATTGTTTGACGAACTGATTCATCCTGTAAAAAAAATAAAGGGCTTGAGTCCCCAATGCTACACTCAAAGTTTCAAGGTCATTGACTTTTTGGTTCTGGAAATTAACGTGAGAGACTTCAGGGAAGATGATGTTTGAAAATGCTGACGGGCGACGGACTCTCAGTGACCTTGAACAAAGGTCAAATAATGACCTTGACCTTTGGCAACATAAAGTCTTCGTCTGCTGATTTAATAAACATATAAACCAACTATTATACGTTAGACTTGAAAAGTTTCTGATAAATCCACTATTTAAGCATTTTTCCGATATAATAGCATAAGATTCCAGAGCTGATCTTGCCAAAAATTAGAACGAGGGCAATGCATGTTCAGTATTTGTATAAACTTTAATGGGCCTGAGTCCCCAGTACTATATACCAAAGCGACAAGGTTTTAACCTTTTTTTCTGAAGAAGATTTTTAAAATGTTTTTACCATATATGGGTATGGTGTCCATCTTGGCCAAAAGCATTTTCCCATATAAAAGCATAACTTACCAAACTTGACCTTGCCTTGAATTAGGACAAGGTAAATCTACGGTCATCATTTATATAAAACATAATGACCCAAGTCCCAAATGCTACATATATGGTTTCAAGGTCATTGGCCTTTCGGTTTTTGAGAAAGAGATTTTCGAACGTTTTTTACCATAAATGGCCTTAGTGGTTATCTTGGCTTTGTGTACAACCGCCCTTTAGGCTCCATATGTAATATGGCTTCCATCAGCCCAGTGGCTTCAGAGGAGAACATGTTTGAGAATGTTGACGGGCGACAGAATCGAAGTGACCTTGAACAAAGGTCACTGAATGACCATGACCTTTAGAGAAATCATGTCTTTACTGCTTATTAAGTTTACCATATATACGAAATATGGGAAACCTGAGATAAAATGTAGTATTTGTGGTAAGGGATATTTAGCAATTTAATGTTAAATGAATCCCGATAGGAAGCAAGCATATAGTGCGGAGGTAGGTGCAAGGGCAAGAGGATATAGCGGAAATATGGAGAGTAATTTTGCACCGAAAGTTGAGGCACAAAAAACACAGAATGAGCGATACTGTGCAGATGAAGGGTAGTAATTCATATCGTGGCTGTGGTCGGGGTTATTCCCGCGGACGTGGTCGGGGTGGCGGACATCAGATGAGCTTTTGTAAAACTACAATGAATAGGCCTCTTGAAATAGAAGGTCTGTATAAGAATAAGGAAGAAAGTCCATTAATCGAAGATAACGTGAATAAGAAAGGCGTCTGTTACTTTTTAAGATCGCGATAACCAAGAGCACAGGGTACGGTCAATGGTAAGACAGTAGTAGCCTTAAAGGACACAGGTTGTACGGGGTGTGTCGTTCGTAGAAACTTGGTTTCTAATGACCAGTTACTTGGTAGGGAATCTGATGTACATTTGATTGATGAATCTACCCAAAGGTATCCCTAAGCAATGGTTGACATAGATTGTCTATTTTTCACAGGAAAAACTGAGGCACTGTGTATGGACGATACGTTGTATGACCTTGTTATTGGAAATATTGATGGGTCAAAACTAAGCAAGGTGAAGAGGTTTTTAGAAAACTTAAGGTTCCTGGGCAAATTATTGGTAGTAGTAAGGAGGCATTGAGGTAGGCCCAAGTTGTTGACCCCAAGTTGAATGGCATAAGGCAAAGAGTGGAATCTGATTATCTGACTATTAGTCGTGGATTGAACCGAGGTGAATCTAAGTTGGTCCGAAACAAAAGATTTATTGTATAGGCAGTTTACTAAGGGAAATAAAGTCACTTTGCAACTTGTAATCCCTGAAGGTTTTCGTGAAAATGTGTTAAGATTGGCGCACGAAACATTGATGCCAGGACATTTGGGCATAAAGAAAATGATGGATAGAGTTTTAACTGAGTTCTTTTGGCCTGGAGTTTGTGGTGATGTGGCAAGGTTTTGTAAATATTGTGACATTTGCCGAAGAACTTCAGAAAGGTCGTGTCACTAAGGTACATGTAGGAAAATTGCCACAGATTGATACACCAGTTAAACGAGTCACTGTTGATATAGTCGAACCTCGTTCTGACAGGAAATCCCGCTATATTTTAACAATGATAGACTATGCGACGAGATATCCCGAGGCGGTAGCGTTACCCGGCATTGAAACGGAACGTGTAGCCGAAGCGTTAGTTGAGATGTTTAGTAGAGTTGGCATACCCGATGAAATGTTAACGGATTGCGAAAGTCAGTTTACTGCTGAAGTAATGAAAGAAATAAGCAGATTGTTTTTACTCCAGCAGTTAACCACGACGCCGTATCATCCAATCTGTCAAGGTTTTGAATAGCGTTTTCACGCGACGTTGAAGCAAATGTTACGTAGGATAAGACTGGGATAAATATCTCCGAGCACTACTGTTTGCAATAAGGGAGGTTCCGCAGGGGTCATTAGGGTTTTCTCCGTTCGATTTGCTATATGGACGTAACGTTAAGGGCCCTATGGCAATATTACGTGAATTATGGTCTGAAGAGGTACAGGATGAACAGGTTCTAACCCTAAACCTAGCCCAGCAAGTTCAGACAAAAGGTTATCCTATCCCGTATAAGACGCGTAACGTCATGGAGACGGAGATTCAGGATATGTTAGATTTAGGGGTAATTGAATCGTCGATTTCCTCATATTCATATCCTATTGTCCTTGTTACGAAGAAAGACGGATCAGTTAGATTCTGTATCGACTTCCGGAAGCTTAATAAAGTGACGGAATTCGATGCAGGACCTATGCCAAATATGGAGGAGGCTATCAATAAAATGTCTGGATATAGATATTTTACTAAGATGGACCTGAGTAAGGTTTATTGGCAAGTCAGTCTTACAGAAAGGTCTAAACCTTTGACAGCATTTGAAACGCGCCTAAGGGTTTATTTCAATTTAAAACAATGCCCTTTGGTTTGGTCAATTCGGGAGCCTCTTTTTGTAGGTTAATGAGAATCATGTTATCCAATCTCCCAAATGTTGACAGTTTTGTTGGTGACATGTGGATATTTACTGAAACATGGAAAGAAAATTTGACGTCATTACGTCAAGTATTAGATCGGCTCAGGTCTGCCAAAATGACGGCAAAACCATCCAAATGCATGATTTGATATGGCAGTATAGAGTGCCTCGGTCACAATATCAACGGACAGACGGTACGACCGCAAGAGGACAAGAAACAGGCTATCAGAGATGCCCCTCGTCCATGTACGAAAATGCAGTTTAAATCTTATCTGGGTTGGCTGGTTTTTACCGTCGTTTCATCCCAAATTTCTCATCCATAGCTTCTCCTCTGACTGATTTAACTAAACGGGATAGACCAAATTCTATCAAAGATTGGCAAGATCAGCATGAAAGGGCATTTCAAACCCTAAAGAGTTGGCTCACGTCTAGTCCAATTCTTCGCTTACCTGTCTTTTGAGAAGGTAACCCCTTTATCCTCCGGACGGATGCTTTATACGTTGGTCTTGGAGCTATTTTGCTTCAGAAATTCGAAGGTGAAGGTCGTTTGCCGATTGCTTATGCTAGTAAGGAATTGTTACCTCGGGAAAAGAATGTTTGGATATAATCTGGGGAATTGAAAAATTTAGTAAATACCTGTATGGGGCGATGTTCCTACTTGAAATTGACCACAAGCCTTTTTCCTTTATGCAAACAGCTAAGGTGCTCAATCCCCGAATCATGCTGTGGGCAATGAAATTACAGCCATACAGATTCAGGATCGTTGCTATCCGCGGCCAAGATAATTTGGGGGGCGGACTACCTTAGTAGATATGTTGGCCACAGTACGCATCGCACTGTTAATGTGTATATAGCTGCTTTTCCAGTTTTGACACAGTCTACGATTTGATCTCATGTTGTACTATTTAAGAAAAGAAACATTTTGTCATGTTTTTTCTCCCTAAGGGGAAACCTATGTTACAAAATGGATCGGATCGTAGTCATTTTCAAGTCTAAATACCTTTTAATTCTTTTCAGTCAATAGGGCTACAGTATTTAGGGTAACTGTGGTAATAAACATTTACGGAAATTGTGGCTTATTAGTCACATGGAGTAATTTATGAGATCGAAGTATTTTTCCTTCACTACAGTATGTGCACGTAAGCTCAGTTCCCGCTTTTGATACTTCTGGGTGAAATATTTCGTGTCAGGATTGTCTTTTTTTACGCATTCTAACATTCATTTAGATTTAGTTTTTGTCCTACATTGTTCAATATAGTTCTTGTGGGTGTAGGACATTATTTGTCAAAAATTTCACGCGTTTCAAGAATTATGAATTCACTGTATTTTCCAGAGTTCCAGTATATCTATTTTAGGCAGTTACTATACTCAAATTTGTTTTCACAGCAATAACGTTTTTCATGATTTTGAGGTGAGATAACCAAGCCAAGGTTTAGTATTTATGACTGTTGGATTCAGGTCATTTTTAGAAGTGGCTTTGAATTTCATGACGAAGGAATATTATAGTGCATAGATTCAGACGATCAGTTCTGGAAGGTAAAGTTCCATTGTATTTGTTCAGAATAAGTATAGGTTTGGCTAAGAATGAAAAAATGTGTTTTCTGATTGATATAGTATGATTAAGATGTATCGATACGGTGTGATTAAGGTGATGATAATGACCATGCTGCGCATGGAATTTGTATTTAAGGAAGTTTTGTAAATTACGGAAATAGCTTGTAACACTGATGTAGGTTGCACTAGTGTACATATATTTGACGTCGAGTGACGTCAGTTGCATTCGTGTTATTGCGACGTCAGAACCTTTTAATTTAGTTTTCTGTATACGTGGCCTATAGAATTAGATTGAGTTATAATGCAACTAATTTACATATCGACGTCAATTGACGTCATAAGCATGCACCACATTAGGATTTTTTCTTATGCTATAAACGGTAACATTTGGACG
The DNA here is from genome assembly GCA_963989385.1 of Ctena decussata. Classification (NCBI taxonomy): domain Eukaryota; kingdom Metazoa; phylum Mollusca; class Bivalvia; order Lucinida; family Lucinidae; genus Ctena; species Ctena decussata. The sequence continues at coordinate 129,355,284 of OZ022498.1, forward strand.
TCATGCGTTTGATTTGCCTTTACTAGATGACTTCATATGTAATGACATCATTGGCGGCGGGATGTCAGATCAAACGAAATGACTCCAAATGTATTAGAAATACCTATTAAGCTGTTAAAGGATCTATTGTATGCCCAAATGATCAGACGCTTAGTTTAAAGAAGTGAATTAATAGATGTGCAAGTTAGATTTTTTGGTAATTCTATTTAACGTAAAAAGTAATTCTTTTGATCATCAATATTCTATGTGGGATATGTCATGGTAGTACCTGTTGACGTCAGTTTACTTCTTGACAATGTTTGCCGTCAGATCCTTCGACGCACATGCGTGGTCGGATCTACGCTTCTTCATTGATGGAATTGTTAAGCACGATTTTAGCTTCTCATCGTGTGCGCGTGTTGTGTCTAGTGACACGGCTGGCATGTGCGCGTTTTGCCCAGCATTTGCCGAGGGCGTTGTATGGTATTTCCAAGACAAGTTAAGGTCTTACGTATTGTTATTATGTTTTTATAACGTATTAAGTGTAAGTTCATTATTTTTAGGCACTTCAAGTCCGGCAGTCAACTGTTTGGGCTGAAAGCCACTTCTCACCTTGAATACCATATTACAAGTCATACCCCACTTGAAATATGTCCAGGTTAATACCAACCCGGGTAGAAGTATAAATACGACGCAGCCAACGCAAGAGTCCTAAGCCCAGGCGGGACGCGTTAGAAACATGCATAGTCAACCACTGTCGTGGTTATAATTGATGATACAGATTGCGACATTGTGAACCAGTAGTGTTCGTTTATTTGGCCAATTAGGGCGATATTTGAATATAGCGAGTCGATAGCACTCCCTTAAATTATCCATAAGTGCGCGTTGTGGAATGATTAGGTGTTTACCTACAATATAGAGACTGGTCCCTGATGGAATCCAGGGAGTGACCACTCTAAAACCGCCGGCAACATTAGAAAGGCCTTATTTTTTTTCATCGTACAGTTCAGTTCACGTCTTTTGTTCTTTGTATATTTTCAGTTCATGGCGCTGAGCCGAGTACGGTGTTAACGTCATTCAGTAATCAATTTGCGTAACATACGCAGATCGATTACAGATTTGAAACAAACATCTGACTTGGACCAGCGACATGAACTGACATGTGTTGTATATTATTGTAGATGTGTCAGTTGTAAATTGTATTGTTTGTATATAGAACTTACATTATCACATATAAATTTCCATTATTCTAATGTTGTAAGAGTTTCATTGCTAATGTTGTACACTGGTTGATAACACCATTAACCGGAAGTCACCCTCCGCCGTCTTGGCGACGCATAAGGCTTTACTCTCGTGTGTAAAGCCTTCTGCATAACAGTAACATCATTTATCCGTCGGGAATCTAGTTGTACCATCTCCCGTTTTAGCAAGCACGACTCCAGCTGTCCTGCTGCCCAAGGGCTAATGGATGGTTCAATCACATCCCGCTCCAACATATCGTTAATGTGCTTGTGTACCTGCTCATTCATAATAATTATGCCGGGCCGTGTAGCGCAGTCGGTAGGGCGTCTGACTCCAGACCCAGAGGTCTCGGGTTCGATATAGAGGCGCCGTAGCCGAAGAGAGGCCCCGTAGTCGAGTGGTTAGAGTGGCTTGGTTATTGTGCGGAAAGCCACCGGAAGGTCGTGAGTTCGTGGCTCACCGTCGCCACCCGACGACAGGAAAACTCTCTATGTCAACCAAGCAGTAAATCAGTATCACCCTCACCCTCCGCCACGGTGCACACAATATGCGTAAATTTATAGAGAAACTACACTTCAGGAACTGACTGAATCAGATCTCAAACCCTATCCCCAACATCAAAGGGAAAGATTGACAAAGACATCCCTACAAACAATCAATTACAAGTGAAAAGCCGAGTCAGCAGCTCTTTCCCTAATAGGTGGCAACTCAGCTATCTTTACTGAACTAAATAATTTAGACCAACAGAAGGGTTAAAAGTTAAACAGTACCGAACATAAAACAAAAGCAACCGCAACGAAAGTACCGCCTTGGGACGGTCAGTAATAACTACTGGGGGGTCTAAACCGACTTTACTGGGCCACCGGAAGGTCGTGAGTTCGTGGCTCACCGTCGCCACCCGACGACAGGAAAACTCTCTATGTCAACCGAGCAGTAAATCAGTATCAACCTCACCCTCCGCCGCGGTGCACACAATATGCGTATATTTATAGAGTAACTACACTTCAGGAACTGACTGAATCAGATCCCAAACCCTATCCCCAACATCAAAGGAAAAGATTGACAAAGACATCCCAACAGACAATAAATTACAAGTAATAAGCCGAGTCAGCAGCTCTTTCCCAAATAGGGGGCAACTTAGCTATCTTTACTGAACTTAATAATTTAGACCAACAGAAGGATAACAACAGACTAAGCAAATTATACGAAAAACATTTAACAACTATTTTTACCTATTTTCTATTTTTATTATAGAAGGGTTAAAATGAGAACACAATAAACCAAACAGCACCGAACATAAAACAAATGCAACCGCAACGAAAGTACGGCCTTGGGACGGTCAGTAATAACTACTGGGGGGGGGGGGGTTAAACCGGTTTTACTGGGCCCAAACCTTCACCCTCACCCTCTGCCGCGGTGCACACAATTTGTTGGTAGTTCGGTTCTTATGGAGGTCCCCTTACTCATCAGAGAGTCATCACGGGCAACAATTAAAATCAAGAAAAGACTGTGATGAAGCAAGGATGAGGACTCGACAGCCAAAACATGTTGAGACACCTGGAGATCCCTGGGGCGTCAGCAACACCACTGGAACACTGTTGCAAAAGAAGACCACCAGTTGAACCCCAGTGGGCCAAGAAACAGACAAACATCCGGCCCCAACCAACTAATATATAGCTTTATGTAGGGGCTATTATAGTCTGAACCCCGACCAACCGGCGTGCAATTAAAGAGCACAGCTAAGTTGTCAAGCCTGCCCTGGAATAGTGTGGTTAGGTTAACTGACCATACCAACATGGATATAGCTGTTTACCGGGAACGTAAAACAGTAAACAACAATTAATACTAATACTAAGGTATTCTCCTTAATGGCTGCTTTATTCGTATCTGGTGTTTCCCTATACCAGTCTGGCCTAGCTTCTTGTTATTACTTGCGAATAATGATGCCAGACACTTCAGCAGTTCTTTAACCTGATTTCTCTTTTTCCGTTTGCTCTTTTACTGATTCTGTTAAGAGTTCAGCTAAAGCAGGTGGCAAGTTGTTGTCTCTCAAACCATTTTTTTTGTTTAGATTAATAACCTCCTCAACTAAGCTCACTGAGGCTACAACAGCGCCAGAATGTACAAGTTTTACATCTGGGGTAACATTCATTATTCTTAGAGGACCTCTGTTACTACTGCTGATTTAAGTTTTTGCTATCAAACCGCGGTCAGATTTCGTGAAATCTACTTCAGTCACAGTTAAACTAATATCAGAGGGAATCTCCCTATACTTCTAGGTGTTATACTGCACGTTTCACTCACAGACACACGATTGCAACCAATGTCTCCTTCAGCGATCATTGGGACTTCAGTAGTGCTAATGACTAATATTTTATTGACTGTGTCAACTTTACTGCATTGCTTATTTAAAAACTTTAACCCTAGCATTAAATCAACTGATATTTCAGCTACTATAATTACATGTTTGAAGCTCTTATTACTGACGTGAATGGCCTTTTCAATTTAACCACGTACATTCAAGGGCTCATTAGTTGCAGATAAAATATTTCATTTAACTTTGTTTAATTTTGACCCATTAAAGGATCTCTTGAGCCCTAATAAACATTTTGTGCTAAAACTGAGACAGTTGCTCCTATATCAATACGGAGTTTAATCTTTTTGCTACCTACTTCAGCCTTCACAAATAATCCTGCATTGCCCGTGTTTCTATCAACTCCATTCTGTCATTCTCTAGGACTGTTCTGCACGTTTTGCCACCGATTGTTACGCATATAAAATTGACGATCTCTTTCAAGACCTCCCCTACCGCGTCCTCTTCCAGAGTAACAGTCGCGCCCATAATGACATGTCCTTGCGCAAACAAAACATTTTACATTCTCCTTATCTATTCTTCTCTGTGCTGAGCCTCCATATTTCACATTTGATGATGAAACTATTCTCATTTCTCTCATATCTTACCTAAGATCGCTCATTGGTTTCTGCATATCATCTTATTGTTTCATCAATTTTCTAGCTCTCTTGTCGTTGCCTTTTCTTTTCCCGACGTCTTCTCGTTTTCTTCCTTTGGGCCACTTGGTCTTAGAAACCCGTTGGATTCTTTGTTTCTCTGCTTAACTTGTTTAAACGCCTCAAGCACAATAGCCTGTCGAATGCCATTCTTCAAGTTGCTGATCGAGCTTGTTTGATCGTATGTCTGAAACAGCTAGAGCATCAATATACTCTTTCACCAATGTTTCTCTTACAGCAAGCATAATAGGATTAGCAAATCTATTCAACAGCTCCTGTTGTATAGATTTGCTAATCATTTTATGCTTTGTCCAAGCTCTGGCATAGTATCTGACGGCCTTTGCTCTCTTTCTCGTAATTGGGCTCTGTGGAGCTTCATCTGACTTAATGGTGAAAACTGCTCATTTGATGCAGTGATCAAGCAATCGTATTTCTTTGGTATTCCCCCTGTTAGGTCTCCTAACACAGACTGAGTCTGACCACGAAGTGAAACAGCGAAATAGAGAGCTTATTCTTCTTTAGTCTAATTTCCCAAACCTGCACATGCCTCAAAAAGTGATTTATAGTCCAACCAAGATATTGTTCTATATATGTTGCTGGTTTTATCAATACTGGAGGCTTGCGATATTCATTTTGCTCTTTACTCTTTTCTTTCGACTTGTATCTTGATTTACCGGCAGTGATCTGTCCGTCCCGATTTTGCGTATTGTTTGCAGAATTCTTGGCTCCCTTACTGGGATGTCTTCAAATTTCACCGATTTCTTTCTAGCGCCATCAGTTGAGTCAATTGGCGACAATGGAGCTCTTGTAGAACCTGTCTCTCGTGTAAGGTGGCATTTTTCTGACTGCAGGGTAAAGTCTTCTGCAAGATCACGGCCTGCTTGTCTGTTGTAGCAACCGAGCTTTGATGAGTTCTTGGAGTCGAATACGCTGCTATCTGCGACTCTAGTTCCCGTATACTGTTGTTGAGCTCCTCAATATTCATGCTGAATGACGAGATTTGCGATATATCACAATGCTCAGTAAATTTCATCGCTGCCAGCCAAATTTGTAGCGTGTACTTTAATTTATGTGCTTAATCTCTGGCTCAGGCTCTGGCTCACACACAGTCACAAATACAATGTGCAATAAAATTTCACCAATGGCTAAATTCTAGTTTTAACTATCTGTTATGGTTATGATTTCTCCTAATTTAGATTGTTCGACTTGCTCGGAAAATGATTGTGGATAACTTATAAATGAGCTGATTTCTCAAGCAGATCATTAATCAATCTGCAATTACAGATATAAAATGAGTCAAGAATTATGCACATAAATAATTAATATTTGAGTGGTTCAGTTAAGCTCCAATCTACCAGAGTCAGTATTCAAAGCTGAATATTTACCTCCTCTGCCTCTTAATAGATTTACAGAATAGGAAAGCCAGTTGCATCAGGCACGTCTACGACTCTGAAGAAATTAACATTACTATACGGATCATTCTCACATTATCTTCTTACAGTTGATATCAGCTTTATATACCTGCGACCTGGGATTGAAATTAGACTTCATTTGATTGGCTGATTATCAGTGCAAAATTATTGGTTTGAAACTATTGGATTAAGAATTTTATTGGCTCGAATCCGAGGCAAATGATTGGATTAAACTGGAGCTGATTTCAATCCACTTCCTCTGTTAAGCTTCTGTACAGAACAAAATGGTCTATTTTGTTACAGATGTATTGAAACATCAGAGAAGAAAACTGTTTTCTAAATACTGACTCTTTAGGTAATACGCAAAAATAAATGGTTGTGAGTGGGGTGGGTAGGGGTAAGGTCACTTGTATGTATATAAGACTTACCTTTTCGACCTGTATAAAGTTCCGAAAAATTGTCATATGTTGCAAACATATTGGATAACGCAAACATGGTTAATACTTTTGCTACCCTTTTAGTTCGCATGCCGTTTGGTCGGACATCATACTGAGGACCCAACAATATAGCTTTCTTATTTTAGTTGGTTGGGGCCGAAGCTTGCCTTATCTGTTGGCCGGTCACTCGGGGTTCTACCGGTGGATGTTTAGCTCCGGTATTTCAGTGGTGTTGTTTGACACCAAATGGACCTCCAGGGGTCGCAATATGTTGTTTATATCAAGTCCTCATCTCTTATTATTCATCAAAGGTTTTATCCGTGATTTGTTTGTTATCTGTGATGGTTTAGGAAAACTTCATGCGGACCTTATACTTAGAAAATGTTCGAACCACTACAGAAGCAGAGGGCGAGGGTTTGGATCCAGTAAAACTAGTTTAAGCCCAAATGATATATATCTGACCGCTCTTACGCGGTATTTCTGAAAGATTCCTCAATATAACATTTTGTTATGTCCGGTTTTTTGTTATGTCCGGTTGACCGTTCGCGTGTTTTGTGAATGTATGTCAGTTTGTGTGTGTGTGCCGCAGTAAAACCGGTTTAACACCCCAGTTGTTATTACTGACCGTCCCAAGGTGGTACTTTCGTTGCGGTTGCATTTGTTTTATGTTTGGTGCTGTTTAATTTACTGTGCTCTCATTTTAACCCTTCTATAATAAAAATTGAAAAAATAGGTAAAAATAATTGTTAAATGATTTTCGTATAATTTGTTTAGTCTGTTGTAACCCTTCTGTTGGTCTAAATTATTTAGTTCAATAAAGATAGCTGAGTTGCCACCTATTGGGGAAAGAGCTGCTGACTCGGCTTATCACTTGTAATTTATTGTTTGTTGGGATGTCTTTGTCAATCTTTCCCTTTGATGTTGGGGAAAGAGTTTGGGATCTGATTCAGTCAGTTCCTGAAGTGTAGTTACTCTTTAAATTTGTCTACTTCAACCTGATTTCCTAAACCGCATACCTTAAGGTTGGGGACAACCGCATAATCTTTAGCTGCAGATCATTCGGTTGGGAATTTTTAAACCTCCACTGGCATATGATGGGATAATCTTGTCCATGCACTAAAATCTCCTTGGTGAATGCATGTATTTTTCTAAGTTATCAGCGTCATTTATGACTAGTACATGCACCAAAATAGCTCGAGGTACCTCATGCATGATATTTAGGCTGGACAGGGAGTATTTGTATAAGTACTGATGGGCTAAAGGGAGCAACCTATGCCCCACTTTGGCTAATGATTTCGAATTTCTTTTCCTTAAACTAGGTGGCGGTAGAGAGTACATCTATTACACTGAGAAGATATCCTGGAACGAAGCAGCTATGTTCTGTCAAAGTATTGGTGGAGAACTGGCAAAAATAGATTCCGGAGATTTTCAGCAGCGCTTAATTGACGCTTTTACGACAGAGTATGGATCGAACCCTTTGTAAGTTATGTTCCTCGATGAGTTTTTTTCAAAATTAGTTCAGCCTACTTTATACCTAATTCGGTTGTTTATGTCAGTCCTTTTTCTTTGGCTTGAATGATAAACCAGCCTAACTGTACATGTCTCTGAAGTTTAAAGTTGACAAGAATTCAGTTAGTATTTAAGTGTGCGTGCGTCTGTATATAAATGTTCAATTTGAATAAATGAAATAAAACATATTGCGAGGGAACTTTGATTTGCTTCGGTTTTAAACCTCGTAATGCGACAAAGTTATTGACGTATGTAATCGCTTAACCTCATAAGTGATATCAATTTAACCGCTTGGCTTTATTAAGATACGTGACAACTGCGACAACTCTGATCAGTCAATACATATGCGCTGTCTCTGATAAGTCTTTAACGTTAGCATCAACGATACATAAATTCTGAGGAAGCTGAATAGAGACAAATTCTCAGTTTGATACAACCAACTTTCACGTCTTAACCACAACCAACGACACCAAACGGGACAAGAATAGAAATAGTAGAAATAGAACGTAGCTGCACAGTATATATGAAACAACAGAAAGGTAACGGTTCCAAAGGCTTAAACCAAAGAACATCCTACAAGTTCAACCAGGTGTAAGTGATTTCGAGGCTACTTCACAGCTTAGAGGTATAATTGCCTTTGACAGATACTTAGATTGGACAACGTCAGAGATTTCATATCTCGACCCTGTGAAGGTTGCAGTCTTTGTCAGAACGTACGACATTATCAGCTGCTCCTAGGAGCACTCCTAATCTAGGTCGAGATTCACGTGAGACAGGTTTCCTCCACTCCACTCCATTGTGATATCATCGAAGTTTTCCAGCATAGAGTTTGATGTACCACAGATGTCGCTTCAATGTCGGAAGGGTTTTTTTTGTGTGGCTATGAATACTTTGAAGATGTAGTATTTCCCATCACCAACGTAGTTTAAAAATTCCTCAAATGTGCTTCGAAGAACTTGATCTATCTCTCCATAAACAAATTGCATGACATTAGAAGGTTAGAATGGTGACAGCTGTAAAAATTACAGTCTACGAGAGCCAGTTCAACCAGTACTGTGTTTAGGTTACATGCCCACTGTGTCGTCTTGGTCCTGAATATTTGGAAAAGTTTGTATGGACAACAACTGAGATTCTGAGGTCTGAAGCTAAGGATCGGTGGACTGGGCATCTATGTCTGAGATGGTTTCTGTTTTTGGTCGACACTCACAGCCTGAAGAAATCCGGTCCCATAGATAAGGTCTTGGAGGCTCTGGGTTGAAGGTACTTTTTGAAATTGCATACAAAATAATTGCAACGAAAAAGGAATTTGTGGAATTCAGTGATTTATGAAAAATAGTGAAATTTCAATTAGGCAGCCACAGCCTCTGACAAAACTATACAAAATAAACGTGTGAATAAGCATCATTCCTTGAAATGTCAATAACCATCATTCTTGGATTATCTGCGATATCTACGTCGAGAACTTATTATTCTACTGGTCGTCGATCATGGTGCGACACTCTACTGACGGAATTTCATTTACCAGAAACAGAAACAGTGACCCAATAATCAGTTTTAAGATAGAAGGCTATCAAGCTAGCTTTAAGCAGGCTATTAAATTGTCGGAGACAAAGAACAGAAATGCAAAAAAAAGTACGTACAATAACAGATAAAAACAAAAACAGTTTTAGGCGGAGGGTGGGGTTAAAGGTTTGGGCCCAGTAAAACCGGTTTAACACCCCCCACCCCCAGTAGTTATTACTGACCGTCCCAAAGCAGTACTTTCGTTGCGGTTGCATTTGTATTTATGTTCGGTACTGTTTAATTTAATGTGTTCTCATTTTAACCCTTCTATAATAAAAATAGAAAATAGGTAAAAACAGTTGTTAAATGTTTTTCGATTAATTTGCTTAGTCTGTTGTAACCCTTCTGTTGGTAAATTATTTAGTTCAATAAAGATAGCTGAGTTGCCACCTGGGAAAGAACTGCTGACTCGGCTTATCACTTGTAATTTATTGGGGTTTTTTTGGGATGTCTTTGTCAATCTTTCCCTTTGATGTTGGGGATAGGGTTTGGGATCTGATTCAGTCAGTTCCTGGAGTGTAGTTACTCTTTAAATTTAAATATATATTATACATATTTTTATGTAAACCTTTCCATTAGATTTCGGAATACTCTTGAATTTCAAAATAGTTCTGATTCTATATAAATGAATATAATTTCTTGAGGGTCACGTGAAATATTAACTGTTACATGAACATATGTATTTGCTAAACGTTGTAACCCTCTATAAATAAAGTCTTTACTTCCTTACTTAGAAAAACTGCCTTGTGAGGGTCATTAGTTCATTTAGGTGGGTTGATGCGGGGAGAGGGGTTGTGACGCATTATCCCTCACTGTCATTTTTGCGTGTTGTTTCGTCTGACGTTAAGCTGTTTGGTCTGCGTGGAGTCTGTCATTCTCCTGCTCACAGAAAACATATAAATCAAAACCAAACATTGGAATTTAACACAAATGGGGACCATACTCCGGAACTTCACAAAAAACTTCGCTTAACTTCGATTTATAGCTAACTCTACTTCTTTCACTACTACTGCGGAGCTTAAAAATATTAAAATTACTAATGTCTTGCATTAATGTTAATGAATGTTAACTAAATATTATGAAAATATATACGAAAGATGGGTATATACACTACTCAAAATATTTAAAGAAACACCTAATATGACGACAGTGCAATGCATCCCCATTTAGAGGGAATGCACTTTCGATCAATAAACACATGAAATAATGAATTATTTTGTAGAATTTTTAAAAAGGGTCGAAGTCACTTACTTCTCATGGTTTGATGCAATATTAAGCCTGCCCATGTTGATGGGCTGATTTTGTGAACATGGAATTTTGGGAAAAATGCAATTTTTCAGAACAGGTGAAACGCATGGAAATTTCAACCAATTTTGGTTATAAAAACGAACGTCTTACAATGTGACCCGTCTGAACGGATAACTTTGAACTCTATTTTATGAGATTTTATAGATTTACAGAAAAAATGACTAAATTACAGAAAATTCGTAAATTGCAAAATTGCTTCCAGTTGTATTGAAATTCATGTTGTCTTCAACTTCCACCTTTTTTCCTTTTCATAATTGGGAAATTCTTGGTCACTGGTATTCAAATTTATGGGCCGTCAAACTTGATACAAGTTGTATTAATGTGTATGGAAAAATATCAGCTGCTCTTTTAAATATTTGACTGGTGTTTTTTCGTCAGTAAGTAATTCCATTAAGGTACCAATGGATTTTCGTGCGACTAGTTTGTAAACAGTATCTAATAATTTAATCAAACTAAAAGTTAGTTACTGATTTAATAGAAAGAACGCTGTACGAGATGGACCCCAAATGTGTTCCTCATATCTGAAGAACATAAAAAGTATATGTAATTGTATTGACCAAAAGTTTATTAGCCTGAAACGTTTCTTCTGGAGCTTGTCTTCTTGGCCACACGGGGTTCAACCAGTAGTTTTCTTCCACCGGTATTTCAGTGGTCGTTGATACCCCAGGGATCTCCACGTGTTGCATCACGCAGTTGCTGTTGAGTCCTCAGTTTTGAGTCATTGTAGGTTTTATCATTAAATTTTGTTTCCAGTGATGATACCTTGATTGGTTAGGAATTTTCCTGTGATCCGAACAGCCAACCAAATGTTTTGAACCACTGCAGAAGCAGAGAGGAGGGTTGGATCTACCACTACCACTGTAATTTAATACTGACCCTTCCAAGTCGGTACTTATGTTTTGTGGGTCATCATTGTTGATTTTGAATTTATTCGTTTGTAGTCTGCTAGCAATGTTGCCACGAGAATAGCTGCCCACTTCGTTTCCCGCTATGTTTTTAATGGACAAGGAAAATAGGTACAAAATAGATGTTAAATGATTTTCCTATAAGTTGTAATGACTGTCCAAATCGATGCTTTCGAAGGTCAGTTGTGTGAGTGATAATTGTATTGATTGAGTTGAACCATACCATAAGCTTTGAGCGTGGGTTTGGATGCAATGAAACTTGTTCAAACCCCCCTCCCCACGTAATTCATTACTGACCGTTTCAATGCGGAACTTTTGTTATGGTTTCTTAATATTATAGGTTCATATGTCCGCTTATCTATGGTCATCCAGCAATATGGTCATCTATATAGTTGTCTTTTTTTGCTTTCTAATTTGTTTTTGTAATTTAAAAAAGGTAACAAAGATGTTACTGGTAACTTTAACTAAGGAAGCTAAATGACCATTTGTTGGGGAAAGAGCTATTGACCCGGTTTGCCCTGCATCTTTTATGAGACTTAATCATTTTTCTCCTTTTTTGACCGTGAGGGCAGTTCATAAAATTTGTCATTTTTTCTCCTTTTTTGATATTGAGAGCGGGATGCGGAATCTGATCGTATTAATTCCTGATCATTGCCTTTATTTTATTTTACATTAGAATTGGCACTTGGTTATGCAGAAAATGCCTGTATTTTACACTACAATTGGCACTTAGTTACAGTCGAATCTCGGTAGTTCGAACGCCGATTTTTCGAAACTATCGGATTTTTCGAAGTTGAAACACGGTCCCGATCGTAAGCCCATTAATTCTATGCAAAATCACGTCCGCAAATTTGAATTTCGATTATTCGAAAAATCAGATTTTTCGAAAGAAAAATTTGGTCGCTATGGAGTAAATTCACTATTAATATCCCTCTATTATTCGAAATCAAAATTCATGCCGGAAAATAACACCTATTGTCATCGATGAGATAAATATTTACAGCCTCAGGTTATCACTGCCACCTGTACAAGTAATAATCGTTTCACGACCACTAACGTTTTGATGGCTTATTAGGCATTAATTTCTGTTGAGCAAACGGTGCCTGTCTAATTGCATAGACGGAGATTATCTTGAGTTAAAGGCTAAATGTGATGGCTTTTGTAACCAGCAAAGGCTCGGACTAGCATGCACATCCGAATTTTGGTTTCGTTCGGTTTGCGCACGGATCAAACGGTTTGCACACGGCACTTAACAGTTTCTAGCTACGCTGCGAAGACTGACAGGCTGGTTTGAGTATTCGCTGTTCCCAAATGTATTGACTCCGAATGACTGAGGAACCTTTTTTCCGTGAAAGATGACCGTGACTCAGATGACCGTTCGAGTCGTGTTTTCTGAAAACGAAAGTAGCCCAGTTCTCGGAAACATAAACGGGAAAGGGAAAGTACAGTAAAGTCCGAGATAGAAAAGAGTCAGCGTTAAGCAGCTAGCCTGTTTGGTCCTGTTTCCGTTTAGTCTGCCTTTGATCTTCGCCGGCGCTGCATTGTCATAAACAGTTGATTTGTAGAGCTGGGAAAATGCTAGGCAGCTGTGCTGCTTTCGGACATTACATTTGTACATGTGCCAAACACGTGGGATGGTGTCGCGATATTAAATGATCGTGGATGTTTTGGATGTTTCCGTAAGTGATATTAATCATTCTACGTTCTGATTTTGTTTTCATTGATTCATGAACGTCAGCTAAGATAGAGAAATAAAATAACGGACAGTTTGAAAACTGGCGTAATAACGAATACCGGAAATGTACGAAAATGAACGGGAAAGGCCGAATTCGAAAATTCGAACTACAGATAATTCGAAAGAAATAGTGAGGTCCCTGTCAGTTCGAATTATTGAGGTTTGAATGTATGTAGACAAAAAGTGGGTATTCTGATGGGCACTAAACATGTTCCTGTTATTTTTTCATATTTTGCTATAAGCTTGATCTCTCTTTCTGAATATGAGGAAGCTGAAATCATTGAGGCTTAAAATTCTACGCCTAAACACGATGTACAGTGTATATTAAATGCTACAATTAGCGTGCTGAGTGGTCACCCAAATCGGGTTGGAAACTTTGCTGTCTCTTTACTTTCATGCGGGTTAGTCGAGTCTAGAAAATAATGATGGTCTCGATCTAAACTGTTTCTATTAAGATGGTTGCAATGTTGGATGGGGACTGATGATCTGTCTTTGGTCGGGTCTATCGGGGTTCACCAGTCGGTCTTCTTTTGCTCCAAAATTCGGAGTTGTTCTTGCTGGCTGTTGAGTGCAATGTTTTCATCTCAGTATTTAATTCTCGTATATGTATGTCTTTTTGATCTACCAATGTATTAAACACTAAAAAATAGGCAATAATGAGGATTAATACAATCAGATTCCATGTTTTGTCTACAAAAGCAAAATGAAAGGGAAAGAATTATACACATAAACTTACAGCAGTTCAAGAAAGACTCTCGCATAATAAATCAAATAAACTTACAGCGATTCAAGAAAGACTCTCGCACAATAAATCAAATGAACAGCTCTTTTTCCAGACAGATGGCCATTTGGCTACCAAATTCATTTGCCACATACAGAACAGGTGAAAAAATCACCGACATGGATAATAAGAATAGAAATCAATAAGAAACCACAACAGAAGTACTGTCTGGATTTAATAAATCTGCCTGGTAAGGTAAAAAAGGTAGAGGTGTACTATAAAAAAGGTTAATCATTGGGGAGGGAGGGTGAGTGGGTTAAGCCGATTTTACTAGATTCTCACCCTTGTCCCCACCTTCTGCAATGGTTTGAAATATTTAGTAGCAGTTTACTCCTCGTAACGGTTTCCTAACGCATTAAGGAATCATCTAGGGAAACAAATAATTCACGGATAAAAAAGTAATACGATACTATTCCTTTGGCTTCTTCATACGGATTTTATGACTTTCAGATAGCCGCTATGCTAGAGCTTGTTTCAACTACTGGTATCAAGGCTATGTTAACTAAGCGAAGCTACTCACTAGACAATTATTGTCACAGGCTTATCGCGGAACGAAGCTTGTGTCAACTCTTAAAAACGTTGAAGACACCATGATCTCGTTGGTCCTTACTATGTGGTCGTTCGAAACAATGCATGATTTTCATTTTCACTCTCATACAGAGACATGGTCGGTGTATTATATTAGACAGGAGCTGCATACTACTCGCGAACATCTGATCACTATCTGTTGCGTGGGTCTTTGTCTGTCTCTCTAAATATTCGAGATTTGTCAATGTATCTATGGTATTAGTATTTGGACTGCTGGCTTTGGTCCTTTGCCTGTCTTTTTACTTTTGACCGCTTCTACTTTCAAAAGGTTCTATTTACTGGATTAATTTTTCTTCGATACAGCAGCCTTAGGCACAGGCTGATTCACCACATTAGTTTTCAGTTTCAGCTGCTCACTCGGTTGACCATATGTTCTCTGTATCTTGATTATTTGTAATCTTAGTTGTTTCCAACTATGGTTTGAGGGCTGGATTTGGATTTTGATTGTTTCAGTTCCTGGTCCTTGCATACTTTTTACTGTTAACTATATATGCTATGATGTCCTAAGGCAAAAACATAAAAAAAAGCTTTTCGTAATTCTGGCGGTATAGCAGTTTTTGTGACGAATATCTGCTACGAAGTATTTAAAATAGATTATTTGAGATCGACATCTGAAAATTTAGTTTGGTTAAAATTTGATCTGAAACAGGACTTCATGAGCCTAAAAGTAATTTTTAGCTTTATATGCGTTTTGTTTACAGGTCACTCGAGGGTTCCTCAATCCACTCACAAGAAAATCTTTTCCATATCATAGAAAACGAAATGGCTGGATATACAATAATTACCCAGAACACAAGTTTATAGTAGGGGTGATTTTAATGCCTCTACAAACACAAATGCAGATTTCATACATTTTTTACTCTACATCTTATGTTACTGATGATGATTACTATATGGAAGACAATGTTTTACCCGAAAGGGCAAATCGTGATAGTAGGGCTATAAATGCATATGGAAAAGCATTATCAGACATGTGTAAGTCATTCGATTTAAGAATTTTAAATGGGCGTTTCGGAAAAGATGAGAATATTGGTAATTTTACTTGCTTGACGGGCGATTCGTGTAGTGTTATTGATTATATTTTAGCTGAAATATCTTTGTTTGACAGAATGGTGGATTTTGAGGTTAGAGAAAGACTTGAGCCTATACACATACCTATTTGCATTTCTTTATCATTAACTTATAGTTTGCATTTAGAACAACAGAGTCGACAATTTACTCACCAATATGCTATGTATTCTAGGTATAAATTTATTGAAGAGAAGAAACATGAGTGTATTGAAACTGTTTCGGAGAAATTAAATGCAGTATAAGATAAGTTGAAAGATTATATAGTAAATAACTATTTACAGAAAGCGTTGGATACAATTATGGATTGCGTATATACGGCAGCACAATGTATGAAAATAATAAAACTAAAGTCCGATAACAACATTAATAAAACACAGCCCTGGTTTGACGCAGAATGTAAAATGCTCCGTGTACAAACACTGAAAGCACTTCGAAAGTTTAGAAGTTTGCAAACTGTAGAGTCCTTAAGGGCATATCAATACAGTAGAAAAGTTTTTAGGAAATCCACCAGTAATAAAGAGACAATATGTAAATACACAAACTTTAAAGTTGTCACAGGCTTGTGATGACAAAGATCAAAAATATTTTTGAAATTTCCTTAAAGGTTCTCGAGGTTTATTGCCTCTTGATATATTAGCGCAAGATTGGTTTAACTATTTTTTGAATGTATATAACCCTGACAGTGATTATATAATACAAGAGGAAGTAATTCAAAATGATACTTTTGATGAAACATTGGATGCCCCAATAAGTAATTCGGAAGTATTTTTGGCGATTAAAAGGCTTAATAATGATAAATCCCAAGGTCTAGATGGGATCCCAGCTAATTTTTACAAAGTTTTATTATTCAATAAAATGTATGCTAATAGCTTTTTTCAGAACAATGTTTGCATGCATGAATAAGCCCTATCCATAAATCAGGGGATAAAAGTAAACCTGAAAATTATAGAAGAATAAGTTTACAGCCAGTTATTAGTAATTTTTTTACTTCGATTATGAGTCAACGTTTGAAACAATGGTGTGAGAGAAATGGGGTTATTGGAGAGGAGCAAGCAGGGTTTCGTTCTGATCACTCAACGATTGATAATTTTTTTTGTCTCCAAACCATTGTACAAAAATATTTACGACATAAAAGGGGAAAACTTTATACAATTTTCGTGAATTTTTAAAAGGCCTTTGACCGTGTTAACAGGAATATTTTATGGCAGAAACTAAATTCGCAAAAAGTATTAAAATGGTTAAAATGTTGAATTCTATTTGTACGTCTGTATTATCGTGTGTTAAAATGCAGGCAGGACTGCCAACCTTTTTTTACTGTCCTGTTGGGGTTAAGCAGGGTCGTATTCTTTCCCCTTTGTTGTTTTTGCTTATTTATACAGAATTTTGTCTCAGTTAATAGTCATGGGATACATGTGGATTTGTGTACCATATACCTTTTACTGTTTGCTGATGATCTTGTAATGTTTGCTGACACAAAAGTTGAGTTGCAAAGATAAACAGACTTAAAGAGTATTATGATAGATTGAAGTTGAGGATTAATATTGCTAAAACAAGTGTCATTGTATTTCGAAATGGTGGGTATCTTAGAGAATATGAGAAATTGTTTATTGACAATATTCCCTTACGAGTTGTTTCGTACTATAAATACTTAGGCTTAATAGTATCCTCTAGATTATCATGGTATGAGTGTCAAAAGACTTTAGCAGAGCAAGCATCTTAAGCACTTTTTCTATCAAGTCAAAGTTAAGCCAATTTTGGTCTTTGTCTGCTAATATATTGTTCAAAATTTTCGATACTAAAGCCACTCCTCACATACGGAGCTGAAATATGGTTCGGACATGAAAGCAAAGATATCGAAAAAGTTCCACATGCTTATTGTAAATATATTTTGAAAGTTTCGAGACATAAACCAAATATGTTTGTAAGAGGTGAGTTAGGTAGTTACACAATATATGATGCTCGTTGTCTGAAGTTCATAAAATACTGGTTAAGAATTTTGCATATGTCGAATAACAGACTTCCAAAAATCTGCTATAAACTACAGTTTAAGTGGCTAGATGCAAATCTACGAACAAAATGTTGGGCAAGAGACATTAGGGACATATTGTAAGCAAACGGATTCGGATATGCTTGGTATGATCAAGGAGTTTTTTGAGCAGAAACTTAAAGAAATTGATATTAGCATATGGTTCTCTGAAGTAGCATATGTGAAAAGACACAGAACATATAGAATTTCAAACGATAAGTTTTGTTATGAAACATATTTAAACGATAATTTAATGATTATATATATAAACAAATTCTGTTGAAATTCAGGGGAGGATTATTAGATTTGAGGGCAAATACTGGTCGGTTTGAATCTATTCCTTTTAATGAAAGAATTTGTCAAGTATGTAATTCTGAAATTGAAACAGAATTTCATTTTCTCCTAGTGTGTCCGTATTTTGACCATTTGAGGCAGGATTTTATCCCTTCTTACTTTTATATGTATCCCTCAGAAGTAAAAGTTAGATTATTAATGAATAAGCATAATGTTAATATAAAGTAAAAATTTGTCAGTATATAATAACGGCTTTAAGGGTGAGGGTGAAGGTTTGGGTCCAGTAAAACCGGTTTAAACCCCCCAGTAGTTATTACTGACCGTCCCAAGGCGGTACTTTCGTTGCGGTTGCATTTGCATTATGTTTGGTGCTGTTTAATTCATTGTGTTCTCATTTAACCCTTCTATAATAAAAATAGAAAATAGGTAAAAATAGTTGTTAGATGTTTTTCGTATAATTTGCTTAGTCTGTTGTAACCCTTCTGTTGGTCTAAATTATTTAGTTCAATAAAGATAGCTGAGTTGCCACCTATTTGGGAAAGAGCTGCTGACTCGGCTTATCACTTGTAATTTATTGTTTGTTGGGATGTCTTTGTCAATCTTTCCCTTTGATGTTGGGGATAGGGTTTGGGATCTGATTTAATCAGTTCCTGAAGTGTAGTTACTCTTTAAATTTAAAACTTAGGTATGAACTCTTAGATAGATGAAGTTGAACTCATATAAGAATGTTAATTCTCTAAACCATGTTTAAAAGTTGTAAATGTGAAAATTTAAACGTTTCACAACTAGAATATGGTTATGATGTATTTGACACTAGCTGAGTTTGATATGATTTCACATAATGTCCATTACCCTCACTTTTGTATTTGTATGACGGTATGTAATCGTGCGCCAAATTGTTATTTGGGCCGGTGGCCTATATTACCTGAAAAAATTACTTACTTACTTACTTAGTGTTATTTGAAGTGTTGCAGCCATAAAACTTAGGAGTGCATGCTTGTGTCTATAAATATTCCAGATTTGTCAATGATTATATGGATTATGTATTCAGTTTCATTAATTTGAGCCTTTACCAGCTTCTACTTCAGAAGGATCTTATTTACAGGATTTATTCCTCTTTAATGCAGCAGCTGATATTTAGTGCCATGTTGCGGATGAAAAACATCTTCCTTTGCTTCAATATAATGCAGATTATGTATTTTCTGTCCCTTTTGAATCATTAATTTCATCCAGGTCATTAGAAAAAAAGGCTGCTTTTGTTTTTAAGTTTGTGAGAATCTACTGCAACACGATTAAATGCAACTAGGTTAGTTGTAAGTATTGAAGTACAATATATCTATTGTTCTGGTATAATTGTACAGCAGGTGTTGCCGGGAATTTGCAATTTTCGTTTTTTTTTTTTTGTACTTCTTACTTCTCAATTTAAATTATCTAATTTTCAAAAATGTATTCAGACGCTAACCTTCTGTAACTTATTTAGGATATTGCTTTCATTTATTCTTAGGCCTGACTCACCATCTTGCTCATGTGCAAGCAACAACATTGTTAACGGGAATGAATTAATCACCATCAGGCACCGAGCGTCTATCCACACTTACAGATATACAAAAAAAATTGTTAATTGGGCTGTGGTCAAAACTTGATAGTTTTAAATAGCCTTCAAATAATTTAGCACTATTCATTTTAAAAGCTTTATTCACATTTTTTACCCATTACATGTTTGAACATATATGTTCTGACTAATGTTTTTTTTTATTTTGTTTTACTAAAATGTTTTAGAAATAAACAGATTGTTTCCAACTATAAACTAAGACCTGCATCCTCATGAAGTGCCGTTTGACATTTATAAACAATTCATAGATATCGATAATTGGAGCCTTGGATATCCATAATTCAATTTATAGAGATTCAATTTTCATATTGATTTTGTGATATCCAAATATCATCAAATTATGAATATCAAAGAACAGAATTATGGATATCTATAAATTAAGATGAATATTTGATATCTATGGAACGTCCTTTACCAACACCTTCAAGACTTTTGGATATTCATAATTCATAATCCAATAATTTATTTGGAGATGTCACAAAATAATATTAATTATCCCAAAATATTTTTTGTATATTTATAATTATATTTTGGATCTCCAAAAATCGATTATAAATATTCATAAATTTTTGGCTGTCTATCATTCATTTTGACTTTTGGATAGCCTTACTTTCATAAATACATGTCCATAATATCTATATTTGGATGTCCAAATTTCGATTAGTGGATATCTTGTGTTCATCTTGATTTTTATCATATCAAAAATTTAATGATTGGGATTCAAGAATTGAGATATCTCTTTAATAGAACTATGGGTAACAAGAAATTAAGATACTATTAGATATTCATAACTCGTATAATAGATAGCCTAAAATCGAGTTATTGATATCTTTAAACAGATAAGAATCGCAAAACAGCTTCTTGCACAGTCTTCAATTTGAGTTCGAATAAAGGCTGTTACTATACATCATGATTATGTGTTTTCCAAAATTAGATTAATGACTATCCATAGTTTGGGTTTTTAATATCCACAAATCATTTTTGGATAAAACAAAATCAAGAAAAGTCTTGGATATCCGTTAATAAAATTATGAAAATCCCAATATCGAATTATGGTTATCCATAAAAAGGGAATGGACATCCAGAAGTTCAATCATATACATCCACAAAACAAATTATGAAAATCCAAAATTTAGATGAATATTGGATATCCAAAAATAGAATTATGGATATCCGAAAATAAAAATGAATACGGGATTTTGAATAATCAAACTATGGGTATATATAATTTAATTTTTTTGGATATCTAAAAATAATTTAGGATAGCCACAATAATTCTGTGTAATCTAAAATAAAATATTGTATATCGTAAAAGAATTTTGAATATCCTATATGAATTATGGACATCCAAAACGCGGAAATTTATAGAAAAAGGATGACCCATGCATATCACATTTGGTGGCGAATTTCAAATTGCATGAATCGATTCTCCTGATGAACAAAGAGAATGAAAAAGGCTGGCTGATCTGGAAAGAAAGTTGTAAACATTTTGTCTGAAAAAAAAATAAAGCTATAACTTATAAGGACTTATGCAGCCTGAATGACACAGCCTTGCCATTGTCAGTTTTATACTGCCAACTGATGAAACATTTAGCAAGCTGGAAACTGCTAAAACAATGAAACTGAAACTTTGGGATACTCACCACAGTTTCATGTCTATAATGAAATAAAGGATAAAATTACAAAACCCGGGAAAACTAAGAAAGAAAGATTACAGAGATGCAAAAGTTTCTTTTAGTTTTAATAATTCAAATTAGGTTTATGTTTCCATTAGAAAATTTTAAGATTCAAAGTAAAATAAAAGCATCGGAAACGACTGCGTAATACCCCGCCACTGCAAACCTTTCAAAGTTTTTTTCTTCATGATTTCATACTTGTATAAAGCTCCGGGACAGGGGCAGATAACTTCCTGTGACAAAATTTAAAACATCACTGGAAGCTAATATTGCTCTTAGCATTTGTTTCATATTTCATGAAAATCCCTTTCAGTTCTGAATTTATACAGACTGTTTTCATGATTTGATACGTGTATATAGTCCTGTGTCAGGGGCAGATAACCCCTTTGGAGAAAATTTTGATCATAATAGGAGGCTTATATTACTTTGATAATTTGCTGCAAGTTTCCAGAAAATCTCTTTAAGCTCTTATTTTATATTGAATTTTTTCATGATTTTACACAAGTATAAGTATATATCCCTGTGGCAGGGGAGATAACCCTGTTGGTCTAAATACTGGTTGTCAAAGAAGGCTAATGTTACTTATATCATTTCTGTGAAACGTAATAAAGGTATACCAAAACTGATTTTTAATAGATTTTTTCATGATTTCATACATGTATAAAGCCCTGTGCCAGGGCCATATAACCCATGAAAACAAAATTTTGATCATGACAGGAAGCTTATATTGTTTAGATAAGTTGTTGCAAGTTCAAGGTAAATCGCATTCAACCTTGATTTTATTTTGTTTTTTTTTTTCATGATTTTATACATGTATATAGCCCCTGGACAGGGGCAGATAACCCAAGTGGACAAAAGGCTGCTTGCAAAACAAAGGATATATTATTTTAATCATATCAGTGAAATTTCATAATGGTATTTCAAAGTGTAAAGGAATTACAGACCAAAAACCACTTTTGAGTCATTGACAAGGGCAATAACTTTGTCAGAAGATAATGAAATTTGCCCATAAACAATCCCGAGTGAGATATTTCCAAGACCAATGCACAGGCCTAGTTTAAAGAAAATCCGTTGAAGATACTCAAGTAATCGAACGGAAACGAAGCCCTCACGTACGGACAGACGTACGTACGACGGACGGACGGACACACGGACAGCCAGCGTGAAAACATGATAGCCCGCCAAATAATTAAACACTGTTAACCATATTTTATGGTCTGGAAATTCAGACACACACCTAGTTTATTTTACGACAATATTTGAAATATTTACAATCAGCTACCTTCGTCGTCACCTTTTCTTTGAACAGTCAAGTGGTATGAGCTTCCTCAGTGAGTCCTCATAATGTTAGCACTAGATCTAATAAGCTGCCCTTATGTTTTCTTATTTCTTTGTCTAAAGCGGAGATAATTTATACATATACCTGCAACCAAGATTGTCAATTTATTTGGCCACATTTGGTCCCAATCAATGAACTTATTCCTATTAGGCTACATTATTAACATCTATTAGCCATAATTGTGCGATTCTTGGCCTTTAACGTATTATCATCGATATTCTGAATTGATTGCATAAAGACTTACAAGAATTTGGCAGACCGCTATTGGACACCTGCATTGGCTACCTCACATCAGTTGATGCCATGGTTGGAACAACCTATATACAGGGTCTTATATATACGATACCTATAGTTTGCTAGTAACGGGTCTATAGACTACAAATAAAATGAGACTCTGGACTGGAAAAATGAGTGCTAACAGTGCGTACAATACAGATTTAGAAATATAACAGAGCAACAATAATGAGATCATGTTCATGAGAAATTTCATATCAGTTTGATGAATGTATAGTCAAAGAAAAATAGACTTTAATACTAAGGCTGACACAGTTTTCGCCATTAAACTGATAAAAAATACCACCACCAGTATGTGAAATATAGATTAAGAGAATATATACGTAAAAGCAGGAATAAGACCAACTTCAGCAAGATAATCCTATGATAATACTTTAGGCCAAATATGATGATTGTAGATGTTGTGGTTGAAAAACACTAACCACATAAATTTAATTAGAGATGGTTATCCTGTTCTGGCAGACAATAAAGAATACATTGTCTTATTTAAATTTCTTTGCCTCACATTGTGATTAAGTATGGAGTTCCTGAAAGACAATATGTGCAGGCCAGTCAAAGATTGCTACGTTTGCACAGACGGTGAACTGAACTGATGACCTGATTATACTGGTGTATTTGCACCTCGTATGTACACGAAGACTTGTTTTCCTAGCATGTGTCTGGTCTAAAGATACTCCTGGATGGAGGTCAAAGAACTTATTATGCTTGTATGATATCAATATGAACATGCCTACACACAGTGTTATTATTGTTCACAGAAATCAGACGATAAACGCAGGGTTTGTCCGACCAGTTAAGATTAATATATGTTTGCGCGTAGATATACTTAGAAAAGCTTCTTTACATTTGGGTTTTTACACAAAATAGGTAGACTTTTTCATTAATTATTTGTATAGTCACATGCCGACTGATGAGGTGTTTGCCACTCGAATACATCCTAAGGCCTCTTTCTTGTCAACTGATATTATTATTATTGGCTCTGATGTTGCGAACAATTGGCAGCTTCCCAGGTGTAACTCACTTAACTGTTAATTGATTTCAAGCTATTATTACTATAACCGAGAAATGTCATATTCATAAAAGGGCCACGCGATGAAAAAAGGTGTTTTAAAGCATTGCATATAACCAAGACTCTGATCACACTGATAAAACTAACCAAATGTTCCGTTTTTGTCTAATAATGTTAGTCAGCTCAATTATATCACGTATCAATTAACACATTGCTTTTGTTGGCATTTTGAAATATGGAGTCGTTTGGAAGGTCTTCAAATACAGGTATTCGAAATGGCGAGGCATTGCACGAGCATTTAATGAAGTAAACATCGCATGATCAGTAATAATAAACGCTCAATGAAACCCGAAATTAAGCATTCATTAATTTATTTTTGTATGTCAAAGAAAGACAAGCACATTGTTTCTGAAACTATCCGATGTTTATGAAATAGAAGTTCAAACTCTTTCTACAGACTTATTGAAATGATTTGAGACATTGTTCTAAAATGAAAAGAAATAAGTTATCCAATAAAGAGTAAGATTTTATTTGTAATTTGTGACCATACATGTTTTTGTATCAAAAATATGACCACTGCGTGGCTTATCCTTAACAAAGTGTCCCGGATTTTTATCAGAACGTTGATTTCTTGTTGCCTAGCAACAACAGAAGGAAGGGAAAACTCCTGGATAGGTTTCTAAAATGGTTGCCATTGATACTGGAACCCTCCGATTAATTCCAAAAATACATTGTTTCATACGCTAAAATGTTTGAATAACAAATTTGGACAGACATTGTCGAAAATGCTTGGAAGTTTATTCTAAATATTAAAAAAATAACATTCTACATTCAATCCTCTTTACAACGACACTCATTTCGACAGCAAAATTCTTTATAATGTCATTTTGATATGCACCGAAAGGCTATATTGGTCAAAAAGTGTATTCAATATAACAGCAAATTCAGTTTAACGTCAAAATGTTGGGGGAACAAATGGCGTCGTTGTAAAGAGGGTCCACTGTAATTGGGGTTAGAGGTGAGAGAGATATGTGTAATAAATAAAAAGTAAATTAACATAATGGTGGGCACTTAACAGTAAGCGGTGAGGTGTACCATATAAATATTATGCACATATTGAAGAAACATACGGTTGATTTGCTTTGTGTTGCATAGCAACAGAAAATCTTGTATAATACTTAAGATCATATTTCCTGTAATAGACTGGTTGCTAGGCAACCATTCATCAATATGTTTATGTGTACTCCAAACGGTAAATTTAAAATTAAAACGTAATGCAACCAAATATAGAAAATGTCAGTATGTTTGGATACCACTTTTTGGAAAAATGCCAAACCTCAATTCCTGCCTGTGTGGTTAAATTGTCAGACAGATCCCGGCCAGTGACTAAGCTGGTGCTTTAGATTTCGTACCTTAGCCGAATAAGTTGTTGGCAAAATTTGATGAAACATATACTACTGATAAATAAGATATCGGTCTTGCAAATGAAATCAAAATTTTTAAGTAACGGGCTAGGGTTCGTAAAATATCAAACACGTCCCACACTTTATTGGATGAGCCTCGTAACACGCAATCTAACTAGCTTTGAGAATGTAGGTTAGAATGAACATGCCAATAAACTTCTTGTCTGTTTTGTTTAAACTGATCATATGTACACGCTTATAACTTCCCTTGTATGCAAGAGTAGAATGAGGCTTTTCTATTTTTAATCATTATTTCGTATCATCTTATGAAACGAAGTAATAGTATGACAAATGATAGCCCGGCTGTAGAGGTTGATCGATACCGGGGGCAGTTGTGGGTTTTATCATGTGGTTAGACTGGCCAATCTTAACAGCTCATTCAGGATTCGTGGCTATAAGATGGGCGAAATGAACAAAATTTAGTCAGTTTAGGACGACACTCGGTTGGTTGGTTGATTTGATGCTTAACGTCCACGGTAAACAACTAAGGTCATGTCGGGACGGTCAGTTATCCTAACCACACTATTCCTGGGCAGGCTTAGACCTCCTAAGCGATTAACCAGTACTAAGTGCACATACTTTCGCCAGTAAGTGACAACTGCCTTTCTTGAATCAGCGGAAGGAGAAACGAAAGTATGTGGCCAGACCGGGATACGAATACTCGGTGCCAGGTGTGTGCAACTATGATTTCGTACCGCTGAGCCACTTGGTGAACATCATTACGAGGAATGAAACAGAGCAGAACAGAAATGTAGTCAGTAGTCGTCTAACAATCAGCGAAGTAACGTCGCGTCTGAAGAGTAGCGATTAAAACAGACAATGCAGTATACATTTGGCATTTGTGGCCGAATTATAAGTATTACGTCAACTTGAGTTTTCTTTGGGTGCTCTGTGTCAAAGAGAGGGGAGTCAATAATAATTCGTTGCCAGGATCGTAATATATCTGATTTGTTTGGGATGTGGTTTAAGACATAGGTCTCTATTGACCTGACAACAAGTTTCGAGAAAATTGTGGTTGGAGGCCTTAGAGCGGGTCTGATTTACGCGAGAAGTGGCGTAAATCAGATGTGCATCCTAAAAGATTCTAAAGAACTTTTGGAACGTTTAAAAGCACAAGCACTTTTTGCAGTAGATAGCATGAAAATCGTCGATTTCTCAACGCTTTATACGACACTACAACATGATTAATTAAAATCTAAATCAAAGAAATTGTAAACAATTCTTTCTTTCACAAAAACGGAAATCATCGGTACAAATACGTTGTCCTTGGGTATCTGGATACGTATTTCTTTAAGAACCACTCTGATGTTCATATAAAATATTCTGAAGATGATGTCATGAAAATACTGGAATTTCTTACAACAATATTGACCTGGGCCCAGTTGTTCAAAACTATTGACGTCGTTAGTTAACGTGACGTTAAAATTTCAAATGTTAATATCTCAAATATGCCAATATTTTTTGTTGAAAAAATGTGAGAAGCTTTTGCAGTGCAAAAGCTTCTCACATATTTTCAACAAAAAATATCAGTATATCTGGCTATAAAGTTGCAAGACACTTAACGAATTGACCTCTTAACGAGCTCGTTAGGGTAACGATGCTTTGAACAACTGGGCCCAGGAGTTAAGCGCACAGATTTTTTTCAACAGACAGTTGGCACTCCAATGGGCGCTAACTGCGCCCTCTTACTTGTCTATTCGTTTCTTTACGGGGATGAGGCTGAGTTTATACAAGGGCTGTTAAATAAGGGTAATAAACATATTGCACAGAAATTCAACTTCACCTACAGGTACAAAGATGATATTCTGTATCTGAATAACCCAAAGATTTCGGAGTTTTTTTTACCTCATCTATCCATGTGAAGTTGAAATTAAAGATACAACAGAGTGCAATTCTTCTGTCTCATACTTAGATTATCTCTATATTGATAATGGAAAGCTTAATGGTAGGCTTTCTGACATTCAAGAGGGACGACTTCAATTTTCTCATAGTTAACTTTCCATTTTTATTTTTGAATAGTAATATCCCTTCGGCACCTGCATACTTAGTTTTTGTTCTCAGCTAGTCCGCTATGCTAGAGCCTGTTTTAAATATCAAGACTTTGTTGAAAGATGGAAGCTACTCATCCGTTCACACAGGGTTATCATAAAGTAAAGCGTGTGTCAACAGTTAAAATTTTTTACAAGAGACACCATTACCTCGTTGATCCCTACAATATGGCCGTTTCTAAACTAATTTGCGATTTGATGACCTCAGCCGAGGCTCAGATAAGCTTTCAAATACAGGACTTTCATTTTGCTGATTTTTTTCTACTGATAAATAGATGTGACGGGTGTATTACAATAGGCAGGTGATGCTTACTACTCGCGAGCACCTGATCATTTCTATTTTTTGGCCCTTTTCTGTGTATCTAGATTATTACTGAAATGTCAATGTTAAAAAGAGTTACGAATTCGGAATTGTGATTTGGGTAAAACAATGTCCACTTTTTTAGACATCCTGTATACACAGACATTTACAATAACAAGGTGCGTGAATATACGATGTTTTGAGGGTCATTCAAAAAGTCATTGTACGCAGTTACGTAAAAATACGCTACGGCTGTCGAAAGGATTTATAAGTCTACTGACTGCAAATGAATAAGTAGATGTTATTTTTTTTGAAATCAAGAAAAAATGAAAGAAAAAAAGACGAAGTAAACTAAAAATAAAACAAACAGCTGTCAATTGTCGCCATTCTTTTGTTATTGTTCATGTCATACTCATTAATGTCATTGAGTACTTGGCTTATTTTTTGCTGCTGGCTGGTGTATGGTTGAAAAGTATATTCCATTAAAAGCTCATCCGAACTTATGGCCGCGTTCTCGAAGGTGCATGTGGTGAATGAAACAAGAAACGTCGGTGGTAATTGCAAACCTTGGATGCGGGCAAAAATCCTTTCATATGTAGACTCTGAGAAGCG
This sequence comes from Ctena decussata, assembly GCA_963989385.1. Lineage (NCBI taxonomy): Eukaryota > Metazoa > Mollusca > Bivalvia > Lucinida > Lucinidae > Ctena > Ctena decussata. The sequence continues at coordinate 129,383,497 of OZ022498.1, forward strand.
AACCAGGACCGCAACGTGTGCAAGCAAGAACATACCACTGACAAGTATAATACATGAACCATTTCAGCATTTGCGAACTAGCATTTTGGTTGAATATAGAAGTAGGAATTGGAGTGAAAATATTGGGCTGCTTTTATTATTCAAGATTTTAAATTTAAATATGGTATGGTAGTATTTTTGGGTTTATTTATTTATTTTGTATCTTATGGGCGAGCTTTATCTAATGAAATAACTCTTCCGCTTAGAGTCGAGCCCAGTTAGACGAATTAGCTTAGGCAAGTTTGAATGGTAGCTGTTCTTTTATGGGTCGAAAGTGCTGCTGACTCGGCTTATCACTTGTAATTAATTGTTTGTTGGGATGTCTTCGTCAATCTTTCCCTTTGATGTTGGGGATAGGGTTTGGAATCTGATTCAGTCAGTTCCTGAAGTGTCGTTACTCTTTAAATTTGAGGTACTTCGCAGGGTATTTCCTAGCCCTATTCAGCTGAGAACTACTAATTTTTTTTCCCACAGAGTATTCCTATGACTTAGTGCTCAGATACGATCCAATCAGAGTGTGAAGAAACGAAAAATAATAGCGTAAGGAGAAATCGTATTATATTTGATAAATAGAAAATCACGACGTACCTTTGCACAGCTAGCTGTGAATAAGTCAAAGATCTATTGTAAAAAGAAACTCTTTGTTGAGTCTGAAAGCAATCAAAAAATATAGATGCCTTGGAAAGACCAATACTACAAAGCACAACCCACTGAAGATTCACAAAGAAGAAGAGGCGTGAGAAGACAAAAACATAACAGCGCGTTTTAATACTTGACGCATAAGAGAGCATCCTAGGAATTTAAAAGTTTCTTTACCAAAGGGGGGATATCAATAAGGTGGGTTTTCTGCATCCTACCAAAGTTTTATTTTTTTGACTGATGTTATACTCTAGTGTGTCTAGTTTATTGAACCATGTGTGACTTTGCGCGGAAAGCCCTAGTTACTGAGCTATGGGTCCAAAGAAGTGGGTGGGGTAATCCAACATGGTTTTAGCCTGTCTTGTAAAAACATTCTCATTTGGTAGAAGAGTACAGCAGACAGACAGGATTTGGTAAAATGATTAACAGAACATCTAAACTATATTTCTATATCATTTTATTTGGTCTAATTGAACATATGTTGTCAAAAAAGACTTCCTTTGACATTTAGCATTTTTTGATATTATTGACCTCAATTTTCAATATGTTTCTTGGCCTTATTGTTAAATGAACAGACATGTTATCATCAAACTCATGTCAAGGAAGTACCTTGAGAAGGACATTCAGATGATGTGACCAGAATATTACAATAGCATAGTTTTCATGGTTGACTGAACACATAAACTTGCTTGGAAGATGGTTTTCTTTCTATTTTGACCTAGAATTACGAACCTTTGGTCAAATTACTATTTTAACTGCTATATTATGCCCCACGCCCCTGCCACTAAAGGTGAGGGAATACATATTGGCTTCAGTGCAGATCTCGTTGGCGTTTGCAATTGTGTATGTGTCACATATTAAGTCCTTCTGTGACCTTGGAAACAAGGTCAAGGTCATCAAAATCTGACCTTGACCTTGTTTCCAAGGTCAAAGTATGTGACCCTACACAGATGCAGACGCCAAGGAGATCCGATCTGAAGCCAATATGTATTCGTTCACCTTTAGTGACGGGGGTGTAGGGCATAATATAGCAATTAAAATAGTAATTTGGCCAAAGGTTCGTAATTCTAGGTCATAATTAAATGAAAAAACATCTTCTGAGCAAGTTTATGTGTTCAGTCGACCATGAAAATTAGGTCATTGTGAAATTCTGGTCATATCATCCAAATGTCCTGGTCAGGGTGCTTCCTTGACATTAGTTTGATGACAACTGGTCTGTTTATTTAACCATAAGGCCAAGAAATATTGAAAATTGAGGACAAAAATATCAAAAAAATGTTGAATGTCAAAGGAAGTCTTTTTTGACAACATATGTTCAAATTAAACCAAATAAAATGATATGGAAATATAGTTTAGATGTTCTGTTAATCATTTTATCAAATCCTGTCTGTCTGCTGTACTCTTCTACCAAATGAGAATGTTTTTACAAGACAGGCTAAAACCATGTTGGATTACCCCACCCACTTCTGTGGACCCATAGCTCAGTAAGTAGGGCTTTCTGCGCAAAGTCACATATGGTTCAATAAACTAGACACACTGGAGTATACCATCAGTCAAAAAAATAAAACTTTGGTAGGATGCAGAAAACCCACCTTATTGATACCCCCCCCTTTAGTGCGAAAGTCGCGCGTTTCTGTTATATCGTTTCAGTGTTGCCAAACCCCAAAAGTATTTAAAAAACATTAATGGGCGCGGGCAACGAGCATCCGTCTCAAAGCCTCGCTTACTGACGCGCTTTGTGAGACACAGTAGTTGCAGACATCAGGATGAGACGCAAACAGAAACACTGTTAGGGGATTTCAACCGGTTACTTGCATGAAGCCTCATACTTACGTCGGATTCAATTCATATGACTAAGTAGTTTTGTAGAAAGAACATAATTATAATGATGTTAGCAGGAAAAAGATGAGCTAGAAATCAAACGCAAATCGTATAAGCCTTTGTTAAAACACACGACTGTCATTGCTTAAACATAAACATTTGCTATTAGAGCCATAACCTCAAACAGTTTGGTCCCTTCACTGATAGAGGGTTCATACATGTCAACTCCCTATTAGTCAGCCAGAGGCGTCTAACAGCGAACACAGGCTTACTATTCAGAACTTATTTAATATGCGGATAGGATGTTTTTCTGCCGTTGTTCTCGCTTTAGCGCCTGATTTAGTGCAGCAAAGTATGAACGAATTTTACAAATCGTAAATGTGTATTCATAATATGAAAAAATGGGTGTGATAGTTTCTTATAATCGTGTTCAGAATGAGTCAGTGTATTTTCATATATATGTTATGTATTTGTGTTGTTCATAGATATGACACTTAAATAAACTAACAATGCGTGCCGCATTTTCATGAAAACTTTTGACAGGTTATGCTTAATTTGTCTGAGCACGAGTGAGCCCGGAGAGCGAGTTTTCAAACACTTCTGAAGGAACTGACGTGCTATACTTCAATCTCGTATTAAAACTCAGACAGCAAAACGACATTGCTTTTTTGCATCACGAAAAATTGACTGTCTCACGAAAAGAGAGACGTTATGTGCAAAGATGCATCGTTCAAGGTTTCGGTCTTCTTGCAGCCTTACGACTGTTTAAGTTTCATCCACTAACATACGTGAAGAAACAACATTGCATATTTACAGTATATTTCTGATAAACCTTTTGAAAATTTTCTTTCTTTTTTGCAGCCCTGATGATTACTGGACGGGAATAATTCAGCCAACACAGGGATATTTTACCTGGGCTACTGACTGTTCCGAGGCTTATTATACCACGCATCTCAACAAAGACTGGGATAGCAGTAAACACTGCTTCAAATTTAAGAAAGATGATATAACTGCTGACAGAGAGCCATGCTCTGCAACAAACGCTTTCATCTGCGAAAAGCCTTTAGGTAGGTGCGTGAGGCCTTAAATAGCAAAGTCATATATTAAGAGAGTATATGCCGAAATGGCAGAAATAGACTGGTGATATCAATATAGTCAGTTAATTGTTTAGCATCTCTCTGAAACTATAAAATTTTGAAATAAAGGTTTCGTAAAGCCTTGGGGCCATAGGAGCAGCGGGGGTTATAGGTCCACTGTATCTCGAGCACAGCATATGAAAGGCGGAGCCCATCGATCTCCTTTAGCTGCCTTTTCCTTCCCTGATTATGGTTTGGGATAGTAATGTATTATTCCGTCATAAAGCCGTTCACTACACCATACAAGAACTTTATTTGATAAGAGACAAAGTTTGGGTCTCGAAAACTTGTCATTCGTGTCATCCTGAACTCGTATCTGTGGTCACTCCTAGTTTAAATTTAGCTAAGGAAAATGATTCCCATTTTTCGCGTACAGAAACCTCGTATGAAACGTCATAGTCGCATTAACACGTTATGAGACAGACCATTCAATTTTGTATTTAGACACAAGTAAAATAATAAAAATAAAAAGTAGAAAAAGTAGAAAAAAAAATAAATAGCTGAATAATACAATAAAACATAACATGTGCTTATGTATATTATAGCGTTACCATAAAAAATGCACTTCTGTTCTCACGAATTTTACGTTTTAACCAGGAGCTATGAAATTTATATTTTTAACTCGTTATTGCAGCATCATCCTGCAACATGATTGAAGTTTTTTCGACAAATTCTCTCGGGACAGAAAGTATAGATCTAACAACTTGTGAAGCAGCTTGCAACACGGATCCTGACTGTTGGATGGTCATGTTTACCCCGCCCTACGGTTGTGTGAAACTAGCTTACAATACTGCCACACTGGTGTCCGGGGTGCAGGATGCAAACTCACCTGTAAAACTTAAAGGAAAATTCTGCATAGAAGGTAAGCGTCAGTTTAATCTTTCTTTCATGGATGATTCTGCATGGATGATTTTGTCAGTTGTATCGATTCTGCATAGATGATTCTGTATAGCTGATACTTACTTTACTGAGGTTTAAACCCCCCAGTAGTTACTACTGACCGTCCCAAGGCGGTACTTTCGTTGCGGTTTGCATTTGTTTTATGTTCGGTGCTGTTTAAGTTATTGTGTTTTCATTTTAACCCTTCTATAATAAAAATAGAAAACATGTAAAAATAGTTGTTAAATATTTTTCGTATATTTCGCTTAGTCTGTTGTAACCCTTCTGTTGGTCTAAATTATTTTGTTCAGTAAAGATAGCTGAATTGCCACCTATTTGGGAAAGAGCTGCTGACTCGGCTTATCACTTGTAATTTATTGTTTGTTGGGATGTCTTTATCAATTTTTCCCTTTGATGTTGGGGATAGGGTTTGGGATCTGATTCAGTCAGTTCATGAAGTGTAGTTACTCTTTAAATTTACTATCAGCTGAGTGACATTATACAAATAATCCACGGTTTGGGGCTAACTTTGCCTAATAAAGGTGATGCATGATTAAAGGTGCAACAGCTTAATAGTATATTTCTTGGTCGTCATATGTTCCATCTGTACTGCATAATTTGTGTATAGCTTATAACTCTTGAGAAGTTCAAGAAATTCATTTATGCTTTTTATTCATGAAGTGCAAATTGCAACTTTTTTGCCTTTTTTTCAGTTCTTCCTAGTTTATTTTAAATTATGTTTGACCACGCTGTAGAGCTATCTTAAAATCATCAAAGTAAGGTTACTAAACCGCTTTTTGTACAAACCATCAATATTCTAAAGTTAAAATGAGAACTAATATGTTTTAATGTTTAATCCAAATTTACATGAAATTATAATTTTAAAGAGTAGCCACAACAATATGTATACTTGTCGAAACAAGTTACTCCAGGTTACTCCACGTGAACGTGATACAACAATTTTCCGATAAAATATACCGTAATCAATGCTGTGGAAAAGACTTGGTAAAGTGGGTCTGTCGGAACCTTAACTAGTGTGAAACCTCAAACAAAATGTTGCTTGGATTTTTTTTTTTCACTGGCCGATTTAAAAACATTATCTCTGGTCATAAAATAACCGGATGCGACGTGTATGTTATTCGACAGACTGCACGCTTAGTTGAAAACTCATACATGGTTTGCAACTCTGGTGTCCTCTTAAATTGCACGCTGGTGGATCGGGCTTCATAATTAATTACAGCTCCAACCTAAAAACTTTCTACTGGGGTTGTTGGGGGAGTTAGTTAGGGCTTGGCGATCCATTCTTAGTCGCTCCAGACCCACTTGGGGATCAAGTGTTGGACTTTGCTTGCTCCAGCTTTTCAGTCTTGTTCTTGATGCTGTATGGCCACCTTTTTTCATCTCTTTATTTAATACTGATTTATATGTTTGCTGTTTTAATCAAATGATGGGTTAAAGTCCTTCACACGGGCCGAATAACTTGAATGTTTTATAAGCCACAGCGAAATCCAGGGCAAGAGCTGTGGCCACGTAAAATCAATTTAGCATCCCTCCGTCCCTCAAAGCAATTTATTACTGACGACTTCCCAAGGTATTTCTAATGTGGTTTATTATTATTTGTAATATTTTGAGCATTCTGGTCACATGTTTTGCTACCTGCTTTGTTTTATGTCTTGTTTGGTTGTTGTAAAATAATAAAAATAGGTAAAATGGATGTTTCGTATATTTCATATTATACTTTGGTTCAATTTTTATGCAAGTTCACTACAGCATGAAACACGGTTCATGGCCATGTATATGGATTTATGTCCCCCTTCACCCAAGATTTTCCTGGCTTTTTCAATGTGGTGTTTCTTTGGTAGTTTGCTATTAAAGCCAGAGTTTGTCGGCTTTCTATGAGTCTTTTACTTTTCCTACAGTTTTTGACGGCAGCTTGGCTTTTTTCTTATCTTGTTTTGCCTTGTGCGCCGCCTTATATTTCCTTACCCATTTTATGCTTAGGGCAGAGTGTGATAATCAGTTATGTAGGTTTCTGATCGAATCCTAATTTTCTAGATAGTTTGGCTTTAACTCGTATATCAGTGCAAATATCTGATCACTCAAAATCACATGCTATGAAAGTAGGTAAACAAGGGTAAAATGACCAACTTTTTATTAATTAAATGCCAACACCACTTGAAGATTTCAATTTAGTTTTTTATCCTAGAGCCACCAGCTTGCATAAGTGCATATATCGTATCAATGAAAATAACAGGGTTTCAAATGAGAGTACCATTAGCCATGATAATCTATTTTCGGAAATTTAGTGGAATACTCCGATTTCATCAATCCATGGCTTTTATTTGGTCTACAGCGATTCATTTTTATCAGTATTAACATCTGATCACTCAAAAGGACGTCCATTAAATTCGGTCTTGAAATATAATGATTTCTTTTTGTGCTAGATATAATTCAATATGAGAATTTTTAGATGTGGTTTGTTCATAAAGCCCTTTACTTCATCATGCATACGCCTGATCGCTCAACCTTTTTATGCCATGGGACTTACACTAGTCACAGTAAGGGACTGTTACCTACTATCTTTAAAATTAATGTAATAAGGTAATTTCGACGTATGATAGTTTTGTAAGCCCTTGAGCCACAAGATTTTATCAGCATATGCATCTGACTGCTCACATTTAAAGTCTGTGAAACTAGGTTTTATTTTTTGTCTTTTGAGATAAGAGGATATATTCGGGGAGATATTTGATTGGTTTAGACTTCGATTCTAGATCATCGCTTTTTAATCATCTTGACCCCTTTTGATACTAATCAGTCTTTGAACAAATTGGTTTATTAGCAGTAAGAAACTGCAGTATTTCGGAAACGGATATTGTCAGGGTCACTGATAAGGCTTGATTAGCCGAAACGTTGAAGTATGTCCCATGTTTCTTATTTTGAACGTGTTCTCTGATCTTGAAGATACTCTTTAAAATTTAAATTCCATAGGTTATAATATGTTCACACTATTGAGGCTTGATAAGCCGAAACTTCAAAGTCTGACCCTTGTTTCTTCTTTTGACTATGTTCTCTGCTGTTGAAAGAACTTTTTAAAGACAGGGCTTCTCTGCCGGTGGGGGGTCTTGTTCCCAGCACATAACAATGTTACCTGTACAGGTAAAGGTGTGAAAATTTTGTCAACCAATCAATGGACCAAAATTAACAGTTTTGATGAATTTATTGGCTGACTGGAAGTGTTGACACTATGTGATCAAGAGACAGAGTGACACTGTGGAAGTTAATCCTCCTTGTATAGAACCATCCCTGTCTTTAAGAGTTTATTTTGACTTCACTGCAGCTGGTGTTCCGCCATGTGCCGTGTCTACCCGTACATCATCCATAATGCAGATTATTTGTTTTGTCATTGTAGATTTAGAGGATGTATTCGGAGAAATCAAAACTGTTTGGTTTAGGCTTTGATTTTAGATCAGCGCTTTTTAATCATTTGGACCCCTTTTTTATACTAGTCAATCTTTGATCAGAGTGCGCTGTGTCCTTAGAGGGTAGCTAAAAATCTAAGCTAGCTCCTTGCAGACAACAAAGACTGATCAGTCTAGACGAAAAGTTAAATCTCGAATATTTTCATGTTTGCGCGAAACGTTGTTACTCTTGGGTATCAGATCAGTGTCTTTATTCTTTTTGTCACCCGACGTAGGCGGAGGGGGCTATAGAAATGACCCTCGTCCGTCCGTCCTTCCGTCCGCCGTCCAAAATCTTGTCCCCGCAACTCCTCCTACGCCTTTCATCGGATCGATTTGAAATTTTACAGATTGTATTCTTATGATATGAAGATAAGCATGCGGTTTTTGATTTTTGTTTTTGCCATTTTGAATGCAGTTACGGCCCTTGCTGACTCAGACCTTCCGAAACCGTCTCCCCGCATTTCCTCCTACATCTTTCATCGGACTGATTTGAAATTTTACAGATTATATTCTTATGATATGAAGATATGCATGTGGTTTTGTTATTTTCGTTTCGGCCATTTTTAATGGAGTTACGGCCTTTGCTGACTCAGACCTGGTCCCTGCAACTTCTGCCACATCTTGTATCAGATTGATTTGAAATTGTGCAGAATGTTTCATCATGATCTGAAGATGTGCATGTGATTTTGGAATTTTAATTGACCTATTTTTACAAAGTTATGGCCCGTTATCGTTTTTGGCATTTTTTCAAACTTCTGAACCGTTTGACCGAGAGAGCTGAAATTTGGTATGCTATTAGCATTTGGTAAATTGATAATTCTGATTATTGTCAGGATGTGCTAAATTATAAGTGACAGAGTTATTCCCCTTTCATAGATAATAGACATTCACTTAAAGGTAAAGAGATAACTCCAGAACTTTTTATATTAAGGCGTTGAATTTTCATAAATGCATTATACATTTTTCATCAGATTCATATTAGCAGGCCTTTGTTATTTTGTTACTGGGAATACAGTCTTGATGGGCATTTTGTAAGGGCCTAAAGTTTCAGTAACCTGTTTTTACACATATATGTCCCGTTCTGAACTTAAGTATTTTAAAAAGAGGCCCAGTAATTGGGTATATGTCTTTGCTAATGTTCAGTTATTATTTGCTTACCAGGTTTTGTAATACACATATTTTCTGTTTTTGGCCATACATTTACTCTGAAACAGAATAAAGGGCTGCAGTTCGTGACACATTTCAAACGTCGTGCGACACTTGGCCGATGGCCTTTTATTACGAGGGATGTTCATTACATAATGGAAACTAGCCTTTATATCATAAGCTATGCGTAAGAACAGTATTCTAGATATATAAAAGCTAAGAGGAATGCATACACTTACAGTACTGTATGGGAATATCGTTGACATGGCAACGATGCATTAAACTTCTTAGGGTTAAGTTTCTAAATTTTTCCAAATCTCCAAATATATATATATATATAGAGATTCCTGAAAGATTTACAGGATGCACAAAGAATTCCTGAAAGATTTACAGGATGCACAAAGGATGCACAAAGAATTCCTGAAAGATTTACAGGATGCACAAAGAGGCAATAGAAGTAAAAAGTATGCAAAGACCAGGAACTGAAACAATCAAAATCCAAATCCAGCCCTCAAACCATAGCTGGAAACAACTAAGATTACAAATAATCAAGATACAGAGAACATATGGCCAACCGAGTGAGCAGCTTGTTCCCAAAAGGTGGCCACTCAGCAACCCAAACCGAACCAAAAATAATAAGAACATACATAAGGTAAAACATCACAGAAACTCTGACACCAAAAACAGGCAACAGAGAACCACAACAGAACTACCGCCTTGGAACGGTCAGTAATGAATTACTGGGGGGCTTAAATCGATTTTACAGGCCCAACCTCACCCTCAGTTTCTGAAGTGGTACAAAACATTTAGTTGGTTGTTCGGTTCGCATGATAACCCTCGCATAATAAAAGAAACTATGCCCGCCCTCAAACTAGGCAGCGAGAAAATAGGATGTATATAAGTAGAGAAAGAATAATGAGAAATTCACAGAATAGAGATAGAAACCCTTCTTATGAAGACAGACCTACGTATGTAGCTGTTACTTAAAGAACAGTTCCAACAAACAGACGACACAGTCCCCAAAGGGATACTGGTGATCCAAGGGAAACCACCACATACATTGGACAAAGATTTAACAGACAAAATGAATGGGAAGAAGACTATCAAAACCCGACAAATAGACCCGGGAGACCACCCTATAATTATTACAACAGAGGTTGAAGGTATGGAAATATTCAAAACAGGGACACAAATTATAATGACCAGAATTATTCACAGAGAAACTACAGAATAAACAATAACTCCTACAGAAACCGTTTTTAGACCTCAACAGCCCAACCGGGCGCGAACCATAACATCAGGAACTGAAACCAATTTCAATAATAATACACCAGAAATAAAAATAATAAATTTATCTGAAAGAATATTGACAAACTCAGAAAGGAAAATATTAGAAAAGGGTTTAAAATTTACTCTCACCCCTCAAAAAGAAAAGTTTCAAGAAATAAAAGAAGACCTGTCAGAATTCATTAGAAAGTTAAGACTTTCTGAATATGTCTATGAATTAGAAGATCCCGATATCTCAATTGTAAAAAACAAAAGTAACTTTATACCGCCAAAAAATTGCAATTCGGCTTTAGAGCACTATATAGAAAATGTGCAAAACACACCAATTACAAAACCAAACAAAACTATCAAATACAATATAAGTTTGGCTGAGAGAAAAGCTATTAAAAGTTTGGCAGATGATACAAATATTATTATAAAAGAAGCCGATAAAGGCGGCACAGTAGTGATAATGAAAAAAGACTACTATAAAAACTTTGTAAATGACATGTTATCTTATGAAAACTATTATGAAACATTAGATTATGACCCTCGAAAAAAAGATAAAATGATATATAACAAATTCTTGAAAAAAACACAAACAGGTTTTAACATCAAAAGAACTAGATTATTTATCAAACTTTGATGTACAATTCAGTAATTTTTACGGACTTCCGAAAATTCACAAAAACAAGCAAATTCAGCAAGCTTGTTCTGAAAATGATTCAATGTATATCCAAATTTCAAACGTCACAGATTTCGTCCGATGTGGAATCATTATATTCTAACATTCCTCACGATTTAGTATTACAGGCTATCAGTTATTGGTTAGAAAAATACCCTAATGATTTACAAAATAGATTTTCTAAGGGATTTATTTTTGATGGTATTGAACTAATATTAAAAAATAATACATTCTATTTTGGCACAAATAAAAGGAACCGCCATGGGCACAAAATTTGCCCCGTATATGCCACAATAGTAATTGGCTATTTAGAACAGTTATTATACAGGAAAATAACAGATTTATTTGGTGACGAATTCTGTGACGAATTCATATTGTACTGGAAGCGATTTTTAGATGATTGTTTTATTCCTTGGACAAAATCATATTCCGACTTAATGATTCTTAATGATATGTTAAATAATTTACACCCAGACATAAAATTTATTATGCAATTCAGCAACGAAAAACTACCTTTTCTAGATGTTTTAATAATTAAAAAGAATACAGAACTCCAACCAGACATATATTATAAGCCCACAGACAGTAAACAATATTTGCTGTTCAATTCTTGTCACCCAAAACACATAAAGACAAGTATACCATACTCATTAGCTCGCCGAATTAGATGTATTGTGACGGATGTAAACACTTTAGAAATAAGAATGAGTGAATTACGGAAAGCTTTAACGAATCAAAGGTATCCCAAAACTGTCATCGAAAAGGGAATTGAGAAAGTAATGAAATTGGATCCAACCCAATTACGAGTAGTACAAGACAAAACTGAGAATGATATAATTGCATATGTATCCACATTCAATCCACAAAATCCAGAACTCTTTCAAACTATTCGATTTAATCTTCCCATTTTATACGAGGATGAAAAAATGAAGAAAATAATAGAAGAAACCAACATAATTAAGAGCAAACGACAACCTAAAAACCTAAAAAAGATGTTAACTAGGGCGAAATTTGAAGACAGTATAATTACCCCCGAAGTTACGAAATGTAACAGGTCTAACTGTGGTGTTTGTAATCATTTAATCGCAGGAAATCCTTTTCTTTTCAAAAATGGTTATAATTTTCAGATAAGATCCAATATGTCATGCGAAAGTAAAAACGTAATTTATGTGATGCGATGCACCGGGTGCGACGAGGAATATATCGGAGAAACAGGGAATACCCTGAGACACAGAGTTACGGTGCATAGACTGCAAATACGGGACATTAATACAAGAATGATTTATGTGAGTCATCATATAGATGACTGTGCAAGAGGACAAACTATAAAATTTAAAATTTGTCCTCTCTACAAAATGAATTCTGACAGTGTTACTTTAAGAAAATCAAAAGAAAGTTATTTTATATACAAATTTAAACCCAAGTTAAATAGAGCTGTTTAACACACTTATTTATATGATCAACCGACTAGACGGAAGTAACATGACGTCATTTCCTTTACTTGTTGCTAACGTCGTTGCTATTAACGCCAACGTAATTTATCTCCATGTTATTTTAACATTGTGATTGTGTTAATGTTTTTTCACTTTTTCTGATGATCTACATGCAGTAGTGAAACCGGTTAAGAAAATAAAGCGACAGAACTTTCAGGCAGATTTCTTCTTTCTGTGTATAGGTTAGAGGCTGTGAAGAGAAATCTTCGCAATTAAGAACCTGAAGCGAGCGTAGCGAGCGGAAGGTTTTTAATTGCGAAGATTTCTCTTCATTACGCGAGCGGAAGGTTCTTAATTGCGAAGATTTCTCTTCATAGCCTCTAACCGGCTTAGTGGTTGCTCCAGATAATAAACTGATCCTGGGCTGCCCTGTTTTCCAACATCATTCAGATAATCTTTTTTTTGAGAGAGATATTTTGTGTTTAAAAAAATAAAGAAAAAAAACATGATAAATAAAAAATATCCCAAAATGACCACTCTCCAATGTACTTTGATTATAGTAATGATGCAACGTCAAAACATGATGCAATATCATGACAGTCCCGAAACAGCTTGGAGAGGAGGGGCTTAATTAGAATAGTGCTTTTAAAGTTTTTGTCATGCTGTAATTTAGCTTGGAGAGGAGGAGCACGCACAATTAGAATACTGCTTCTAGAGTGAGTGTCATGCTGTCATTTATGATTTGTATTCAGATGACTTTGCACATTCCCATTCATTCAGTTTTTGGAGCTCAAACATGGCTGGTCACTTTGATTTTCCTTTGTTGAATGAGGAGTATTTTCTTCTTTTTACACAAATCATAGTTATTTGATTTGTGTTACGAGATGCATCTTATTACAGAGGAACATATAAGAGGAGTATTTTGTGATAATTTGGGATTATTTTCATTTCTCAATGAAAAACGTATGTGGATAATTATTAGAACTGCCTTTTCGAGGCAGTTCTAACAAATATGTACAACATGCTTTAAAACAATGCTGTGGGTACCAATAGAACTGCCTCGTCGAGGCGATTCTATTAAGTATCCACATGTTTACAATATTATGTGTTTATTTTAAAAATAATGTTATGGATTGCCATAGAACCGCCCCGTCGAGGTGGTTCTAAGGAGTAACCATAAAATACATTTTTATGGAGAATACTGCCAAATACTCCCTTCGTCTGTCCCTCTGTAATGAGAAAAAACCTCATTCGAGAAATCTACATTGACTTCTAAATCAATTTGACCTGTCATATTGAAGCTATTTTTAGACGTGACATTTAGCCACAGAAGACTGTACATTTCTGATCACTTGAATTTTCAAGAGTAGGTTTATTGGTGAAGACTCTCTTCATGGATAAGTGATGAGTCTACACCAATAAATCTATTGAAAATTCGGGTGATCTGATTGGTTTATTATCTGGGGCAAACACTAATTTATATATTAATATCCTGTATTGTGGACTTTTTCAAGATTTATATATATACATATATATATATGAGCCGTTCTCTGTGAAAACCGGGCTTAATGACATTACGTAATAATTACGTTCTGAAAGGATGAAAAGCACCAAAATTCATGATTTTTCGTATATATATATAACTAAAATCGATAAAGACTTCACATGCTATTTTTTTTGTTGAATCGTCACAAAAACAAATGCATTTCGTACCAACTCATCAGTGTATCGTGACAATAAACGTTACGTTATTACTAAGCAACTAATTAAGACCTGCTGATAAGCACCAAATAATGGATAAAAGGTTGTAGTGGTGTGACGGCTTGTTGTAAGTCTCAGATACCTTAAGAAATATATAGCTATTCATATACAGATCGTTAAATGTTTTCGAACGAGCAAAATATGACGTTTTTATTACGTTTTGATTTTAAGCTTGAGGGACAAAATTTTTGACATCATTGCACTTAAACAAGCAGAGTTTTGGAAGAATCGTACAGCAGAAAGAACCAAAATTATCATGTACTTAACATTATAAACATAATACAAAGACCTCCTTACCAAAATGACGTTGAAAAAAATCACACGCCGTACCCAGCATGAATGTGGTGTCATATGTTGCTATGGTAACACGTGAAAATTTCAATTTCAAACATGAATTTGGAAGCTCAAAAGGCAGTCTTTTAGTGTTGCATAAAGAATATTCGATTGGGAATAATTCTGACTTATCCAGACAAGTGTTTCCATTATTCTATGACCCCCTCGTATGTTAAATACCTTGTATATATTTGTATACAGAATATGTGAAGTTTTGTCGGTCCGCTTACATGCGGAGGCTGGTTCAAGCAAACCTTTTACAAGTAACCATATAGGCAAAGATGCACACATATATTCAAACCAATTTTGAAACCTATAAAACACAACTAAATCCGTTGCATTTGTAAATGACACTGGGTTTTGTTGACTTAAACGGATCATGATGAATCTACACAGAGAATGACATACTGTTTGAATTATAAAGGACTCAGTTTGCAAGAGCGGAGATTGTAGGATTAAAGTGTCACAGACCAGAGATTTAACTCATCAGCCAAAACTACTAGACTCAAATATCAGAATAGTAAGAAAGGATGGGTCACTTGCCGCATTTGTTTCTTTTCTTGAAATAATCTTTTCTACTGGCTATGTCTTGGTGCAGCAGAACTCACACGCGCCGAAAGTAACGAGCGAGGAAGAACTTCCCCTTTAACTAACTTTTTAAAGTTAATTTCTTTTCGTGGACGAAGAGATCTTGTTGGAACCATGGTTGTCTTCTTTTAAGAAATCAAATTGGTATAGAAATGAGTAAATTAAAATCTTACAGAGTTCCTTCAAGAGCAGAGAACACATTCACAAGAAGGAACATGGGCCAGACTACGTAGTTTCGGCTAATTAGGCCTCATAAGTGACCCTGGCAATATCTAATGACAAAACCGGATAAAGCCTGACGCATCTGCTTTGCAATAACCAGAACATTATAGCCCGTATAGTTACTTTGTTCATTATTGCGGAGGTCTCTCATATATACTCCATGCCGCTGATACATTTCTTATTTTATCATTCTAGATTGTTTGGAGATCTTTTGTGCCTCGAGGCTCTTTTAATCACAAACAAAATAAGATTTGATACAGCTGTGCTTCAGCTGTGGTTTCACTGCCGGACGGTGCTGACGGTGCTCATCGGAGGCGACCTAGGTGGGGCACTCTCTCAAGCAGACAGCTTGCTGATGAGCCCATAGTTTAAATGATAATGGCTGCAATTGTAACGAGGTTACTAGCTGTGATACGATGAAAGTAACGATGACTGTAATAAGCTTGCTTGTTAATTTTAGGTTTATTCTTCTACAAGTTTAAGTGATCCTGTACAAGTTTTAAATGATCAGTAATTTGTCTTGAGTCACTATATTGGTATCTTAATCGTCAGCTTGTCTTAAAGCGATAAGTGTTTGAAGCATCAATAGAACTGCTACCTAGATAAATACGATTAATTATTATTCATTGAAATATTGTACATATCTTAAATGTTGTGTTAAATATCTTTGTTTTTAAATCATAGAGGTCCATATGTTAGATAATGTTACGCAGAAGGTTTTACACACGGTTGACACGGGTGTAGAGCCTTATGCGTCGCCAGGACGGCGGAGGGTGACTTCCGGTTAAAGGGTTATCTACTAGTGTAATACACTAACAAGGAAACTCTAACAACGTTAGAATTTTTTTGAAGTTTATATATATATAATGTAAATTTTATATACAACAATACAATTTACAACTGTCACAATTACAATAATATACAACACATATCAGTTCATGCCGCTGGCCCAAGTAAGGTGTTTGTTTCAAATCTGTAATCGATTTGCGTACAATACGCAAATAGATTACCGTCTGACGTCAACACCGTACTCGGCTCAGCGCCATGAACTAAAGGAAAACACAAAGAACAAAAGACGTCAGTTTGAGCTCATACAAAAAAACAAGGCCTTATGTTGGTAGACTTCAATTCGTCGTTCCCTGGATCATGTCATGGGCCAGTCCATATATCATGAGGAACACCAACTCATATAAACACGTGCACGATTATATACTGGTCGCTCCCTGGATTGTACCAGGGACCAGTCTATATATATTAAAACACCTTAGTGGACGAACACTGTCCCACACTTGATGTGACCTTCAGATCTTATCACAGAATCTGGCAAAACTGTGCTAACCACTTCCGCCTACATTTTGTGCTTCCCGCCTCTGCTTGGGAACCTTGCACAAACGGCGTTGTAACTGCCTCTACCCGGGTTGGTATTAACCTGGAGACGTATATCGCATCTCCAGGTGAGACGTGGCTCTAAGCCCTAACAGCTGACTGCCGGAATTGATGTGCCTAAAAATAACGAACTTACACTTAATACATTGTAACTACATAATAACAATGCGTAAGACTTGGGCCTGTCTTGGAAATACCATACAACGCCCTCGGCGAATGCCGAGCATAACGTGCACACGCCAGCCGTGTCACTAGACACGACTCGCGCTCACGATGTAAAGCTAAAAGTGTGCTTACCACTTCCGCCAATGAAGAAACGTAGATCCTACCACGCATGTGCGTCAAAGGATCTGACGTCAAACATTGTCAAGAAGTATACTGACGTCAACAGGCATTACCATGACATACCCCACATAAAACATGAATAATCTAAACATAAAACATGAATAATCTAAACAATGTCCTATTTACATTAAATTGATTGACCAAAATCTAACTCGCATATGTTTTAATTCATTTCTTTAAACTAAGCGTAATACCATTTGCCATAGAATATAATAGCTGAATAAGCGTTTCTCACACATTTGGGATCATAACGTTTGATCTGACATCATGACATCAATGATGTTATACCATATGACGCCGTCTAATGAAGGCAAATCAAACGCATGATGACCAAATGCTACCATTATAACTTATGGAAAAAACCCTTAATGCGGTGCATGCTATGGCGTCAATTGACGTCACGAGTATATAAATTAGTTCCATTACAAATCAATCTACTTCTATAGGCCACGTATACGTGAAACTAATATAAAAAGTGTTGACGTCGCAATAACATGAATGCAACTGACGTCACATGAATAACATGAATGCAACTGACGTCACTGGACGTCAAATAGACGCACACCATTGCAACCAACTTCAGTGATATAAACTATTTCCGAAATTTACAAAACTTCCTAATATACAAATATTATGCGCAGCATGCTTACTAACAAAATCGGTCGACACATGCGCAGCCTGATCACTGCCAACAAAATCAAATCAGTCGACACATATAATCATACCATATCAATCAGAAGTCACATTTTTCATTCTTAGCCAAACTATTCTAAATAAATATAATAAAATCTTACCCTTCTAGGTCTTAACACAGAATCTGGGCACACAACAATATAACATCCATCAAGAATTAAACAGCCACGTCTAACTTTTCATTAAAAGATAGGCGTATAAATACTATGCGTCTCACATTAAAATCATGCAAAGCGCTTTCCACAATCAAAAGACTCGTGCAGGTATTCACCTTACAATCATGCAATATGCTGTCCACGAGAGGTATTCACAAACAACCCATGCATAACGTAGTCACAATTTCCGTAAATGTTTTATTACCACAGTTACCCTAAAAACTGTAGCCTTACTGATTGAAAGGATTAAAATAATCTCGACGACATAGTGAACGATTAGATCCATTTCGTAACATAGGTTTCCCCTTAGGGAGAAAAAAACATAACAATGTTTCTTTTCTAAAATAGTACGAAATGCGATCGAATCGTAGGCTATGTCAAAACTGGAAAACTAGCTATATACACAACAACGGTGCGATGCATAACGTGGCCAAACTATCTACTAAGGTAGTCCGCCCCCAAATTATCGTGGCAACTGATCTATCTAATCCCAAAGTCAATCAATTCTCTGTGTCGTACCTGTCGTGCCTCAAATGGAATGGGGAAGTATGGGTAAGTCTGATCGAACACTAGGTGGAAATCGCCACCTTTAAGTGTATCAGGTGTAAAATTAACGCTGTCCTTGACATTACACCTACTTCGCACGACAGATCCCACAGGATCCGTTGCCTCTGCCTCTAACCTCCTATCGCCACCATATTCTTCCATATTCGTTTTCAGAGTCGACGTTACGTCGTCGGGCTTTACGTTTTCACGTATGAAGTCATATTGGGATACGTCCTCTGACGTACAAATGTTAACTCTTTGGACATTCGGATCACTGTGATCCTCGGATCCAACATTGTCACGTGCATTAACAGCTGCAGACGACACGTTCTTTTGACGTTGAACGTACTGCTTAATCATGTTAGCAGGATAAGTATTCACGACGCCCTTGACGTTAATCTTGTAGTTCATTACATTGACTACTTCGACAACTTCATATGGCCCGTTCCATTGAAGTAACAATTTATTGCACTCATTCGGGAGTAGCAAAAGTACTTTGTCTCCGACGTCAAACTTACGCGACCTCGCGCGTTTATCATAATAAGCATTCTGCTTTACGTCCATTTTCCGGACAATATCCTGTGCTAACTTACACGTTCTCTCTAAACGTTCTTTTAAATCAATAACGTACTGATACGTCAATAATGCACGTTGGTCAGTTTCCTCTACAGACCATAATTCCTTTAATATTTGCATAGGACCCCTAACATTACGTCCATACAACAGTTCAAACGGGGAAAAACCTAACGACTCTTGCGGAACTTCCCTTACTGCGAATAATAATGCTGGGAGATACCTGTCCCAGTCATTCGGACGTTCTACGCACATTTCACGTAATATCTGTTTCAATGTATCATGGAATTTCTCCACGGGTCCTTTACCAGTAGATTGATAAGGAATAGTTGTCAGATCTTGAAGCGACAACAACCTACTAACCTCTCTCATGACGTCAATCGTGATCTTACTATCATGCTCGATTAGCATTTCACTCGGTATTCCTAATCTACTGAACATTTCAACTAACGCTTCGGCTACGCGTCCCGTTTCAATGCCGGGTAACGCTACCGCCTCGGGATATCTCGTCGCATAGTCTATCATTGTTAAAATATAGCGGGATTTCCTGTCAGAACGAGGTTCTATCGGTCCAACTATATCAACAGCGACTCGTTTAAATGGTGTGTCAATCTGTGGCAATTTTCCTAAAGGAACCTTAGTGACACGACCTTTTTGAATAGTCCTTTGACATATGTCACAAGATTTACAAAACCTTGCCACATCACCACAAACTCCAGGCCAAAAGAACTCAGTTAACACTCTATCCATAGTTTTCTTTATGCCCAAATGACCTGACATCAAGGTTTCGTGCGCCAATCTTAACACCTTTTCACGAAAATCTTCAGGGATAATAAGTTGCAAAGTGACCTTGTTTCCCTTAGTAAACTGCCTATACAATAAATCTCTCTTTCGAATAAACTTAGTTTCACCCCGGTTCAATCCACGACTAATAGTCACATTCCCAGATTCCACTCTTTGCCTTATGCTATTCAATTTAGGGTCAACAACTTGGGCCTGCTTCAATGCCTCCTTATCACTAGCAATAATTTGATCAGGAACTTTAATTTTCTTATAGACCTCTTCACCTTGCTTAGCTTGTGACCTAGTCACTGCCGCCATTGCAAAATGGGACATATCGGGAAGTTTTGACCCGTCAATATTTCCAATAACCAGGTCATACAATGTATCTTCCATGCACAATGCCTCAGTTTTTCCTGTGAAAAATGGACAATCTATGTCAACCATTGCTAAGGGATACCTTTGGGTAGATTCATCAATCAAAGTTACATCAGATTCTCTACCAAGTAACTGATCATTAGAAACCAAGTTTCTACGAACGACACACCCAGTACAACCTGTGTCCCTTAAAACTACAACTGTTTTACCATTAACCGTACCCTGCGCTGTTGGTAATCGCGACCTTAAAAAGTAACAGACACCTTCCCTATCCACGTTATCATTGATTAATGGACTTTCTTCCTTACTCTTATAGAGACCTTCAATTTCATGAGACCTATTCATTGTAGTTTTACAAAAGCTCATTTGATGTCCGCCACCCCGACCACGTCCGCGGGAATAACCCCGACCACGGCCACGATCTGAATTACTACCCTTCGTCTGCACAGTATCGCTCTTACTCTGTGATCTTTGTGTCTCATCTTTCGGTGCATAACTACTCCCCTTACTTCCGCTATACCCGCTTGCACTTGCACCTACCTCCGCACTATATGCTTGCTTCCTATCGGGATTCTTAAAACATTTATATGTTAAATGTCCCTTACCACAAATACTACATTTTATCTCTGGCTTCGCACTCGGCTTATTATCAGATCTACTCTGAATTACGCCCTTACTATCACGCTGCCCCTTATTAACACAAGCGTAGACACCGCCACGTGCTTCTGCAAATAAATCTGCTTCCCTAGCCATCTCACCTAGATTCGTGAATGTTTTCGGTTTCAAATGAACATACAGTTCTTTACTACAAGATTCTAAAAACTGATCTCTAGCGAAAAAATCGCAAACAGCTTCGTAAGACTGGTCTACTTTCGCCATTTTCAACCATTTATTAAGATACGACCTAAGTCTACTACTAAACTGAATAAACGTTTCGGACTTTTCAGGCCTATCATAGCGAAATTTCTTCCTAAATCCGCGTTCAGTCATATCGAAATTCTTTAACAACGCATCTTTCAACTTGTCATAATCTGCTGCATCATCTACTGACAATCTATCATAGACATCAAGCGCGCGACCTTTAAGTAATGCGCTTAAATATGCAGCCCAAACGTTTTTATCCCATTTATTCGCCGTCGCGTATTTCTCAAACCTTGATAAGTAACTATCCATTTTGTCCTTACTTTCATCAAAATACGGTAACTTGGGATCTCGCGCATGCGCTAACTTTTCAGCCTTCTGTTTTTCTAATTCAACTCTAAACGTTACCTTCTGCAAATCTATCTGATTCTTCAACTCGCGTTGCTGCAATTCAAAACTATACTTCAACTTTTCTAACTCAACTTCGCTTGACAACTTTGCTTCCTTATCGCTTTCGACTTGATACAACCTAGCTTCCCTATCTTTTTCGGCTTGTCGCTCTATACTTTCAATCCGCGCCATCTCGATTTCCCTATCCGCCGCAATCTTAGCTTCTTCCGTCGCGATCCTAGCCAATTCAATTTCCCTATCTTTTTCGGCTTGCGCGATCCTCTCTTTCTCCGCTGCGATCTTAGCTAACTCAATTTCCCTGTCTTTATCGGCCTGCGCGATCCTAGCTAACTCAATTTCCCTGTCTTTTTCGGCCTGCGCAATCTTTTCTTTATCAAGTGCCCTTACCGCGTGCCTTTCTGCCCTTTCAGTCTCTTGCTGTTGCCTTACAAATTCCTGCAACGCCTGCCCTTCATAACCTAACTCCCTTCCCGTCTTAACTAACTGATCCATGACGCTTAACGTAATGCTCACGTTAACTTAACTGAAACCGACGTTCACTTATAGTCACACACGTTAACTAAAACGTTAACAATAATAATAACGAACTAATCCAACTAAAACGTTGATTAATTAGTATACTCGCGATCTAGACGTAGCTATTAAAGTTACGTTGATAACAGACCGGAAATGACGTCATAAACTGACGTTGACTTTGCCGAGAATTACTTTTCACTATTAAATGACGTAATTAGATGACGTAAATAACCCACATACAATTACGCCCAACTTGATCTAGCGTATCGGATATACAAACGTAACGTATGTAACGCAACGTATTAACACTGACACGACAACTGTACGTCCTACATTACAAAACCATATTAGATACCAACGGTAAATCAAATTTAAGATTCCGCTATTAGGTTTCAATCATTGTAACGATATTATATAACGTTACGAGTGACCTACGTTACTAAATCAGGACATAAAATGGACCTCAGTAACGGTTACGACACAACGTACAAAACGTTTAGGTTAATAAACTTACAGATTGTCATGCAACAGCAGTGCCAAGGTACTCAAACGGACCCTAGAACTAAATATGTATCATCCGTGCCAAGACAATTTAGGTCTATATAACCTTAGTTTCCCCACTCAGATATGCAACCTGTTACATTCTATCACAAATTAATGCATGGGCTATCGCACTTCATCACGCAGGGAATAAGGATAGTTGACCTTAATTGAGTGTAGGTTACATTTACAAAGAATTTAGTGGCAAAATTGCTCCCCTAAAATTCACAGCCTTACGTCACCTTAGAAAAGAACAATCAGAAAGTCAATAATAATAATAAAAAAAATGTCTGACAAAATTGTGCCTAGATTCTGTATATATTGTCAATGTCTTACACTGGCAGATATTAACCGGAAGTCAAATCCCGTTACTTCATGACACCATGTTACGCAGAAGGTTTTACACACGGTTGACACGGGTGTAGAGCCTTATGCGTCGCCAGGACGGCGGAGGGTGACTTCCGGTTAAAGGGTTATCTACTAGTGTAATACACTAACAAGGAAACTCTAACAACGTTAGAATTTTTTTGAAGTTTATATATATATAATGTAAATTTTATATACAACAATACAATTTACAACTGTCACAATTACAATAATATACAACACATATCAGTTCATGCCGCTGGCCCAAGTAAGGTGTTTGTTTCAAATCTGTAATCGATTTGCGTACAATACGCAAATAGATTACCGTCTGACGTCAACACCGTACTCGGCTCAGCGCCATGAACTAAAGGAAAACACAAAGAACAAAAGACGTCAGTTTGAGCTCATACAAAAAAACAAGGCCTTATGTTGGTAGACTTCAATTCGTCGTTCCCTGGATCATGTCATGGGCCAGTCCATATATCATGAGGAACACCAACTCATATAAACACGTGCACGATTATATACTGGTCGCTCCCTGGATTGTACCAGGGACCAGTCTATATATATTAAAACACCTTAGTGGACGAACACTGTCCCACACTTGATGTGACCTTCAGATCTTATCACAGAATCTGGCAAAACTGTGCTAACCACTTCCGCCTACATTTTGTGCTTCCCGCCTCTGCTTGGGAACCTTGCACAAACGGCGTTGTAACTGCCTCTACCCGGGTTGGTATTAACCTGGAGACGTATATCGCATCTCCAGGTGAGACGTGGCTCTAAGCCCTAACAGCTGACTGCCGGACTTGATGTGCCTAAAAATAACGAACTTACACTTAATACATTGTAACTACATAATAACAATGCGTAAGACTTGGGCCTGTCTTGGAAATACCATACAACGCCCTCGGCGAATGCCGAGCATAACGTGCACACGCCAGCCGTGTCACTAGACACGACTCGCGCTCACGATGTAAAGCTAAAAGTGTGCTTACCACTTCCGCCAATGAAGAAACGTAGATCCTACCACGCATGTGCGTCAAAGGATCTGACGTCAAACATTGTCAAGAAGTATACTGACGTCAACAGGCATTACCATGACATACCCCACATAAAACATGAATAATCTAAACATAAAACATGAATAATCTAAACAATGTCCTATTTACATTAAATTGATTGACCAAAATCTAACTCGCATATGTTTTAATTCATTTCTTTAAACTAAGCGTAATACCATTTGCCATAGAATATAATAGCTGAATAAGCGTTTCTCACACATTTGGGATCATAACGTTTGATCTGACATCATGACATCAATGATGTTATACCATATGACGCCGTCTAATGAAGGCAAATCAAACGCATGATGACCAAATGCTACCATTATAACTTATGGAAAAAACCCTTAATGCGGTGCATGCTATGGCGTCAATTGACGTCACGAGTATATAAATTAGTTCCATTACAAATCAATCTACTTCTATAGGCCACGTATACGTGAAACTAATATAAAAAGTGTTGACGTCGCAATAACATGAATGCAACTGACGTCACATGAATAACATGAATGCAACTGACGTCACTGGACGTCAAATAGACGCACACCATTGCAACCAACTTCAGTGATATAAACTATTTCCGAAATTTACAAAACTTCCTAATATACAAATATTATGCGCAGCATGCTTACTAACAAAATCGGTCGACACATGCGCAGCCTGATCACTGCCAACAAAATCAAATCAGTCGACACATATAATCATACCATATCAATCAGAAGTCACATTTTTCATTCTTAGCCAAACTATTCTAAATAAATATAATAAAATCTTACCCTTCTAGGTCTTAACACAGAATCTGGGCACACAACAATATAACATCCATCAAGAATTAAACAGCCACGTCTAACTTTTCATTAAAAGATAGGCGTATAAATACTATGCGTCTCACATTAAAATCATGCAAAGCGCTTTCCACAATCAAAAGACTCGTGCAGGTATTCACCTTACAATCATGCAATATGCTGTCCACGAGAGGTATTCACAAACAACCCATGCATAACGTAGTCACAATTTCCGTAAATGTTTTATTACCACAGTTACCCTAAAAACTGTAGCCTTACTGATTGAAAGGATTAAAATAATCTCGACGACATAGTGAACGATTAGATCCATTTCGTAACAGATAAGTGTTCATATGCTTAATTTGTTATCCTCTGAAAATAATGACATTATTATTATTATTATTATTATTATTATAATTATTATAATAATTGCTCATACCAATTTTGAATAGAAAGTGTGAGAAAAATCACCTTTGACTTTCAACCGACAACAAAGTTTTGATCTTTAACGCATCTGCTTTGCAATAACCAGAAAATTTCATTGTCGGTAAATACATCAAAAGATTTTAGCGGCATAATTGAATTTATATTGTTACGAGCCGAGGTTCAGCAGTCTAGAACTCTCTTCAAGGATCGTGAAAACTCGAAGTCCGAACTATCACTGGCCCACAGTGAGGGTTCTGGCTGCCAAGTATTACAGCACAAGAGCTGGGTGTCCGAATATACCAGCAGTCCGAGTCGTCACTGGCTTACAGTGATTAGTCAGACAGCCCAGTGACAAAGCACTAGGGTTAAGGCTTTGTAAACAAAAAAATGGGAACTTCAGAAACAGAAAAAATGCTTTAATGAGACAACCTTAGGCTGTCAACAAAAGGGAGAGAAAGCAAGACCCGAGACATTGTCGTGCTAAACATAATATCAAATATTATCACAATATGAAATATTTCAGCTTGAAAAAAAATCTCTTTGAAACTATACTCATCACCTACAATAAGGCCATTACATTACTAAGGAAGACACTATGATCATCAAAACATTAATTCACATTATCAGGCATAGATCGGTAACAATGAAAACAACTGATTTAAGCAACGTGTTTGATGATCAATACACATGCATTTAGGCTAAGAAAACTGGGTCACTACACTACCCCCTCCAGGGTCGCTAAAGTTCCATCCAGCGGCCCAGAATGATGGCTAGAAGTGAGCAGTTTTCTCAGCGAACATATGCAAATCTGTAGAATAAGTCAATACATCCAGGTTACGGCACCAAAATTTTAGGTATGCAACATTAAAGTAAAATAAACACAAACATAAATACAAGTAAAAAGTATGCAAACATAAATACAATGCTTTATACATGAAAACAGCCCAAGTTGAGGATCTCTAGGCTCACTGGAAACCTGATGCTCGTCACAGTCCTGAAGTTTGCAATATTAAACATGAATATACACCGAACAAATTCATAATACAATTATACCGTGAAACATGAATGTGCAATTATCTTTAAAGATCATATGCCTATAACTCCAGATGAAAGACTTAAGGATGAGTATGATGATATATCTAGAACGTTTATGTTCATACAATTCAAATATTATTACAATATGAAATATTTCAGCTTGAAAAAAATCTCTTTGAAACTTTACTCATCACCTACAATAAGGCCACTACATTACTAAGGAAGACACTATGATCATCAAAACATTAATTCAAATTATATGATCTTTAACTTTATGCAGCCTTATGCTCTCACTCAGACACTCTTCATTCTCCAGTGACCTCACACTCTCACGCCAGCTCACTCGCTCTTTCTTTCCCGTTTCAATTTCAAAATTTATTTCTCAGATGATGTTGATGTTCAGTCCTTCTTGCTCTTTCTTGAGTTGTTCTCTTTATTCGCAAGCACAGATGGTAATGATGGTTTTCCTTTCTGCTTCTCTTCTGCTCTTCTCCGCTCGCCCCTAGCAATTCTGTCCATCTCCCATCTCTTCTCATTCAACTTCCTTTCCTCCTCCTTCTGCCGTCTTCTTTCATCCTGTCTCACCTGCTCAATTTCCTGCCTGTTCTACGTGTGTTCTGTGGCTGCCGTGAAGCTTCTGACTCTGAGGAGGCTGTTCAGGAACCTGGTTCTTTCTGGTGACTTGGCAGGTGCAACGTCCCGGTAGCAGCTGGCTTTCCACTCAGATCAAGAGGCTGATCTTCCTGGTTCGACGCACTTGTGTCCCGTGGCTGCTGGGAAGATTCTGGCACCTTCACTAAGTTAGGCTGTTCAGGAGCCTGCTGCACTGGCCTTAGGGATTCTTCAATAGTTCTTTTGTTCCCCTCTACTTTGCGCAGGAATGCCTTTGGAGTCGGAACGTAGACAGGATCCGCCAATAAATTGGTACCTGTCGTCTCCACTGCGTCAGCAACATCATGGTATGCCTCGTCGACCTGGTTGATTGCCGTTACCGGAGCTGTCGGTTGTTTTGTGGTTCCTGCCAGTAAACTCAGTAAGGATTGCACCATTGAAGTCTGCAACTCACTTAGTTGGATCTGTTGCCCAGCTTGTTTGACAGATGTCTGTGTTGCTGTTGGTTGGGATGAAACTGTTGGTGGTGCTGTGCAGGTTATGAACCCAGCTTCCATCGTTGATTTTGAAATGTCCCCCATGAGCTCTCCAGACTCCATACGCTCAA
Source organism: Ctena decussata (assembly GCA_963989385.1). Taxonomy (NCBI): domain Eukaryota; kingdom Metazoa; phylum Mollusca; class Bivalvia; order Lucinida; family Lucinidae; genus Ctena; species Ctena decussata. Next base: position 129,410,985 of record OZ022498.1, read on the forward strand.
TAGCTGCCGTGACTGGGCTGGTTACTTGGACTGCTTGATGCTGCAGGAAGTAGCTAAGGCTTGCTTCTGCTGACAACTTAATATAGTCCATTTCTGTAAACTGATGCCGGTTGGGACTTGTAACAAGGAACTGCAAGTGCTATGTCACCCTCCTCTTGGCAGCCATCTGCCTGTGTCTTGCGTAACTTGTAACGTGCTAGATGAGTTGGTCGTGGCGCTGGCACCGAAACAGACACAAAACACAATAGTATGGCACCTCGTCCAGGCTAACATGATTCTTCAGAATCTGCTCTTCCATTCTCCCTTTAACGTCAATCGTCTCTTTCCCCTCTTTATGTTAACACGGCATACACTGATAGGCCCGCCTCTTGTGCTTTGCTCTCGTGATAGCCTAAGGATTGTTAACCATGTGACTTGCGTCTTCTGGCTGCATCGTTTTCCTCTGAAAGTATAAAGACGGTAACCCTATTTTATTGCCTATGCAAAAACTTCCGACCTAATATACGTACAAGCTAGTGATCACTGCCTTCGCTAACGTTTTTGCCATTAGAATAACTCGACTGCGCTTGAGCTTCGAGGAACTTTTCAATTCACGGAGCGCCTATATTTCGTCATCCTTTAGGAGTTCAGTTCGCGTAAGTAAACCTAAGGTCCGATATCTTGTATATTCTTACACATTACTCTAGTCTGGCACCGGTCATGTCCGTTTTTCTACCTGATAATATTCGCACTCTTCGCCATGTTTCTGATCTTTCTACTAAACACCGAACGTATAATCGAAATTCTATGCCGTTTTCAGTACTATATCCGAACGGCTTCCTTCACAGCTAAACGCTTCACCAAACGCATTACCTCAACTGCGGTAATAACCAAAGCATCATAAAAGCTTAGACCAAGAATTTCAACGGACCCTCAGATTACTCTACCACACGATAACTACTTCATGGCTTCATGCACGAGTCTTCTGACTTAGCCTACACGCAATGGCGTCACCAAATTCTCCAGAGCAGGGACCCTATATAAACCACGTTTCAGAACGTCCACCCCATCCTTTTTGTCATACATACTGAAAATAAGGAACTGTGCAAATTACGAACTGTACACCTTTTAGTAATGAAAAACACATATAACATGGTTCATTTATAAATAAAATGATCACTGAAAGAAAGAAATTGTATTGTTGTCTACTGCAGATCCTCCTGATTTGGACACCGTAGTAGTTTCTTCCTTGCCTGTTTCAGCCAGAACGGCGGGCTATCGCCTTCATATGGCTTTAGTTTGTTGTGGTAAACTAGTTTCTTATCACCATCTTGGTTGAGCTGTAGCAAGAAATCTATGTCTGATATCTTTCTCTTCACTAGGAAAGGTCCATCATATGTATTTTCTAGCTTTGGCATGACTCCAACTTTTCTGGTTTCATTTAGGCACCACACAAGATCGCCCTGCTCATACCTGTTAACCGCCTTCTTAACATCATACATTTCTTTACTTCTTTTTGCTGCTGATGACAGATATTTCCTTGCAACTTCGTGTGCGTGCTGCATCCTGGATCTGAGCTGGTCTACATAATCACCGTACGAGGTTATCTCATCACTATCCGAAGGTGCTGAACTCCTAAAGACAAGCTCAATAGGAAGTCGGACTTCTCTTCCCATAGTTAAAAGATTCGGAGTAAGTCTTGTTGACTCATTGGGAGTCGCTCTATAAGCCCCTGCTAGGCAGCCTAAGTGAAGGTCCCTTTCCCGCTGCTCTCCGCATAAGTATGCTTTATTCATGTGTAAAAGAGTCCTGTTAAACCTTTCTGACTCTCCGGTACATCGTGGATTTTACTGGTCCGGGTTTTTCTTACCTCCAGCATCCTGCACATTTCTCTAAAATTCTTGCTCTCAAATGTTCTGCCTTGATCACTGTGTATGGCTAATGGACATCCCCAACGTGCAATAAATTCATTGACTATCTTTGTAGCGCACACTTCTGCAGTCAGGTCTGGTACAGCCAATATCTCCATATACTTAGAGAAATGGTCCGTCAAAAGGAGAATGTACCTGTTTTTCCTGTCTGTCACCGGAAATGGGCCTGGATAGTCGTTTGCTATACAATCGCCTGGAGCGCCTGCTATGAGAGATCCCATCTGAGCTCTTGATGTTTTAACAGGTTTTTTGTCCGCAGCACAAACATCACATTTTCTAATATGTAGGTATACGTCCTCTTTAAGGGCATACCGATAAAACCTCTGAAGGGTCTTTTCGTTCGTCTTCTTGCACCCTAGATGACCAGACAGAATTGAGTTGTGCATTTGGAAAAAAACCTCTTGTATCATGGCTTTGGGCACTAGGAATTGCAGATACTCACCAGTTCCATCTCTTTTAATGAATTTTCTAAAAAGCAAACCCTTTTCTATGACTAGAGAGTCCCACAATATCCAGTAATGTCTGCAAGCTGGGCTCATACTGACAATCTCTTTACCACTTGGTCTGTTCCTCTCGACCTTGGCCTTGAAGATGGGATCTATACCAAGGTCTGCATTCTGGAGCCTTTGCAATTCCTCAATTGATTTATCACTAGTTCCGGCTAAAGCAAAAGTCTCAGTGTTTTGATGAACTTTTGGTTTGTCTTGGCCTTGACTTGAAGGTCCTAGCTCTGGTTCAGAGTTCTCATTCACCTATCTAGCAGCCGTAACAAAATTCTGATTCGTTGTCAATTCTACTTTTCCCGCCATACTTTCCTTGAGTCCAGCATGAGTCTCAATTTCTGTTGGCACCTGTATCTCTTGCTTCTCTTGTAATTCCGAAGGGTCAGTCCTCTCATCACTCAGCCTTACCTCGTCTGCACTTGAAACTGAAGGAGTCTCGAAGGACCATGTTTTGTGTAACATCTCCTGTGCCATTTTTATACACTTGCGGCATGCACCACATTTCAAGAGCTCACTGGTGTCCTGTCCAGGACAGTCACAATCCTTCGGGTTTTCACATCGAGACAGAGCATCGCAGTGCCCATGCTTCTTACCTGGTCTAAACTCCACTGCGAAATCATACTGGCTAAGAATTTCCAACCATCTGGCTACCTTGCCCCGTGGCTCTTTTAACCTGAAAATCCAAACTAAGGCTTGGTGGTCGCTTCTTACCAGAAATCTTCTATCTACAAGGTACTGCATGAAATAATCAATAAAGTAGCGAACTGCTAAGAGTTCCTTGTCTGTAATACAATAATTTTTCTCAGCCTTATTTAGAGCCCTACTGGCATAGGCTATAACCTTCTCTTTTCCATTCTGCTCTTGATGTAGTACACCACCAATGCCAACATCTGAGGCGTCTACGTCTAGACTGAAGAACCCTGCCACATTTAGAGGATATCCCATTATATCTGAGCTTACTAGTGCCTGTCTTAACCTGTCAAAAGATTTATCACACTCGGCTGTCCATACAAACCGTTTACCCTTTTGGTGAAATCTACCATGGGTCTAACTATGCTTGATAAATTTTTGACGTAACGCTGATAATATTACCCCATTGCTACAAATTGTTTTGCTTGTCTGGCTGTCCTAGGCCTTGGCCATTTTATAATCTTTTCTATAGTGGTGGGGCTTGGTTTTACACCTTCCCCTGACACAACACGCCCAATAAAAGTCACCTCTCCTTGCAACATCATACATTTGGCAGGCTTCAATTTGAGACCTGCTGCCCATATTCTATCTAAGACTTCTTCTACTCTAATTAGATGCTCATCAAAGTGCCGCCAAAAAACAATAACGTCATTCATATATATATATCAGGCATGTGACCCATTGTAGGCATTGCAGGGCCATTTCCATTGTTCTCTGAAATGTAGAAGCGGAGTTAACAAGACCGAAGGGCATACGGGTCATTTCGAAGTGCCCGTATTTGCGTACGAATGCACTCTTTGGGATATCTTCTTCCTTGAGTGGAATATGGAAATAACCACTTGTTAGGTCGAATGTGCTAAAGAGACTCGAACCTGCTACGACATCCGGGGATAGGGATTAGGATCTGATTCAGTCAGTTCCCGAAGTGTAGTTGCTCTTTAAATTTGTATCCTTGGTAACGGAAAGCCATTTGACTTTACCAGCTCATTGACTTTGCGGTAATCTACACAGGGTCAAATGCCAACATCCTTCTTAGAGACTAAAACAATGAGACTAGCCCACGGTGAAATACTTTCCCTTATGACCCCTTTTGCCTTAAGGTTTTCAATGGCTTTCTTTTCATCCTTAACATAAGCAAATGGGACACGCCTTGGTGCCTGTTTGATTGGAGGGGCATCTCCTTGTCTTAATGGCATGCTGTCAAATTAGTCAGACCTACATCCCACGCATCTTTAGAGAAAGTGTCCTGGTACTTGCTGAGCAACTGGGCAACTCTTTCCTTTTGTCCATCTTCCAATCCTTCAGTGGCTTTATTATATAGCTTTCTTAAATGGCTAGGTATTTCCTCTGCTCTTACAACTGCATCTATTGCCCTTTCTGTATCTTTCCCTATTATGCTATCCTTCTCATTCTGCGGCAGGAGGTTGATCCTTCTAGCGCTTGTGTAATTTCCAACCTGTCCATCGTCCTCCTGATCCACTACTTTTTTTTTTTTGGTCGACTCCTCCTCCCCATATCGACCCCATATTTTTTCACATATCGTGTATTTATTGTCAAATATATCAACTTATTATTTACAAATTATATATAAATTGTTTATATATTACAATATTTACAAACATACATGAATGGATGGATGGATGGATGGAAAAAGTGGGCATGTGTCCTGGCAGGTGGGTAAATCGATGTTAAACAGTGGTAATATCAAACAGGCAAACAACGCCGAAAGGACGTCAGATAGCTGTCAAATATGTTAGTCGAAAGGTAGGTAATCAACAGGTCAACAGTTGTATTATAAGTAGGTGGATAATGTATGTGGGAAATAAATGAATTGGAGTATCAACCAGAATAGGATAAAAGCGAGGCTGTAAATAGGTATTATGTCAGCAGAGTTAATTAGGCGAAGAGGTCAACATTTGTGTTATAAGTAGGTGGCTAATGTATGTGGGAAATAAATGAAATGGAGTATCAACCAGAATAGGATAAAAGCGAGACTGTAAATAGGTATTATGTCAGCAGGGTTAATTAGGCGACGAAATGGCTAAGCAACTGAGCATTTCCCCGTAAGAATGTGTGTTGGTAGTCAGGTACATAATGTAGGTAGGTTAGTATGTGGATAGATAGACAGGTAGACATGCAGACAGTGAAACAGGTAGACAGATATGTAGCTAGGTGATACAGGCAGGTCTGTAAGTAGTTAGGTTATGTAATAAGGGGCTACGGAGGTAGGTAATTGTATGTATTTATGCATGTATGTATGTATGTATGTATGTATGTATGTATGTATGTATGTAAATCACAATTGTTAATTTAGAAGTGGACCGACGGAAACACGATATGTTTGAACTTAGAGACTGTTTTGAAACTGTGGTTGAGACAGCAGTAGCCTCTTTGAGAAAGTCCAGACTGGCGGCCCTGTAAACCAGTCAGTCCCCCTTTAGAAGCCAACACTATCTCAACCAACTCTCCAACTAACAGTTTCCGCTCCCTCTCCTTTTTTTTTTTTTAATTTATCTTTCTTTTTTTTTTAATACAATGAAATACAATACATATCTCATATTAGGCTTTTAGGGTGCTCCGGTGCAGGCGGTAAACAGCTACAAGAAGATCCACTACTACTTTTGGTTTGCCTTCTACTGGCTCTGCTTTACCTATGACTGCATCTTGCTTGATTGACATTGCCGTTGGGAAAGGATTAGCACTCTTACCTTGCAGGTGCAAGCCATATTGATATCTACCAATGTGGAGGCCATCTGTAAATGATAAGTTCTTCTGAAATGGTCTGTTGGCTCTATGATATACTCTTTTTCTGAGGTTAAGTCACCGTACTCTTTCCTTTCAATATCGGCATCTATAATGCACTCGCTCTGGGTTGGTATGATAAAATGGTCTGCTGCAGTGATTTTACGAATTCTATTTTCAAGACCAACTTGAATTATGGGCACCTCTTCTTTATCGATTACGAGAACACCCTTACTCAGTAGCAAGTCTGCAGGACCTTCATTCCCATTCTGCAGGACGTCTACCCCTATCAACCCATCGTCATCTATCTCAGTCACTATAGCCTTTATGTCAAGATGTACTGGTCCTAGTTTTAGTGAGAACAAACCCTTGCCCTTTTCTTTAATCGTATAGCCGCTGGCCCCCACCAGCTTTTAGGTTTTTGTCAGTTCTTGCCTGTCTTCTGGTTTCATAGCATCAAAAATGCGACTTAAAATTATTGTATCTGACGCCTCTGTATCTGTTGTAAATAACAATGGATAGTCTTGAACTGCCTACCGAATATAAACCCTGTCGGGTAATTTCCTAGTGACCTTAATGGATTTTATGACATTATCACTTTGAATGTTTGTTTGTAAACTTTGGCCTTTTATGTTTGAACAGGCTTCCCTGTGGCCCCCAGAGACAGCCTGTTCTAGTTTAAATGAGCCTTTTCCCTAGTTTCATGTTGGCTTTGACGCTGCTCTACCTCATTTGCGCGTATTGAGCCCTTAGCTTCCTGTTTCTTGCTTGGACATTCTCTTATTATATGGCCAACCTGCTGACAGCCACAACAAACTACCCTTCTTCTAATGTTGCCTTGCATCTTCTTACCTGGATCTTGCTGTACCTGTTCCTTCATTTGTGTGACCAACGTTTGAATTAGATCCTTTGTTTCATTTAAGACTTTCATAGTGTCTGATTCTCCCGCAGAACCGGTATGTTGTTTCTGTTCTGTATGGGGTTCTGACTTGAGTGGCGTCCGTTTTGGTTTTTGCTTTTCGGGTCTTGCTGGTACACGATATGCTCTGTCCAGCTCTTAATCTGTCTCATATATCTCTTCTACGTCATATTCGAAATTTGTTCTTCTTGCATACTTCTTAGCCTTCTTCTCCGCATAAGTTTCGTAAGAATTCCTGCGTCTTGTTTGTATAAAATTGACAGCATAATATACAGCCTCATCAATATCGTCTGGCTCTTTATGGAATTCTATTTCAAATCTTGCCTCGCTATCCCGTAACCCGTCTAAGAATCTGCGGACAAGGTTTTCCTGTCTGGTCTTGTTGTCTCTAAATTGGTATGCTTTAGCATATAGCCGCTTTAAATCGGCTGCATATTCTTCCGCTGTCTCGTCTGCTCTTTGGACTCGCTGGCTAAACTTAGCAGCAAATGTTTTCTGGGTTTCAACTACCCTGAACCTTCTGTTAAGCTCTCTCACCAGCTCCTTGTAGCATGCTTATGTACTCCTTGGCAACTGGGTGAACACAAAGTCGCCAGCTTTCCCTTGCAGTTTTGGTAGGAGGTTATCGAGCTTAGTTTCCTCACCCCAGTTTCTTCTTCCCGCAATAGCCTCAAATCAATTTATCCAAACTTTCCAGTCCTCCTTACCATTAAAAGGAGGTAGCTTTAATCCATAGCATTCAGGTGACAATTGCCTCTTTCCTCTGTTAGCTGTCTGATAATTCTGGCTCCTAGCGTCATCTGGACTATTGTTTGTATCTGAAAACTGCACTCTTTTACCATGCTGTTGGTTTCTTTCTTGACTTTCTATTCCATTATTGCAGTCATTTGCATTAACGCCTGTGTTAGTCTGGTGGTAAGGTCTATAATTATAGGGATACCTGTTTCTTCTTGCTTGTGTAATTATAGGATTGCTAGGATTCTGAAAACTGTCTGAATTTGCTGGGGTTTCCCCTAATGTACCTTGTAGCGTATAGTTCTGATAGTTTTGATAAGTCGAAAAACTGTCCGAAAATATCCGATTTTCCCCTAATGTTGAGTCATTAGTATTACCCGGGTAATAACGGACACTGTCCGAAACCATCTGACCTTCCCCTAATGTACTGGCATCTACATTACCTGTGTGATGCTGAAGACCCTCTGAAAATGTCCGGTTGTCCCCACAAGTACTTACTTCCCTATGGTTTTGTTGCGACTGAAAACCGTCCGAAAACGCCCGAGTTTCTCCTACACCTCTATTTTCATCGCTGTTGTAAATAAAGTCGTTTCCTACAGAGGTTTCATCTGCGTTTAAGTGGGAAATATGGGCATTAGCCCCTAACGATGGTTCAGGACCCCCATTTTCCATACTACTACTACTTGGATTGATTTTTGCAGGGCTGTTTTTGTCCCTTATATCTTGCATGGCCGTTTAGACCTGTTCCAGTGTGCCATTTATATTGTCTTGCCTCCTATGTATATCAACTTGTTGCTGTTGCAAACAACCAATTGCATTGCTAAGCCTAGATATTGTGTTTTGGATGTTTATTTTTGTGAATAAAGCATGGGAGTTTGCCACCCAGTACTCCGAGTTAGTTTCATCATCTTCTGGAAATATTCTCATATCCCTATTAGGTCTGTATACTGATTCATCATGTCGAATAGTGTGGCCTTCACCTGAGCCATTTTTGGACCCTACATTAGTTATATCACCCTGGGGCTGGTCATTTTGCATGGTACCATGCAGTTGCATTAAAGTAGACGCTGCTGCATGTTGCATATTCATTTCTGCCGCCTGCGATGTACCAACAATGCTTGCAGATGCCATGTTCTGATTCACCCTTGCTGGTTCCCTGCTTTGTAAAATGTTGTAGCTACCTTCACCTTGTTCTGGCGTGTGGCTAACCTGAGAGTTCTCACTCTCATTTTATAAGCTCGTATCACTCGGTCTGTTTGAGTATTAAACAGATCGCACCGCCTTGCCACCATTTATGATACGAGCCGAGGTTTAGCAGTCTAGAACTCTCTTCAAGGATCGTAAAAACTCGCTATCCGAACTATCACTGGCCCACAGTGAAGGTTTTGGCTGCCAAGTATTACAGCACAAGAGCTGGGTGCCCAGGCTACGTTGGTGATATTGCCCCTTCTTCTGGTGTCCGAATATACCAGCAGTCCGAGTCGTCACTGGCTTACAGTGATTAGTCAGACTGCCTAGTGACAAAGCACTAGGATTAAGGCTTTGTAAACAAAAAAATATGAAATTCAGAAACAGAAAAAATGCTTAATATGAGACAACCTTAGGCTGTCAACAAAAGAGAGAGAAAGCAAGAGCCAAAACATTGTCATGCTAAACAAAATTTAATGAAAAAAAATGACTAAAAAACTGTATCAACTTTCTTACATCTATTTGACTGACCGAGACGTGTACAAAAGACGAGAGACTAATAAGACATGACTAGACTGATCGTAAAGCGACGAAACAAAACAGTCAAGACGGCAAAACGGCAGTTATTAATCGCGAGTACAGCAGCATATGATAAAATGTTCATGAAAATATATAAACGACAGAGAAATGCTTTGAATATTAATTCTTCCCAGTTACAACATTATGACTACCATGCAGTTCCATGATCTGTGTGTCTGCATATAAATGTGTACTATAAAATGCTACAAAACCTAATAAAAATTATGAAAAGATGAGAGAAAAAATATCTATGATGCATAAGGATAATGCAAACTTTTCTAATAAAAACTGAACCTTAAACTTATCAGAATTTGGAAAATAAGCCAAAATAAATGCGAACCAGTAAAACGTGACTGCACCCTACGAAATCAAAAGTCTGAAGTTATCCCTCAAACGCTGGAGCTCGCATAAATCGTCCCGCATCCCACAACCCGCAACACAAAAGAAGCATGATTCCCCCATCCCAAGCCGAAGATGCTGAGGGGTCACATGATCCCGCAGAAGCAGGAATGTGGGAAGAAGTTCCCGCAAGAAAGTTGCGACGTCGGCCATATTGAATTTCGTTACGGAAAACCCGAGGGTTGCCCACTTTAAATGCAAATATCTCTATAACGTTAAATTAAACTTATGGTAAAACTTATATGATAATGTTCCCCATTAAACTTACTAACTGACCCTTACACCAAGAAAAGTTTTGAAAAGCTGTACTGAGCGAAATACCACTGTAAATGAGGACTTCTAACTTTGACAGTTGTTGGTTTTGACAGTAACTAGGTAACCGCAGACTGTGTACTTTTACACTCCCACAATTCAGCACACGCATAATTAATACACACCAATATGGAGGTCACCAGCTATAAACACTCTTCTCGCATACACATTTTACAAAAATATAACGTCTTATTGAAGATTACAGGAATTACATAGGTGCAAAAATGTGAGGTAGGTTGGCTATTTACAAATGCAATGACTGTCAGTAGGGTGAAATGAGAATAAAAGGACCAATCAGGCATAGATCGGTACCAATGAAAACAGCTGATTTTAGTAACGTGTTTGATGATCAATACACAGGCACATGATGTGTACATCCTCTTAGAGAAAAATAACCTAAAATTATGCCTAACTGATAATCAGACCAGATGTTTTAGCCATTCCCTAATTAACTGGACACTGCAGGTATCAGCTAAACATACTCTGTGAACTACTTTTTCCAATAAATGGTTCCCGGTTAATAATACAGGTAATTCAAGCTTATAGTTTTTTTATCAGCAGTGCTACGGAAACCTGATTCACGGTATTAGTGCGCCGCTGAAAGAACGCTCTCATAAAATACACTAGAAATCGCATATCCAATAATAAAGTTTTGTCTACTTTTATTCTAAATACAGTCAATGTGTTTGAACATATATTTTTGAAGTATCATAGGAAAATAAGTTTGCGATACAACTGGAACTATTTTTTATAAAGGTTGTAAGCCAGGGAGTACTGTTTCGCTGATTGCCGTGCCATTATAAAATTGTTTTATTACAAAACGCTTAAATTTTAACGTAGAAATCTGTTCAAAAGGCCTAAACAACATAACTTTTAACGAGGATTTCGATTTTCTAGTTTATATCAAGATAAGAATGCGGGATATTTATATTTTACTTTTAACTAGAGAAAATCGGTTTACAGCGTCATCTTCACCACCTGGGCACTACTGCGAAATTGCACAATTCTGTATCATTTATAGGTATACCAGAGGATTATACGACCGGTTTCATTAGAAAAGCAATTGTGAAATCGATACCCCGAGCAACCCGAGTTTATATAGCAGTAAGTCGGGTCGGTCGGGGTCAATTCTCTAAGAGCATGTACACAACATTGATTAAGGCTAAGAAAACTGGGTCACTACGATATTAAACATTATCCCTGGACAGTATGGTCAGTAAGTATTATTATGAAAGTTAGTTGAAACCTATCAAGAGATTTGTTTGTGTTGGCTTCTCTTCTCAAGCATAAAGTTAATTGTGCATCAAACAGTTATACATTTATTATCTCTGGTTCTGTCTTTGTTTCATATTCAAAAATTTGATTTGTCCATTTATCACTTTGTTTTAAAACTACATCTGTACATTTAAAAAATGTAAAAGGATCACTATCAGCAAGCTGGAGATGATTGATACAACTGCATATCATTAAACTTTTTTCTATTTATTAATTTCTTTCGTATTTCTGTTTTCATATCTCATATTCCGGCATGGCAATAATTTAGTGATAAAATACTGAACGTTATCAGTTTTTACTTATTTAGTGTGTGTTTTTTTTTTTCGATTCATTTATTCCTTAAATTATGAATATTTCAAGACATTTTAATACACTTTATTCTCCATAAATTGAATGAAATAAAAAAAAAGAATAAAAATAAATTAATGATAGGTTATGCACAAAGGCCGTATTCAAGTATGTGTACACATGTCAACACAATCATGTAAGACTATCCGCTTACGCGCATGAAATTTAAAATCAAAACTAACTTTTGACGAGGACCAATTTAAAAAAAAAAAAAAAAAACCCTTATTTTGGTAAATAGGTCATAAAAATTGCTGTTACGTAGAGAACATGCCTGTTTTTGCTCTTGAACATGAGCAAAAATGCGATTTTGCCAATTAATATAAAGAGTAAAGAAAAAATATGGTTGTGGGCCATTTTCGTTTCAGCGCGCACTTTTAATATTAATTAGTTTTTTTATAGAATATATATACCAGATTAAAGCCATTAAAATTTTCCTTCTATATAGACGTTATAAAAATGTCATATAATAAGATTAATGTAAATTAATGGTTTTAAGACATATGTCCTGTATAAACTAGTGTTATTTTTATTGATTACCTGTACAGGTCTGATCGCTTAGTTTGCGTAGGGTCGACGTGTGAATTTTTATCGGGTTTCGCCGGCTATGAAGGAAATACGGTTTAAAAGATTTCCGCCTTCAGCTGGATTCAAGCCGTGACCACTAACTATTCAGGCAAGTGCTGAACTACCATGGCTCCAGTTTAAATGTTAGAAATAACGTCATTTATCATTACCAGCAGCAGTCTCATATATCATTATGTTGAATTACATTGCAATTTCAGTTAGTGGCTGCATATTCATTGAATTTTGATGAATCGTCGACTGCTAAATTATGAAAAATTCTTTAGAAATCAGCAAAGAAGCAATGTCCCAATATGTCGTCCTGACGTTGCAAAGAAACGTTTAATTTCAATAGCACATGGAGCGACGCCTGTGGTATCCCAGCACATTTAATGTTAGTAGCGGCCTGATTTCTGACATCCATCCTATATTTGCAGAAATGACACGTATTAATAAACAATAATCTACTACTGACCGTTCCAATATGGTAATTACGACTCGTATGTTGGAGTTTTTCAAGTAACTTGTTCTCATGTCGGCTTGTCAGTGTTTCTCTAGTTATATGATCACCTGCTCTCTGGTTTGTTTTGTAATTTACAATAGAAAATATGCAAAAATAGATTCTACTGTTGTTTTGGGGTAGCTGAATAACCACCTGTTTGGGCAAGAGCTCTTCATTCGGTTAACCGTTAGTGTCTTCCGTAAACTTTTGTTTATTTATGTATGATACCAAGTTTTCTTTTGTTTTTGAGGGCGGAATATGGAATATAATGGCATTAGTTTTTGGTCATGGCTTATCTTTTTACTTTAAAAACTTCGAATACCCCATTTATTTCAACAGTCAGACAGCGAAACTGTCGATTTCTATTTCAATGAGTTCATTAGTAAGCAGTGGCGAAAATGTTAAGACAAAGGTTTCCTGTGGTCTGAAGAGCAGTAGGTGTTACAGCCTTATAGTATGTAGCAATTGAAAGACGGGTCTAACTCCTCTTTTCAATTTTTCAACCTTTCCTAATTCAAAGCCGTTTTGATTGATAAGCTCATAATCTGAGGATGAAGTTTACTGTAGGCTTATAGGGGATATATTTTGAGAAATCAGATTTTTTTGATAGTTTAGACTTTTATTTTAGATCATTGCTATTTAATCATTTGGAGCCTTTGGGATACTAATCAGTCTTTCAATCGACCGCCTTATTAAAATTAAGAAAATACAGTATGCTTTTCTCTAGCTTTCGTCGCCGGATATTGTCAGGGTCACTGATGAGGCTTGAATAACCGAAACTTCATATATTGCCCATGTCTTTTCTTCTGAATGTGTTCTCAGCTCTTGGGGGAGCTTTTTGGGATTTTTGTTTTAATTAGAATGGAAGTAAACACAGGTTAAGTGACAATTTTAGACGCAACCTTCACTTTTCATAGTTGAAAAGTATAGTAAGATTTGAGTTAGAGTTTCATGCTGCATGACATCTAGTAAATTAGAAGAGACAATCATTACAGAAATGCGTTACTATGCGAAATATATTTATCATCTGATGTTTTTGAGAAGCGAATGGTAGGTGCTTATATGCAAACTCTGTGGTATGACCTATGTGCCAACTAATTTTCTAAAATGTCATAAGAAAAGGTAAAGAATTCCTATAGACTTTTAGCCGTAGGGGCAGTTGGGGTAAGAGGCCCACTCTGTCTTATGCACAGCATAGGAAAGATGGAGCCCATCCTTCTCTTTTTGCTGCTTTATCCTACTCTGATTCGAAGCAGGTACCCATTTACTGCTAGGTTGACAGAGAGAGTTTTCCAGTCGTCGGATGGCGAAACCTGAGCGCGATCTCACAGCCTCCCGGCGACTTTCTGCACCATAACCGAGCGTCTCTGACCACTCGACCACGGCGCATGTCTTCGACCACGGCGCCTCTCTAAAAGTCATAATATTCCATAAGAGAAAATCGACACTAACCTATGTGCTTGTTCACATACCACGATTTCAAGATGAATGTTCATTTTTAGTTGTATTAACTAGTTCCTTTGTGCTTACTGCAAAATCGCTACGTTCGGAGGCCCATTAGAACTAAATAAACTCGTTTGACTTTGCATGTATTAAAATATCGCGATGTTCCTAACACTAACAATCAGTGCAGAAGATGGTGGGCTAGAATCCCACGATTGAAAGTATCTCTGTATATCCAAAGGTACATGGATTCCTTTTTCGATTTTCGGACGGTTAAAAGAAGTGATGTTATAGGTTTTAATTTAGAGCCCGTCTTTCAGATGCTGGGCCCCACATACATGGGCCTCTAACAACATGATGCTTCTACAAGCCACTTGGCTTCGAGTAAAGTTTACATTTAACTTTTACAGTCACATAATAACATATCTGTATTCCAATGATTCATTGTTTCGTTTCTCATGTTTCAGTCACCAAGGTCACAAACAGTATAACACCTCCAATCTCTGACTCGAGTGACAACCCCATTATAGACTGCTCAGGTATTTTACATTTGTTATCTTTTATAAGACTTTCCATCAAAGCAAAGTTTATCTTACACTATTGCTGAAGTCGCTTAGTTTAAATCAAAAGTAAGTGACAGCTAACCGTCTTCTTTAACTAAAGCATTTCTAGCTCTCATTGGTATCTCCTGCCAACAGAGTAACGTTGTTCACCGAAATCTACCCCTTTTTGTTTAATATAAACAAGCTCCCATTATTTATTACGAGACGTATTATTTAACATTTGCTAACAGCGAAGGTCAAGAGAAGCATGTTCATATGTGTAGCTGAAGCTCTCAATATATGCTCTGACCTGCAAAAACGTTGTCTTAATAAGTATAGAACAAGACTGCGGTGACAAAGAAAACACCTTAAACTATATACAGAAAAAGTCTTAGATTCTGACCATATTGAGACCATAATAGTTTTATGATAATTTTTAGCCACATTACATGAATATTCATAATCTATAGTAGCGTGACGTTATAATCAAAGCATTATATTTCAGTTCCTGCTATTATACCTGCTGCTGTTTCTGCTGTTCCGGTGACTTCACCAGCACCAACACCCTGTTCCACACACATGATGACAATTGTGTCCACACAAGTATGTACGACACAAACAGTGACAACCACCTCTTTACCGCCATGCACTACACAAACTTTTACAGAAAGCATATACCATACTCTAAGTTGTGCAACAGAAAAATTTACAGTTATACCAACACCATCTTGCTCAAACGAACCAGTGACGGTCCTTCCTTCACCTAGCTGTACAGATCAAACAGTGACCGTGACACCGTTAACCGTTTACCAAACAGTGTCACAGTCAGCTTGCACATCCTCATCATGCTTCTGTTCACCAACAGCAACTTCTGTTATCTTATCTTCATCGTGCTCATCTTTACTAAGTGTTGAAACAACGACGTCGGTTGTACCGGCAAATAGCTCAGCAAATGCACTAGAAATAGCTGAAGAGATTTCACAAAACTTAACAATTGACGCTAAGTTAACAGCGGCATATCAACGTAAGCTATCAAGCGCCAGGGATAACAGAACCTCGTCAAAGATAATGGGATATCTGGGAATATGTTTTGTTTCAATTCCGTTGTGCCTCATATTGTTGATGGATACAAGAAGGTTGTTCACTGATTTTGTTGGATCTTTTACACAACCAAAGGAAACAGACAGTTTGACGGAGTTAAATCCGAAACGTTGTTAAAAAGCATATCTACTTAAATTGCACACCGCAGATAGTTTAGAAAACAGTTTTGTTTGGCTTCCATTCTTTTCAGTTGTTTTGTTTTTTGCCAGTTCTTGCTGCAACAGGCATCTCTTTCCTGATGCCGTTGTTTGTCGCCTTTCGTGAGACGCAGGGGTTGTGGTGGCTCGATGAGGGACGTCTGTGCTTGCGGAAAAATACGTAGGCGTCTCTTACCTGATGTCTGCAGCTTATGTTGTCTCGCGGAATGCAGCAGTAAGCGTGGCTATGAGAGGGATGCTCGTTGCCTGCCTATACCTGCCCATCATCTCTTTTCTTTCAAACTTTTGAGGTTTAGCGACACTGAAGAAGGTTATTACAGAAACGCGCGTCTGTCGCATTAAATTTGATATGGATACATTTATATTGGTTGGTTGCTTGGGGCTTGGTGGCCCTTTGGAACAGCATTACAGTCTATATCGAGCCGTATCCCAGAGAGAGGGAGAAAGAAAAGAGATGCGACATGCGAAATATATCTAAACAGCCCCGATCCACACAGCCTAACCCTAACCCTAATATAGGCCCCTACCCTATCATCATCCAAATTAATAGGCTCCCTGGCCCAGGAAGCTACCAGCAGCATCGCCCTACCCGACCATTACCTGAGAAAACGAATCGCCTTTAAACTGAAGCATAGGACAATGGACACAGAACAAATAGAAACCGGAAGAAATACAACTAGATTGTTTAAGACGTTTTGTTAGTTTGTCTTTTCAAAATAAGCAAATGCTTGGAATCCAGATATATAAGTGCAACATTCTGTAACAGTACCTGTATTATTTGATATTCAGCATCCAGCTTATATTTTATACGTTGAAGATACCTGCGTAGTGTGAACTCCGAACAGCTCTAAACAGCAGGCTTACCAGAAACGATGCAACTCACTTCCAAATAAAACTTGCCCGAATACATATTAATGTATCATTGCCAAAATTGAGTTTTGAGGTATTATTGTTAAAATACATGTTTAGTTATCGTCTTTGAAATTTATAAAAATCTGAAAGGGTCCCTTCAAGAGCAGAGAACACATTCGAAAGAAAGAACATGGGCCATACTCCGTAGTTTCAGCTACTCAAACCTCATCAGTTAGCCTGGCATGATGTGGTGACAAAAAACAGAGAAAACAGTTTTTTTTAAATTTCAATAAGACAGTCTATTCGGGGCTGAGTAGTGTTTGTTTTGATATATTGTTTGTGATGTTAAGGCTAACCCGGTGATCACCTACATGGGAAATGGCTGTTCATATGGTTGTAGTTGGTGATGTCTTTGGTGGTGACTAATTTTGTGTATTCTTGTTCCCACATGGTGTCATGGGGGTTGGGATCTGGGATTAAATTGTGTCAGTTCCTTCGTATTTTTCTACTTAATCTTATAGGTATCCTTGTTAAAATGCATGTTTAGATGCTCTTGTCAGAATACGTGTTAAGGTAGCCTTGTTAAAATGTATGTTTAGGCAACCTTCTTAACATACATTTTAGGTATTATTGTTAAGTACTGTAATTATCAATGGATTAAATCGCAGATAATTCAAGTCTAAATCATCTTTATATAAAGTCTTACGTCTTTTTGACGTCGTGCAATAGTACTGCATTGTTTTAATCAGTATATACGATCCCCACTAAGTATTTTTCCGCACGGATGGTTCATTAGACGGGTTGGTTTCGTTTCTTAATATTATGAGCTCACATAAGTATATTATACTTATTTTGTAATTTTGTTTTCAGCAACGTTTGTTTTATTAAATCTAGCATTTATTTAGACTCAGCTTTTGTTCCTAAGTTGTTTCTAGTAGTTTCTGTGGATCTAAAACATCATTTGGAGAAAATCTTGCTTTTCACAAGTTCTTTTTATGTCCAAAATAAGACACCAAAATATCAAGCAGCTACTATGCGTGAACTGCATGTTAAAGAAATCTGCATATTCTCTAATCCTAGCTTCGAGTAAGCTACAATTTTCGTAAGTGGTTTCAATACCTGAATATTAACATATTCTTCAGGTGTGGCTGTATATCTTGTCTATCGCAAGTAGTGTATAAATGGATATCAAAATCGTGCCTAGTTTCTAAAACAAAGTTTGAAAGGTTTGTTTAATTGATTTCTTTGTGAGGATGCTGGCGAATCGAGGCTATTTTGAAACGCTTAATTTTGTCGTTATGTTGTTAGACAATGTGTAACATTTTTTGTAAGTACCAAGCATATTAATATTAAGAGAAGATTATTCTCTCTAATTAAAGGGTATCGATACTCTGTGCGTTCACTGCGCGTTACACCTCCATGTTTTCTGATATTTTTGTTGTTTAGAATTGTTTCTTGTCTTCATATTAACAGAATGTTTTGTAAGAATGTAATTATTGTATAGCTGGAGCATACGTTCACTGATGACAAGACGTCAAGTGATGTGACGTCATTTGCATTCACCGCATTAAGGCATTGATACATTTCCAGGCGTCCAACTAATATAAAGTAGGGCAAGGGCTTACTGTGCTTGCAGTAGGTGCGGGTAGTGGTTGTTTGGACATTTTGTCTCACGCCTGTCATTTCTCTTTTCTTTCTCCTTCTTTCTGGGAGACGGCTCGATAAAGACTGAAATACTGTCTCCAACAGCTGTTAAACCCAAAACAACCAACCAAACAACCGTCTGCGTTTCTTCGTTGTTAGACTTATTAAGCATGATTTATGCTTCTTTTTATCGCGTACGCGAGACGTGTATAGTGACATGGCTGGCATGTGGGCTTTATTCTCGGTGCTTACCGAGGACACTGTACTTATTTTTTTTCCAAGACCCGTCCATATTTTATTCTATCGTTACTTGTAATATATTAAAATTTAGTCCGTTAATTCCAGGCATTTCAAGTCAGATGTTTTTGAATTTGGTTGCCCTCCCCTCAATATTACCTGACATCCGTTTATACCAGAAGCCTAGCAGAGGCTGGCTATATAAGCTACAAGGATGATGTTCATTGAGGTTTAGTTGGTTGGTTGGTTTAGTTGATGCTTAACGTCCACGGTAAACAACTAAGGTCATGTCGGGACGGTCAGTTAACCTAACCACACTATTCCTGGGCAGGCTTAGACCTCCTAAGCGGTTAACCAGTACTAAGTGCACATACTTTCGCCAGTAGCTGACAACTTCCCTTCTTGAATCAGCGGAAGGAGAAACGAAAGTATGTGGCCAGACCGGGATTCGAACCCAGGACCTCTGACTTACGAGTCAGGTGCCCTACCGGTTGCGCTACCCGGCCCGGCTTGAGGTTTAGTCAAGGGATATTCCCGAAAATCTAAGATAAAAAATGTGACACTCGTCAAAATACCCACGTGCACTTAGAGGAATTTTGCACTATTTGCATATCAGTTCATATCTAAAGACCAACGGGTCCTTGTGCCAACAGAGAGTGTCCAGGCAGGACCATCACAGATCAAGAAAAGGCCTTAAAACTTTCGTGTCTATTTTTTTCTTTCTTTTTTAAATATTCATTCCTTCATCTCGCAACGCTGAGTCGAGTACGGTTCTGGCATCAATCTGTAAGTAATTTGTATATTGTATGCGAATCTAGTACAGATCTAAAACAGACTCCATCCTGGGGCCAGTGAAATGAACTGATTTGTTTTTTTTATATAAAAGTGTATGTATAATGTTAAATTGTGGTATTTGTAAATATAATTCATTCTGATAGTGTATAAAAATATTTGAAATAATTCTAAATTCTAAAATAATTTTAAATTCGGTAGAGTTTTCCTTGTTGGATACCGTGCACTGGTTTATAGCGTCATTAGTAAGAAATCGCCCTCAACGGCAAATAAAACTTAACACTTCAGTGTAGAGTTTTCTGTGTAACACATTGCATATTATTTCACAACAGTTGCCCTTAAGTATGCATGACGATCGCTAGAAAGTCTTGCCGTACATTACTACAAAGTGGTCTTTCGGGAGAACAAAGTCGGTAAAAGCTCTACTGTACCTAACTATAGTGTAGTTTTTCAAGGTAACAAAGCTTTAAGTGTTTCATTCCATAGGAACGATACAATCAGCATATTATTTCTAGGAATGGATTTTAAAGAAAATAATTGAAAGATGCGTTTCAAAGCTTATTTAGAGTTGAAAATCCCAAAACGACGCATACGTGTCATTTTGATGATAATACTTAACGAATTTTACATATTATTGTACTTCTCCAATGCACCGCTAATTAAGGATATTTGAATAAGAATTTTCCTCATATTTTGATGTGAAAACAAATCCGAACCTTAAAAACTATGACTGTCGACATGATGAAAAAGAAGGTTCAAGCATCAAAGAAAGCTACACACATTTTGACACATTTATCAGTCCTTTCTGATTCACTTTTTATCGATAAAAGAGTGAGTTTTAAAGTTTTATAGAGTTTTATTGAATAAGCATTATTTATGTCGGAGCCAACGAATATAAATAACACTTATGCGGGGTAAAAATTGAAGAAACTTGGATGGAGACTTTAGAAGTTTAAATAAAACCACAAGACTGCAATTTTACTCTGAGATCTTAACAAGCGAAATATGATAAGACTAGAATCACGGTGGGTAAAAAACTCCTTAATAGCTATCAAACTACCCAAGTTTTGCTTACGTCATTACTTTTGTTCGAGTTTTCGAGAGAAATGTTTTCCGTGAACAGGTTAATTGTTTTCGTTCTTTTATATTATCCAACGGTCCAATTCATCATACATATTATCAAATGCGCCTTTTTCCGAGTATACATCTTTATTTCAGTTGTGTCATACTTTTCTGTTTTTCGTAGCGCATTCGTGAAATCGTGCCGAAAAATCAAAAGGTCCTGCAACGTATCGGAAAGGCATGATGTGTACATCCTCTTAGAGAAAATTAACCTAAAATTTATGCCTAACTGATAATCAGACCAGATATTTTAGCAATCCTCTAATTATCTGGACACTGCAGGTATCAGCTAAACATGCTCTGTGAACTACTTTTGCCATTAACTCTGGTTCCCGGTTAATAATACAGGTAATTCAAGCATATAGTATTTTATCAGCGGTGCTACCGAAACCTGATTCAGGGTATTAGTGCGCCACTTATAAAGAACGCTGTCATAAAATACTCTAGAAAATCGCATACCCAATAATAAAGTTTTGTCTACTTTTATTCTGAATACAGTCAGTGTGTTTGGAGATATATTTTTGAAGTATCACACGAAAATAGGTTTGCAATACAACTGGAACTATATTTTTATAAAGGCTGTCAATCAGGGAATTCTGTTTCGCTGGTTCCCGTGCCATTACAAAATTGTTATATTACAAAACGCTTAAATTTGAACGTAGAAATCCGTTAAACACGCTAAACAACATAACTTTTAACGAGGATTTCGATTTTCTACTTTATATAAAGATTAGGATGCGGGATATTTATGTTTTACTTTTAACTACAGAAAATCGGTTAGAAGCGCTATCTTCACCACCTGGGGCACTGCTGCGAAATTGCATAATTCTGTATCATTTATTTGTATACCGGAGGATTATACGACCGGTTTCATTAGAAACACATGTGAAATCGATACCCCGAGTAACCCTAGTTTATATAGCAGTAAGTCGGGTCGGTCGGGGTCAATTCTCTAAGAGCATGTACACAGCATGTTTAAAAAGTAAAATCCTGTTAATGCCACAACAACATTCGTTAGAATCAATTATTGACATAGATTAAACCAGTGTTAAAATTCACAAATATTTTTTTCGATTTTACTTGATTAATAGCCATTGCTTCTTCATTAAACTGACTTTTTACAAAGTGGTAGGTTCCACGGACAAAAGTTCAATACAGAAATGGCGGTGTTTCCATAGACAATTTGTTTCAAAACAGTTGATGCATATCTATGATCGCTTTATAAGCTATTTTGCAGGAATTGGTCAGCAAAGTGTCTGCCGCAACTGCAGAAAATTGTTCAGCAATAGATCTGGTCTTAATGATCATGAGAGGGGGTCACCAGTAGAGGACCAATTATAGATGTAGTGGCAGGCATTTTATAGCGAGGCAAATTTGTCTTGCCACAGGGGTTAGAGTTTGGAATTTGTTCAAGGGTTCGAACACTGTTAGATCATCATATAATATATCATAACAGTTTTGCAAAGAAAGTTTCGGCAAGCAGTTTTTGCTTGACCAGTCGGAGTTCAACTGTTGGTTTTCTTTTGTTCAGCATTTCAGCGTTGTTGTTTGAAACACGAGGGTTCAATAGGTTATACGTTTTTTCTGTCAAGTTTTTATCATTGCCTCATTTTTAATTTGTTAACTTTACTATTAGTATTTTTTTACGTTTAATGATTCTTTGTTGGGTGAGGTATCTTCATGTTAACCAAAAAGCTAATTTAATGTCTCGTACTATTGTAGAAGCTAAATGCGAGGGTTTGAATCCAGAAAAAAATGTTTAGGTACCCCCACTCCCTTGATATATATTACTGATCGTTCCAAGGCTTCTTTGCGGTTTCTTAAAGTTAACTGTCCTTATGTCCGCTTGTTCGTTATCATCCACCGATTTGGTAAAGGTGTCACACTTTAGAAGTTCTAAATCTAAAATTGAGTTACCTTATCTTTACTGATATATTTAATCTAATCAAGGACTTCTTGTGTATAAAAAATCATTTGCCTAAGTCAAGCAATTTAGATGCTGGGAAATGCCATTTCAAACAAGGGCATTCAAAATATCACGGAATTCTTCCAAAAGTTAATCAAGGTAGTTACTCTTATACCCAATCGGTGTACCAAATATCAAGGCCAGAGCTTACATCCTGTTTTTTATAGATTTCTCGCTAACAAGATATTCATCTCATTTGTATGATATATCAGCGCATATCATTTCGAGGTTACGCTCAAATGATTTTTCGCGGAGTTATAGCTCTTCACTTAGATTTTAGCACGTTCGTTGGCGGATAACTTTTCCTACAGTTCTCGTGAAATTGAGCTGAAAGTTTGTTATTAGTAAGACTAGGATGTGATGTATTGTTTGGAGTTTACACTCCGATGATTTTAAGTAGAGTTATACCATTTAATAAAATCAACTATGGCAGATTGTGAGTATATTTTATAGCGCCGCAAAAGTTAGTTACCCTTTAGAATAACACAATGAACTTGATAGCAACGTTAATCAGGTCAAATCGGTATGTCTTATAAAAGAATGGTTGCTCCCATTAACATTTCGTTTGTAAACAAACCAAAATTCATTCTGTTCAATATATGAGCATTTAAGTAGTATTGACTACAGCAGAGAATATTCAGTTATACAAATGTATAAGGAGTATCGTATTCATAAACCGCCAACTATAGCAATACAATTACAACACAACTAACTTATTCAAATAAATTGACCACATTGAACATAACAAATTACTGCTATCTATCAAGAATTCAAGTTAACATTACTACTACAGTATTTAAACATATGTACAATCTATGAAAATATAATATCATTAAATAAAGAATAGAATAACTGAAATAAGTGGTGGGAGGGCAGTTTTTTGTTAACACATCCTCTCTTGACGGTGGTCACACAAGCTGTGCCGAAATCATGCAATTTTAGCGCTACTCACTCGACTGAATGCATTTGACCAATCGGAGGGTTGTTATCATGGTAATTCTCATAACAAAATCATTGACCAGAAAAAAATAGAATAGAACAGAATATAGGTAATGAGACATACCGAAGATTATTTCAGATGAACTAAATTAACGTATCGAATATAAATTAAGAGATGATATAATTCCTTTCTCACAATTAATCATTTTAATAGCTTTATTAAAATTAGTCAATTATTCGATGTCCTTATAACAACGAGGAATTGAATGAATTAGTCAGCCAAAAGGATCTTTTCAGATTTAATTAGGCCAAATTTCGTTTGTAAACAAATCAAAATTCATTCTGTTTAATATATGAGCATTTAGGTAGTATTGACTAAAGCAGAGAATATTCAGTTATACAAATGTATAAGGAGTAAATATTCATAAACCGCCAATCCGAAGGCCAAAAAACAATAAATAAATAAACAAATAATAAAACAAATAAATATATAAATAAAATAAGCATTAGAAATAAAAATAATAACTATTATAAAAAATAACAATTAGAAATTAACATATAATAGAATAACATTGAAAGCAAAGCAATGGAAGTGAAATCGCTCTGAACTACATGCAAATATAATTATAAGATCCTTACTAAATCAAGCAGAGCATTCACAACAGCAGCAGTAATCACAAACTAACAAAGTATGACAACATTCAACAAAATTCAAATTAAAATCATGGCCGGTCATCATACAGATATAATATGCACAGAAACACCCATGATCATGGATATCTCTGACCATAAATACTAAATCCTAGAAATTAAAAGAAGGTATGAAGTATAAGGTGAATGACCACAATAGTGATTTGAAATCAATAAGTAGTAAATTCTACTCACAGTCTCTTCAACTTTTACCTCAGAAGTCTTATAAAGTTACTTCATCTCTGAAATATACATATATACATACAGAACACGAAAGCTAGAAATAAACGTTGGTCACTTAATCTATAGTTGAAATCACTCTGAGAAAGAAATATCTTAGCCGTCTTTTACCTTCAGTATTAAGATGAAGACCCAGATCATTTTTGGCGAATAAGTATCTTCTATATGTCCCAAATTTTGAGACAGCCTTCCAGGATTCAACAAAATGAAAACCTAGATCTGAACTCAATTGTATGCGTAAAGAATTGTTAACTTTTTTATCATTTCATCTGTTTCCATGTGATCACATGGTCTGGAAAGTATAGAAGATACTATAATTCGAATCCAAGATTTTATCTTCTTGATTCTACCAATTAGATTGCCATAATCAGATATTGACTCATAGGAGTTTCTATTTGCAATGTTATTAGTACCAAAATGTACAAAAAAATAATCAAATTTAATTAAATTTACGTGTCCTTTGTCAATGTGTTGAGTTAGTGTAGAAATAGTGGCACCAAAAATGATTTAATAACAACACCATCTATAGAAGGCAAATCTTTGACAATGGAATCTCCCAGAATTATTACTCGTCTATTTTCTGTAAACAACATAAAAAAGGAGTTAACCAATTGAACTACATCCTTTTGATTATTTTAGACTATTTTGGTACACCCCGTAACTTGATAATCATTTGGTATATCCTGTTGAAGCCAAATAGCAATGTGTGTAATTTCAAAACAGTATGTCACATGTAAGAATGATTGCTTCTCCTTAATTATTTTTGAAGGACGTCCCTTTGAATACGTTTAAATGCTGTTCTTGTGCGCGTCATGACTAGGTAACCATATGGAATATCTCGATGAAAATCTATAGCAATGTGTATTAGGTTAAAATGGTGTGTCATATATAAGAATAATTAATTCCCCTGGTTAACTTTTGGAGTTATCTCCCGTTGATTGGATTTAATGCTATTCTTTGCCGTGCCAAAAGTATGTAAACCTTATGTACATCTTGGTGAATCTTTATAGTATTGTGCATTAAATTGTGACTGCATGTCGGATCTTATAATTATTGCTTTCCTCCCTTTTTTTGGAGTAATATCCCTTTGATTATCTTTTAGGCTATTATTGTGAAAACCCAAACTAGGTTACTGTTTTGAATATCTGATGAAACTTTGAAGCAATGAAAATGAGGTTGAAACAGTATGAATCTTGAATACTTTTTATAGCAATGTGCATTGCTTTGTAACTTTGGGATGAATATGGAAATGGATGCTTCCACTTTCTTAATTTTTGAGTATTTAAAGATTTCCTGTCCTGTAAGTACCTGTGTTAGGGCCAACAATCTACATGAGGTACTGACTGGGGCTGAAACTCACCCACAAACGGGCGTTTATTGCACGGCTTGTGGAACTCTTGTTATTAGGGTAATAACTCTGAAAAGGGGCATGGCTCGTAAAATATATATGAATCAGCTTTTTTCATGAGAAAACCAATTATGACATTTCAAAACCCTATGCCCAGCCGTTCTTGAGCCTATCAGCTGCATAAGTATTAAAACATCAGGGGAATTAACTCCGTAATTTATTTATGCAGACTTACCTGACTTTTATATAAATAATCAAGGAAAACATTAAAAATCAGCTTGCTTGGTCAATCGGTTAAAAAATTGCAAAAACATAAGTACTGAACATGATAAAATGCCTCCATAATTAATCATTGCAGAGTTATAGAGTTTAACCTTTACTAAAATATTTAAAGAAAGAAAGGACAAGCTTGTTTAAATCTTAAAAAAATTTTTTTACATGATAATCAAAATAAAATAGTCAATGACAAATCAAAGAAAATGTGGGTTACGGTACCTTCTTTTATCCTAAATGTCCCTCAGAATATTCAAACAAAAGTCCTTTAACAGAATCTAATCCCAGATGATAAAATCAGTTTGGTTTGGGTTTGTTTCATTTCCAGATTAACTTTATTTAGCTGTTAACTGGCGAATGTTTACAGAAATTAACTTTTGAAAATTTCTGATCTTTATACGAGGGTAGTCCGGAAGGTTTTGAGACTGATTTTATAAACAAGCGTAAAATGTAGCGATTTAGCTGAACTTTTAATCTGTCCTAGAATATTATATCATGATTCATTCCTGTAATTTTCAGGCAAACCCAGCAGGTAAGTAAATAAAAATTAGAACTGAACTGAGTACATGTTACGGCTCACGGAGCAGTTTGCGTTTCAGTAATGTAACGTCGTTCACATTTTTTCAAAGCACTCCCCGCGTACAGCTATTCATTTATGATGACCCTTCACCCACTGCCCAAAAATGTCCTACCAATTTTTACAATATGTTGACAGTGTCGACCGCACTGCCATACGAAGGTTTTGTATATCTTTGAAGCTTTTCCGTAGTAAATTCTCCTTTAGATGTGGAAAAAATGCAAAATCAAAGTATATGGTGGTGTGATCCGTTCATAGCCTAAAAGTCGATTCTCATGAGTGTTTCTGGACATCTGTGTGGTGGGGCATTATCTTGAGGGAAGGATAGATTCTCAACATCAACATCAGGTCTTTACTTGCGCACTGCATTCATAATGTCCCGTCGTATTACCGGAAATAAAAAGACGGCTTTCTTTTGTCTGAACACACTGCATTTGCCAACAGATGAAAAACAAAACATTTCTTGTGCCTCAGTATGTCAGTCTGTTTACAATTTCCATTACTTTCTATTACCAAATAAAGGAAGTATAATTCTAAAAAGTGTTTAATTAATAATAAAAATACCTTTTGATAATATTCTGTAGTTCTCCCGGCTGGCACAACATGTTGTAGAAACATGCCTTGCGAATCCATGAAAAATATGAACATGAACCTCGACGCCGATTTGGATGTTTTTTTCCTTTATAGGTCGGGTTAGGAGGGGGTTTAATACTACTGATTGTATTGATTCCAGATCGTATAAACAAACAAATGTATGCCTCATCCGTTGTAAAGATTCTACTGAGAAAACGTTCTCCTTCACATTCGTAACGGCGAAGACACCCATTTGAAGCAATGACCCGTTTAGCCTTTTCGTCTGCTGAAAGCGGTCTAGGTATCAATCTGATACTTACTTTTGTCAAATCAAGATGTGTTTCAAATTATTTTATGTGTCACAGTTCTATTAAGATGCATCGTTTCACTTACTTCTGAGTGTTCTACGCCTGTCTTCGTTTAGAATGTTTTCAACCTTCGTGATATCCGTTGCACTTGCTGCTGCGGGCCTACCACTTCTCTCTATATTCTCAGATTCCTCGGTAAATCGCCTCTGGCATCTGAAAACCAATGCTCGAGAACATATTGGTTTGGTTTTATCACTAGTCAGAAACTTATATATATATTATATATCAGTTGAAGTCATTCCAGTAGTAGCGCAATGCTTTATGACGGCTCGCTCTTCCGTGCGCAACATTAACGTCGGCGTTTTCGTCAACATCTTTGAAGCACCTCTTTCCTCCGTTGGTATTTCCAAAGTTGTTTGTCGTTGAATGACGTCAAAATTTTGCGCGAATATTAACAGAAGTTAAGGTGTCATCAAACGCCTCGACATAATTTTTTTGTTGTTTTAGTTTGTTTTTACAGTACATTTCTGAACGCCTTTTAATTAATAGAGGTAAGGACTTTCAAACTGCTCCGTGGTTGCTACCTGTGTTGTCATAGCAACATTTTTCTCCTATGTTATAAAAGTTATAAATGATGTTTCAAAACCTCCCCGGTCGAAAATGTTGCGGCTTCGAAATCTTATCCAGGCATTGTCTTAGAATCTATATTTTACCAGGGTTTGAAAGCCTGTATCCCAGAGTCTAAGATTACAGAGAATAGGTATCCTCTCTTTTTTTAACTATATATAAAAATGGTTTAAAAACTTCTTTCCCAACGACATGAAATGGCGCGTTGGTCGCTTTGGTCGCCGATTGCCACCAAACTTTTTGTTGCGATCGGCGACCAAAACGCAATGATATGTCGTTAAGAAGAGGTTTTTACACCGTCTTAATACAGAGCTTTATACGCGAGAGGATACCTATATTTCTTTTTCCTGCACTATAGGACCCGGGCTTTCTAACCCTGATTAAATAAACATGCTAAGACACTCCACAAAGGTGCAATCGGAACTAAGGTTAGGGTTAGGGTTAGTTAGGGTCTTAGGGTTAGGGTGTTTGGGTGTTAGGGTGTAGGTTAGAAAATAGTCTACCCGTTGGCCATAGTTAAGTTAAACTATTTTCACCCTTGCACCGCGATGAGGTCAGTAGACATGGCAAGGGGTCGGACCCAGTCGATAACCGAAGATGAATCAAAGGCTCAACAAAACAAATCAAAGGAGCCAATTATTATGTAGTACCTTCTACAAATAAATAAAAACAACACAAAACGGAATACGCCTAGGCTTCGGCTCCTTCGGGACAAAGGAAATAATAAGGCTTACTTTATGGAAAAGGGCTGACACAAGCTAAACCCTAGGGCTACCAAAGATGGACCTCTTATCCAAAGTTAACATTTAGCTTAATCTTTACTGCCTATCCTTTACATAGGCCAACCTTGGTCATGAAGTTTATCATGAGGCATACTCTGGCAATTACTCATTACTTTGACCCTTACTAAGATGTACTTGAGGGCTTACCTTTGTGATTTCCATTACTGATTACTCTTTACGAAAGGCAACCTACAAATACAGGTTACCTTGGTGCTTACTTATTGAATAAATACTTTCATATAACACAGACAAGGCCTACCCAAATGGCATTCCTACCCTTACTGACTACCCTTTACCATCGCCAACCCACAAAGAAAAGGTTACGTAGCGGCGTGTCTTTCAGTAAGGACATACATTATACTACACGTAGTTATCGGGGGCTATCCTTGTCTCAATGGTTTACTAGTAGATTTAATTTTACTGTCTACCCTTTAATTGGTCCAACAAAGAAAAAATGTTTACTGACAGACTTACTTTATGTACAAGGGTTGACACAAGTTAAGTCATAGGGCTATCGAAAGGTTGACCATAAATCCGAGGTTTACTTTTAGCTTAATCTTTACTGCCTACCCTTTACAAAGGCCAACCTTGGTCATCAGGTTTATCATAAGGCATACTCTGGCAATTACTAATAACTAAAACCTTTACTCAGATCTAATTGAGGGTTTTCGTTTGTGATTACCATTACTGATTACTCTTTACTAAAGCCAACCTCCAATTACAGGTTACCTTGATGCTTTCTTTTTGAATGAAGGCTTACATATAACACAGACAAGGCCTACCCAAAGGGCTTACCTACCCTTACTTACTACCCTTTACCTAGGCCAACCCACCTAGATAAAGTTACGTTGTGGCTTAACACTGAGCATGCACCATACTACATGTAAAGGGTTACCGAGGGCTATCCGTGGCTCAATGGTTTACTTTTAGAATTAATTTTACTGTTTACCCTTTGATTGGATTACTTTATGTGGTCAGTGTCGAGAGACGTATACTTTGGAATTATTTTACTTCCCGTAATCAGAGGTCAAACATTTAAATCATTTAGTCATCCATTTTTTAATAAGTAACAATTCGGTAGAGATGTTGCCCAATAATGATGTAGATCATTTTATTGAATATGCGTCCGTTTGCGTAGTCAATGTTTTAAAGTTCCAGATTATAGAAAAACTATTTAATTGATAACACTGGACATATTACAGGAGTAAGTATGAATGAGAAAAAATATCACAATTTGTAGTTTGAAAAATGCCATCATAAGATACACAAAAGAAGAAAAATAAAAGTCTCAAGGTAACCTTTACGTCGGAGGTTGCCCTAGTAAAGACAGGTCAGTAAGGATATTTACAAAGCTGTGTTAACTGGCCTTAGTGAAAGGTTTGTCTCAAAAGTAAGCCTCTAAATGTCTTTAGCCAAGGCTCAACGTATTCTTTAATTGCATGCTTTTGCCTCATGATTTCCTTTTAACGAAGATAGGCCTTGAAAAAGTCAGTAAGGTGCAAGAGCATACCTTCAAGATAATTTCTATGACTCAGGTAGGCCTAGGTTGGCCTTTCTAAAGGTTAAGTAGAAAAGGTTAAGCTTAAAGGTCAGCTTAAAGGTAAGGTCAGTCTTTCGGAAGCCCTTAGGTAAAACTACTTTTTGCCTTATTCTAAACGTAAACCTGTGGGTATCCTTTAGTTTCCGTTCCGGACTTGGTAAGACATGCACTTAAATTAAGCTATAAGTAAACGTTTTAGCCAAGATAAACCTTTGAGAGTGCCTTAGATGTGGTCAGATGCAAACCCATATTAGAAAAACAAGCCTCTAGGCAACCTTTACTTTGGAGTTGGCCTGGTAAAGATTAGTGAGTAAGGATAATGAGAAAGCTTTGTATGATGGCCTTGGTAAAAGTTTGGTCACAAAAGTAAGCCTTTAAGTTGATTTTGGCAATGCTCTTATTGCATGATTATGAATATATAATAATCCTCATGATCGCTGTTGTAAATAGTATGCGGTGTGGTAATGGTCAAACCTTAAAGCATCACTTGAGGTAAGGTCGGTATTTCGGAAGCCCTTTCTAATGTAAGCTGTAGGTTACCTTTATTTTGTGTTCTGCATATTGTAAAGGGCAGGCAGTATAGTTAAGGTTTAATGTAAACGTTGGATATATAATTTGCTTCTGGATAAGTCTAAACTGTGGTAAGTTGTAAGCCTTTTTTTAAAGTAAGCCTGTAGATAATTTCTCTGTAAATTCATCGTAAAGAGAAGAAAGTCAGAGTAAGTACAAAGGTAAAACTTTAAGTAGGTAATAGATAATGCCAAGTGTTTTAAAGTAATTTCAAAAGTATGCCTCCAGATAATCCTTTTGACAGATGTTTGCCCTTGTAGGCAGTAAAGGTTCAGCTAAAAAATAAGCCTTGTACTACAGGCCTTCACTAAAGTGTAAGCCTTAAATCAATCAGTAAATATGTGAGTAACATGTATTTTGTGCGTAAGCCTTTGTAAAGGGTGGACAGGAAAGCCAAAGATAAAAAGTTATATATTTATATTACCAATAGTGACTACTCTTTTACCAAAGCCAACCTACAAATAAGCGTAACCTTTATATTGTACAAATACAGGCTTACATGTAAACAGAACCAATGCTAAGCAAAGTTTTACCTACCTTTACTGACTACCCTTTACCAAGGTCAACCCACCTAGAAAAGGTAACGATGTGGCTGGTCTCTCAGTAAGGGCATACATCATACTAAACGAAGGTTGTTACCGAGGGCATACCTTGGCTCAGTGGTTTACTTTTGGATTTAACTTTAGTGCCTACCCTTTACTAGGGCCAACACAGAATATAAGGTTAACGAGCAGGCTTACTTTATGAGACACTAAGGTACAGTAGCAAAAATGTTAAGCTTAAAGGTAACCCATGCAGGTTAGGTCAGTCTTTCGGTAGCTCTTAGGTAAAATTACTGTTAGCCCTTATTCTTAACGTAAACCTGTAGATATCCTTCAGTTTCCCCGTTGTACTTAATGAGACATGCAATAAATTAAGCTTTAACTAAGCCTTTAAGCCGAGGTAAGTCTTTGAGTCTGTCGTAGATGTGGTTAGATGTAAACCCATATTAGAAAAAGAAGATTCAATGTTGGTTGGTTGGTTGTTGGTTGATTTGATGCTTAACGTCCACGGTAAACAACTATGGTCATGTCGGGACGGTCAGTTAACCTAACCACACTATTCCTGGGCAGGCTTAGACCTCCTAAGCGGTTAACCAGTACTAAGTGCACATACTTTCGCCAGTAACTGACAACTGCCCTTCTTGAATCAGCGGAAGGAGAAATGAAAGTATGTGGCCAGACCGGGATTCGAACCCAGGACCTCTGACTTACGAGTCAGGTGCCCTACCGATTGCGCTACCCGGCCCGGCAGATTCAATGTTAACCTTTACTTTGGAGTTGGCCTGGTAAGAGTAGTCAGTTAGGATATTCATTTAGTTTCGTAGGATGGCCTTTGTAAAAGGTTGGTCTAAAGGGTAAGCCTGAAAATTGTTCTGGGTAATGCTTTTATTGTATGATTATGCCTAATAATAATCCTTATCATCGATGCTGTAAAGGTTTAGCGGTAAAGGTCAAACTTCTAAGCAAAACTTAGAGGTAAGGTCGGTATTCAGAAGCCCTTGGTAATAGCTTATATAAGCCCTTTCTCATAAAGTGATCCTGTAGGTTACCTTTATTTTGTGTTCTGGACTTTGTAAAGGGCGGGGAGTATAGTTAAGGCTTAATGTAAATGATGGAGATAAAGTAAGCCATTGGGTTAGTCTTGGGTGTGGTAGCATGTAAGCTCATTTAAAAAAGTAAGCCTGTAGATAACTTCTCTAAGGTTTTCGTAAAGTGTAAAAAATGAGAGTAATTACAAGTGCAATGATTTAAGTAGGTAAGGGATAATGCCAAGTGTTTTAAAGTAATTTCAAAAGTATGCCTCCAGATAATCCTTTTGACAGATGTTTGTCTTTGTAAATGGTAGGCATTAAAGGTTCAGCTCGGAATTAGCCTTGCACTACATGTACGACTTTTAATAGACCGTCGATTAAGTAAATGTAAGCCTTAAATCAATCAGTGAGCATGTGAGTAACATATTTTCTGTGTAAGCCTTTGTAAAGGGTTGGCAGTAAAGCCAAAATTATGAATATTATATGTTTGTATTACCATAACTGACTACTCTATACCAAAGCAAACCTAAAATAAAAATAACTTTCATGCTTACTGTTTAAATACAGGCTTACATGTTAACAAAACCAAGGCTAAGCAAAGGCTTACCTACCCTTGCTGACTACCCTTTACCAAGGCAACCAACCAAGCAAAGGTTACGTAGTGACTTGTCTCTATATAAAGGCATACCTTATACTACACGTTGGGAGTTAGTGAGGGATCAATTGTTAACTATTAGAATTTACTTTACTGTCTACCCTTTACTAGGGCCAACAATGAAAATAAAGTTTACCTACATGCAAACTTTATGAAAAAGGGTTGACCCAAGCTAAGCCCTAGGGCTACTGAAAAGTTTACCTCATATCCAAGGTTTACTTTTAGCTAAATCTTTACTGCCTACCATTTACAAAGGCCAACCTAGGTCATAAGGTTTACCATGAATCATACTTTGGAAATTACTTATTACTTTGACCCTTACTAAGATGTAACAGACAACGCCTACACAAAGCTCATCCATAGCCTTACTGACTACCCTTTACCAAGGCCAACCCACCAAGAAAAGGTTACGTATTGGCTGCTCTAGGTAAGGGCATACATCAGACTACACGTAGGAATTACCAAGGGCTTACTTTGGCTTAAAGGTTTATTTTTAGATTGAACTTTAATGTCTACCCTTCACTAGGGCCAAAAAAGAAAATAAAGTTTACGTACAGCCTTACTTTATGAAATATGGCTTACCTCATATCCGAGGTTTACTTTTAGTTTTATTTTTACTACATACCGTTTACAAAGACGATCATTGGTCATCAGGTTTATTATGAGGCATACTCTGGCAAGTACTCATTACTTTGACCCTTACTCGGATGTAATTGAGTGCTTACCATTACTGATTACTCTTTACCAAAGCCAACCTACAAATACAGGTAACCTTGCCGCTTACTGTTTGAATAAAGCCTTACATAAAGCACAGACAAGGCCTACCCAAAAGGCATACCTACCCTTACCGACTTCCCTTAACTAAATGATGCTAACGTTTTGAATAAAGGCTGACATATAATACTGACACGGCCTACCCAAATGGCAAACCTACCCTTACTGCGTACCCTGTACCAAGGCCAACACACCAAGAAAGGTTTACGTAGTGAATTCGCTCTCAGAAAGGGCATACGTCACACTACACGTAAGGATGACCAAGGGCTTACTTTGGCTGGATGGTTTATTATTAGGTTTAACTTTACTGTCTACCCTTTACTTAGACCAACAAAGAAAATAAAGTTAACCTACAGGTTTACTTTATGTAAAACGGCTGACACAAGCTACACCATAGGGCTATTGAATGGTTGACCTAATATCTTAGGTTTACTTTTAGCTTAATCCTTACTGCCTACCGTTTACAAAGGCCAACATTGGTCGATAGGTTTATCCTAAGGCATACTCTGGAAGTTAGGCCAACAAGAAAAATTAAGTTTACCTTCAGGTTTACTTTATGTTAAAGGGCTGACACACGCTAAACCATAGGGCTACCGAATTGTTAACCTCATATCAAAGGTTATCTTCTAGCTTAATCTTTACTGCCTACCGTTTACAAAGGCCAACCTCGGTCATAAGGTGTATCCTAAGGCATACTCTGGAAATTACTCATTATAATGACCCTTACTCAGATGTAATTGAGGGCTTACGTTTGTGATAAGCATTACTGATTACGCTTTACCAAAGCCAATCTACAAATACAGGTAAACGTGCGGCTTACCTTTTGAATAAAGGCTAACATATAACACAGGCAAGCCCACCCAAAATGCATACCAATCCTTACTGACTACCTTTTACCAAAGGCAACCTCAAATACCTGAGGTTATCTTGATGATTACTTTTTGAGTAAAGGCTGATACATGATAAAGACAAGGCCTATCCAAAGGGCAAACCTACCTTTACTGACTACATGTATCAAGGCCAACCCACGAAGAAAAGGTTACGTAGTGGCTTGGCTCTCAGTAAGGGCAAACGACACATTACACTTAGGGCCTTAACGAGGGCTTACTCCGGCTAAATGGTTTATTATTAAGTTTAACTTTACTGTCTTCCCTTACTAAGGCCAACAAAGAAAATAAAGTTAACCTTCAGGTTTACTTTATGTAAAACGGCTGACACAAGCTAAACCATAGGGCTATTGAACGGTTGACCTCATATCTAAGGTTTACTTTTAGCTTAATCTTTACTGCCTACCGTTTACAAAGGCCAACATCGGTCAATAGGTTTATCCTAAGGCATACTCTGGAAATTACTCATTTCAAAGACCCTTACTCTGATGTAATTGAGGGCATACGTTTGTGGTTTCCATAACTGATTACTCTTTACCAAAGCCAACCTACAAATAAAGGTAAACGTGTTGCTTACTTTTTGAATAAAGGCTTACATATAACACAGACAAGGCCTACCCGAAATACATACCAACCATTGCCGACTACCTTTTACAAAAGGAAACCTCAAATACAGGTTACCTTGATGCTTACTTTTTGAATAAAGGCCGATATATAATACATACAATTCCTACCTTAAAGGTATACC
The DNA here is from genome assembly GCA_963989385.1 of Ctena decussata. NCBI lineage: Eukaryota > Metazoa > Mollusca > Bivalvia > Lucinida > Lucinidae > Ctena > Ctena decussata. The sequence goes on from OZ022498.1 coordinate 129,446,609, forward strand.
TTCCCTTACTGACTACCCTGTACCAAGGCTTACACACCAAGACAAGTTTACGTAGTGGCTAGTCTCTCAGTGAGGGCATACGTCGCACTACACTTAGGGAGTTACCAAGGGCTAACCTTGCCTCAATGTTTTATAAATAGAATTAACTTTACTGTCTACCCATTACTACGGCCAACAAAATGAATATAGTTTACCTTCAGGCTTACTTTATGAAAAAGGGCTGGCACAAGGTAAACCATATGGCTACTGAAAGGCTTACCTCATATCCAAGCATTTTTTCTAGCTTAATCATTACTGCCTATTGTTAACAAAGTCCAATCTTAGACATAAGGTTTATTATGAGGCATACTCTGGCAATATGCATTACTTTAACCCTTACTCAGATGTAATTGAGAGCTTACGATTGTGATTACCTTTACTGACTACTCTTTACCAAAGCCAACCTACAAATACAGATTACTTTCATGCTTACTATTTTAATAAAGGTTTGCATATATCACAGACAACGCATACACAAAGGGCATCGATATCCTTACTGACTACCCTTTACCAAGGCCAACCCACCGAGAAAAAGTTACGTAGTGGCTTGTAAGGGCATACATCGGACTACACGTAGGTATTTCCAAGAACTAACTTTGGCTGAAAGGTTCATTATTAGATTAAACTTAACTGTCGACCCTTAACTATGGCCAACAAAGAAAATAAATTTAACCTACAGGCATACTTTATGAAAAAGGGCTGACCCAAGCTAAACCCTAGGACTACCGAACGGTTGACCTTATAGCCATGGTTTACTTTTAGCTAAATTTTTAATGCCTACCGTTTACAAAGGCTAACTTTGGTCATAAGGTTTATTATGAGGCATACTCTGGCAACTACTCATTACTTTCACCCTTACTCAGATGTAATTGAGGGCTTAAGTTTGTGATTACCATTACTGATTACGCTCTACCAATGCTAACCTACAAATACATATTACCTTGATGCTAACTTTTTTAATTAGAGTTTACATATATCACAGACAACGACTACACATAGAGTTCCATACCCTTACTGACTACCCTTTACCAAGACCAACCCACCAAATAAAGGTAACGTATTGGTTTCACTCAGTAAGGGCATACACCAGACTACACATAAGGATTACCAAGGGCTTACTTTGACTGAAGGGTTTATTATTAGATTGAACTTTACTGCCTATCCTTTACTAGGGCCAACACAGAAAATAAGGTTAACGAACAGGCTTACTTTATGAAAAAGGGCTGACACAAGCTAAACCCTAGGGCAACCGAAAGGTTAACCTCATTTCCAAGGTTTACTTTTAGCTTTATCTTTTCTACATACCGTTTATAAAGGCTATTATTGGTCATCAGATTTATTATGAAGCATTCTCTGGTAAGTACTTATTAATTTAACTCTTACTCAGAAGTAATTGAGAGCTTACGTTTGTGATTACCATTACTGATTACTCTTTACCAAAACCAACCTACTAATACAGGCTTACCTTGCTGCTAACTTTTCTAATAAAAGCAATACAGCAAAGACAAGGCCTACGTAAAAGGCATACCTACCCTTACTGACTACCCTTATAACCAAAGCCAACCTCAAATACAGGTTACCTTGATGCCATCTTTTTAAATAAGGGCTTACATGTGACAAAGACAAGGCCTTCCCAAAGAGCAACCCTACACTTACTGACTATCCTTAACAAAGGCCAACCCAACAAGTAAAGTTAGGTAGTGGCCTGCTTATCATTAGTGGCATACATCATAACGAGGGCTTATCTTGGCTGAATGGTTTACAATTAGATTTAACTTTTCTGTCTACCCTTTAATAGGGCCAAGAATGGAAATAAAGTATACGTACAGGCTTACTTTATGAAAACTGGCTGTCACAAGCTAAACCCTTTGGACTACCGAACGGTTGACCTAATACCAAAGGTTGACTTTTCGATTAACCTTTACTGCTTAACGTTTACAAAGGCCAACATTGGCCATCAAGTTTTTAATGAAGCATATTCTGGCAATTACCCATTACTATGACCCTTACTCAGATGTAATTGAAGCCTTATGTTTGTGATTACCATTACTGATTACTCTTTACCAAAACAAACTTACAAATAAAGGTAACCTTGCCGCTTACTATTTGAATAAAGCCTAACAGATAGCACGGACAAGGCCTGTCCAAAAGGCATACCTACCGTTACTGACTACCCTTTACTAAAGCCGATCCTAAATACAGGTTACCTTGATGCCTACTTTTGAATAAAGGCTGACATATAATACAGACAAGGCCTACCCTATGGACATACCTACCCTTACTGTTGACGTCATATCCAAGGTTTACTTTAAGCTAAACCTTTACTGCCTTACATTTACAATGGCGAACTTTGGTCATAATGTTTATCATGAGGCATGCTTTTGCAATAACCCATTACTTTGACCCTCACTCAGATGTAATTGAGGGCTTAAGTTTTTGATTACCATTACTGATTACGCTCTACCAAAGCCAACCTATTTGCATATATCACAAAAAACGCCTACACAAAGGGCATCCCTACCCTTACTGACTACCCTTTACCAAGGCCAACCCAATGAGAAAAAGTTACGTAGTGGCTTGTCTCTCAGTATGGGCATACAACGTACTACACATAGGGATTACCAAGGGCTTATTTGGCTGAAAGGTCCATTTTAAGCTTGTACTTTACTGTCTACCCTTTACTAGGGCCAACAAAGAAAATAAATTTAACCTACATACATACTTTATGAAAAAGGGCTGACACAAACTAAAGCCTAGGGCTACCGAAAGTTTTAAATCATATCCATGGTTTACCTTTAGCTCAATCATTACTGCCTACCGTTTACAAAGGCTGACTTTGGTCATAAGCCTTATTTTGAGGCATATCCTGGCAATAACTCATTTCTTTGATCCTTACTCAGAAGTAATTGAGAGCTTACGTTCGTGATTACCATTACTGATTACTCTTTACTAATGCCAACGTACAAATACAGGTCACCTTGCTGCGTACTTTTTGAATAAAAGCTTACATATAGCATAGACAAGGCCTACTCAAAAGGCATACCTACTCTTACTGACTACCCTTATTACCAAAGCCAACCTCAAATACAGGTTAGAGTTAGGGTTAGGGTTTAGGTATAGGGTTAGGGTTTGGGTTAGGTTAGAGCATTTGGGCGAGATGGGCCCTCTCGAATGGGCCCTTGATGGTCCCTTGCATTTTGATTGGATATTGATATCACGTGGGATTTGGGATAGTGTCACGTGGTTTACAAATTCAAATCATTTGTTCGGGGGCGCCTGATGTGCAAGGTTGGATACAAATTGAAGCAATTAGATAAAAAGATAAATATTGTTGGAATTATTGTAATCTGGATAATCTGAGGTAGATATTTGCCTTTATATATTCTTGATTGTATCATTCAATTTTTAGTCCAATACTTTCTTTATTATGCGTACAAATATTGTTGTAAATGTCAGCTGGAAATAACTACCAGATTTTCAAAACGATACATAATTGATTTTGCTCTATTGATGTGCTTCTGTCTTTAAAAAAACAAATGTGAAAAGTTCCGATAAAAAAAACTTCTTCCAAGACACAAAAATTTCAGGAACACAATGATTGTGGTAGAGTAAAATTCAGTAATGAGAAAGCAATGAACAGGAACTGGACAATCAGAAGACAAATCCTGCACTCAAAACCAAAATGGGAAATGACTAAAATTACAAATAGACAATATACAATGAGAACAAATGCCTTAGCAACCCAAACCAAACTAAAAGTATAATGAACAAACATAAGGTGAAACATCACCGAAAGTCTGACCTAAAAACAGGCAACAGAGAGCCATATCAGAACCATTGCCTTCGAACGGTCAGTGATGAATTACTGGGGGGCTCAACAATCACTTCTAAAGAATGCACAAAAAGTGCATGTCTTTGTAGTTATAAAGTTCAAATTTACCATTGCTATATATGGTGTTAGATACCGTTGATTATAATAACGAATTACTTATGCTAGGTTTACCTGAAGTAAGGGTTGTTACTATAAATACACTTCTGTGATTTTTTTGTGGAAAAATTGGCTTAGGCTACTGTAAACGATAACCTTTACCCTAACTACCACCTTAACCATTACCATCACAACTTTACTAGAATTATCATTTGGTTGTAGGTACTACCAGATGTTAACACACCTTAACTATTACCATTACACCTTTACTAGTGTTTACCATTTAATTGTCGGTACACCCAGATGTTAACCCACCATAACCATTACCCTTACACCTTTACTAGAGTTTACTTCTTGACTGAAGGTACACCCAGATGTTAACCCTCCTTAACCATTATCTTTAAACCTTTAATATAGTTTACAATTTGACTGTATGTACACCCAGATGTTAACCCATCTTAACCATTACCCTTAAAGTTTACTAGAGTGTACTTTTTGACTGTTGGTACAACCAGATATTTATCCACCTTAACCATTACCTTTACACCATTACTACAGTTTACCATTTGATTGTCATTAAATCCAGATGTAAATTAACCTTAACCATTATTATTACACCTTTACTAGATTTTACTTTTTTACCTAGGTAAACCTAAATGTTATCCCACCTTAACCATTACCCTTACACCTTTACTTGAGTTTACTTTTTGACTGTAGGTATACCCAGATGTAGACCAACCTTAACCATTACCATTACACCTTACTAGAATTTACTTTTAGACTGTAGGTAAACCTGGATGTAAACTAACCATAACCATTACCCTTACACGTTTACTAGAGTTTACTTTTTGAATGTAGGTATACCCAAATGTTAACCCACCATAGCCATAACACTTACACCTTTACTTGAGTTTACTTTTTGACTGTAGGTAAACCCAGATGTTCACCCACCAAAATCATTTTCTTTACACCTTTGCTATAGCTTACTATTGGACTGTAGGAACACCCAGACGTTAACCCACCTTACCCATTACCATTACACCTTTACTAGATTTTACCTTTTGACTGTAGGTACACCAAGATGTTAACCCACCATAACCATTACCCTTACACCTTTACTTGAGTTTACGTTTTGACTGTAGGTAAACCCAGATGTTCACCCACCGAAATCATTACCTTTACACCTTTACTAAAGCTTACTATTTGACTGTAGGAACACCCAGATGTTAGCCCACCTTACCCATTAGCATTTCACCCTTACTAGATTTTACTTTTTGACTGTAGGCACACCAAGATGTTAACCCCTCCATAACCATTACCCTTACACCTTTACTACAGTTTACTTTTTGACTGTAGGTAAACCCAGATGTTCACCCACCGAAATAATTGTCTTTACACCTTTACTATAGCTTACTATTTGACTGTAGGTACACCCACATGTTAAAACACCTTACCCATTAACATTACACCATTACTAGATTTTACTTTTTGACTGTAGGCACACCAAGATGTTAACCCAGCATAACTATTACCCTTACACCTTTACTTGAGTTTACTTTTTGACTGTAGGTAAACCAGATGTTCACCAACCGAAATCATTACCTTTACACCTTTACTATAGCTTACTATTTGATTGTAGGTACACCCAGATATTAACCCACCTTACCCATTACCATTACACCTTTACTAGGTTTTACTTTTTGACTCTAGGTACACCAAGATGTTAACCCACCATAACCATTACCCTTACACCTTTACTTGAGTTTACTTTTTGACTGTAGGTAAACCCAGATGTTCTCCCACAGAAATCATTACCTTTACACCTTTACTAGTATAGCTTACTATTTTACTGTAGGAACACCCAGATGTTAACCCACCTTACCCATTACCATTACACCTTTACTAGATTTTACTTTTTGACGGGTTCGGGTTAGGGGTGAGGGGTGAGGGTTAGGGTTAGGGTTAGGGAATAGGTATTTTCCTACAGTTTATAATAGGGCTATTGAATGGTTGGCCTAATATCTTAGGTTTACTTTTAGCTTAATCCTTACTGCCTACCGTTTACAAAGGCCAACATTGGTCAATAGGTTTATCCTAAGGCATACTCTGGAAATTAGGCCACCAAGAAAAATTAAATTTACCTTCAGGTTTACTTTATGTAAAAGGGCTGACACACGCTAAACCATAGGGCTACCGAATTGTTAACCTCATATCAAAGGTTATCTTCTAGCTTAATCTTTACTGCCTACCGTTTACAAAGGCCAACCTTGGTCATAAGGTGTATCTTAAGGCATACTCTGGAAATTACTCATTATAATGACCCTTACTCAGATGTAATTGAGGGCTTACGTTTGTGATAAGCATTACTGATTACGCTTTACCAAAGCCAATCTACAAATACAGGTAAACGTGCGGCTTACCTTTTGAATAAAGGCTAACATATAACACAGGCAAGCCCGCCCAAAATGCATACCAACCCTTACTGACTACCTTTTACCAAAGGCAACCTCAAATACCTGAGGTTATCTTGATGATTACTTTTTGAATAAAGGCTGATACATGATAAAGACAAGGCCTATCCAAAGGGCAAACCTACCTTTACTGACTACATGTATCAAGGCCAACCCACGAAGAAAAGGTTACGTAGTGGCTTGGCTCTCAGTAAGGGCATACGACACATTACACTTAGGGCCTTAACGAGGGCTTACTTCGGCTAAATGGTTTATTATTAAGTTTAACTTTACTGTCTACCCTTACTAAGGCCAACAAAGAAAATAAAGTTAACCTTCAGGTTTACTTTATGTAAAACGGCTGACACAAGCTAAACCATAGGGCTATTGAACGGTTGACCTCATATCTTAGGTTTACTTTTAGCTTAATCTTTACTGCCTACCGTTTACAAAGGCCAACATCGGTCAATAGGTTTATCCTAAGGCATACTCTGGAAATTACTCATTACTATGACCCTTACTCAGATGTGACTGAGGGCATACGTTCGTGGGTACCATTACTGATTACTCTTTACCAAAGCCAACCTACAATTAAAGGTAAACCTTCTGCTTACTTTTTGAATAAAGGCTTATATATAACACAGACAAGGCCTACCCAAAATGCGTACCAAACCTTACTGACTATCTTTTACCAAAGACAACCTCAAATACAGGTTACCTTGGTGCTTACGTTTTGAATAAATGCTGAAATATAATACAGACAAAACCTACCCAAAAGGCATACATACCCTTACTAACTACCCTGCATCAAAGCCAACCCAAGAAGAAAAGTTTACGTAGTGGCTTGGTTCTCAGTAGGGACATATGTCACACTACACGTAGGGATTACCAAGGGCTTACTTCGGCCGAATGGTTTATTATTAGATTTAACTTTACTGTCTACCCTTTACTAAGAACAACAAAGAAAATATGGTTTACCTTCATGTTTTCTTTATGTAAAACAGCTGACACAACTTAAACCATAGGGATACCTAACACTGACCTCATATCTAAGGTTTACATTTAGCTTAATCTGTACTGCCTACCGTTTACAATGGCCAACATTGTTCATAAGGTTTGTCCTAAGGCATACTCTGAAAATTACTCATTTCTATGACCCTTACTCAGATGTAATTGAGGGCATACGTTTGTGGTTTCCATAACTGATTACTCTTTACCAAAGCCAACCTACAAATAAAGGTAAATGTGTTGCTTACTTTTTGAATAAAGGCTTACATATAACACAGACAAGGCCTACCCGAAATACATACCAACCATTGCCGACTACCTTTTACAAAAGGAAACCTCAAATACAGGTTACCTTGATGCTTACTTTTTGAATAAAGGCTGATATATAATACATACAATTCCTGCCTTAAAGGTATACCTTCCCTTACTGACTACTCTGTACCAAGACTTACACACCAAGACAAGTTTACGTAGTGGCTAGTCTCTCATTGAGGGCATACGTCGCACTACACGTAGGGGGTTACCAAGGGCTAACCTTGCCTCAATGTTTTATAAATAGAATTAACTTTACTGTCTACCCATTACTACGGCCAACAAAATGAATATAGTTTACCTTCAGGCTTACTTTATGAAAAAGGGCTGGCACAAGCTAAACCATATGGCTACTGAAAGGCTTACATCATATCCAAGCATTTTTTCTAGCTTAATCATTACTGCCTATTGTTAACAAAGTTCAATCTTAGACATAAGGTTTATTATGAGGCATACTCTGGCAATATGCATTACTTTAACCCTTACTCAGATGTATTAGAGAGCTTACCATTGTGATTACCTTTACTGACTACTCTTTACCAAAGCCAGCCTACAAATACAGGTTACTTTCATGCTTACTATTTTAATAAAGGTTTGCATATATCACAGACAACGCATACACAAAGGGCATCGATATCCTTACTGACTACCCTTTACCAAGGCCAACCCACCGAGAAAAAGTTACGTAGTGGCTTGTAAGGGCATACATCGGACTACACGTAGGTATTTCCAAGAACTAACTTTGGCTGAAAGGTTCATTATTAGATTAAACTTAACTGTCGACCCTTAACTATGGCCAACAAAGAAAATAAATTTAACCTACAGGCATACTTTATGAAAAAGGGCTGACCCAAGCTAAACCCTAGGACTACCGAACGGTTGACCTTATAGCCATGGTTTACTTTTAGCTAAATTTTTAATGCCTACCGTTTACAAAGGCTAACTTTGGTCATAAGGTTTATTATCAGGCATACTCTGGCAACTACTCATTACTATCACCCTTACTCAGATGTAATTGAGGGCTTAAGTTTGTGATTACCATTACTGATTACGCTCTACCAATGCTAACCTACAAATACATATTACCTTGATGCTAACTTTTTTAATTAGAGTTTACATATATCACAGACAACGACTACACATAGAGTTCCATACCCTTACTGACTACCCTTTACCAAGACCAACCCACCAAATAAAGGTAACGTATTGGTTTCACTCAGTAAGGGCATACACCAGACTACACATAAGGATTACCAAGGGCTTACTTTGGCTGAAGGCTTTATTATTAGATTGAACTTTACTGCCTATCCTTTACTAGGGCCAACACAGAAAATAAGGTTAACGAACAGGCTTACTTTATGAAAAAGGGCTGACACAAGCTAAACCCTAGGGCAACCGAAAGGTTAACCTCATTTCCAAGGTTTACTTTTAGCTTTATCTTTTCTACATACCGTTTATAAAGGCTATTATTGGTCATCAGATTTATTATGAAGCATTCTCTGGTAAGTACTTATTAATTTGACTCTTACTCAGAAGTAATTGAGAGCTTACGTTTGTGATTACCATTACTGATTACTCTTTACCAAAACCAACCTACTAATACAGGCTTACCTTGCTGCTAACTTTTCTAATAAAAGCAATACAGCAAAGACAAGGCCTACGTAAAAGGCATACCTACCCTTACTGACTACCCTTATAACCAAAGCCAACCTCAAATACAGGTTACCTTGATGCCATCTTTTTAAATAAGGGCTTACATGTGACAAAGACAAGGCCTTCCCAAAGAGCAACCCTACACTTACTGACTATCCTTAACAAAGGCCAACCCAACAAGTAAAGTTAGGTAGTGGCCTGCTTATCATTAGTGGCATACATCATAACGAGGGCTTATCTTGGCTGAATGGTTTACAATTAGATTTAACTTTTCTGTCTACACTTTAATAGGGCCAAGAATGGAAATAAAGTATACGTACAGGCTTACTTTATGAAAACTGGCTGTCACAAGCTAAACCCTTTGGACTACCGAACGGTTGACCTAATACCAAAGGTTGATTTTTCGATTAACCTTTACTGCCTACCGTTTACAAAGGCCAACATTGGCCATCAAGTTTTTAATGAAGCATATTCTGGCAATTACCCATTACTATGACCCTTACTCAGATGTAATTGAAGCCTTATGTTTGTGATTACCATTACTGATTACTCTTTACCAAAACAAACTTACAAATAAAGGTAACCTTGCCGCTTACTATTTGAATAAAGCCTAACAGATAGCACGGACAAGGCCTGTCCAAAAGGCATACCTACCGTTACTGATTACCCTTTACTAAAGCCGATCTTAAATACAGGTTACCTTGATGCCTACTTTTGAATAAAGGCTGACATATAATACAGACAAGGCCTACCCTATGGGCATACCTACCCTTACTGTTGACGTCATATCCAAGGTTTACTTTAAGCTAAACCTTTACTGCCTTACATTTACAATGGCGAACTTTGGTCATAATGTTTATCATGAGGCATACTTTTGCAATAACTCATTACTTTGACCCTCACTCAGATGTAATTGAGGGCTTAAGTTTTTGATTACCATTACTGATTACGCTCTACCAAAGCCAACCTATTTGCATATATCACAAAAAAACGCCTACACAAAGGGCATCCCTACCCTTACTGACTACCCTTTACCAAGGCCAACCCACCGAGAAAAAGTTACGTAGTGGATTGTCTCTCAGTATGGGCATACAACGGACTACACATAGGGATTGCCAAGGGCTTATTTGGCTGAAAGGTCAATTTTAAGATTGTACTTTACTGTCTACCCTTTACTAGGGCCAACAAAGAAAATAAATTTAACCTACATACATACTTTACGAAAAAGGGCTGACACAAACTAAAGCCTAGGGCTACCGAAAGTTTTAAATCATATCCATGGTTTACCTTTAGCTCAATCATTACTGCCTACCGTTTACAAAGGCTGACTTTGGTCATAAGCCTTATTTTAAGGCATACTCTGGCAATAACTCATTTCTTTGACCCTTACTCAGAAGTAATTGAGAGCTTATTCGTGATTACCATTACTGATTACTCTTTACTAATGCCAACGTACAAATACAGGTCACCTTGCTGCGTACTTTTTGAATAAAAGCTTACATATAGCATAGACAAGGCCTACTCAAAATGCATACCTACTCTTACTGACTACCCTTATTACCAAAGCCAACCTCAAATACAGGTTAGAGTTAGGGTTAGGGTTTAGGTATAGGGTTAGGGTTAGGGTTAGAGCATTTTGGCGAGATGGGCCCTCTCGAATGGGCCCTTGATGGGCCCTTGCATTTTGATTGGCTATTGATATCACGTGGGATTTGGGATAGTGTCACGTGGTTTACAAATTCAAATCATTTGTTCGGGGGCGCCTGATGTGCAAGGTTGGATACAAATTGAAGCAATTAGATAAAAAGATAAATATTGTTGGAATTATTGTAATCTGGATAATCTGAGGTAGATATTTGCCATTTTATATTCTTGATTGTATCATTCAATTTTCAGTCCAATACTTTCTTTATTATGCGTACAAATATTGTTGTAAATGTCAGCTGAAAATAACTACCAGATTTTCAAAACGATACATAATTGATTTTGCTCTATTGATGTGCTTCTGTCTTTAAAAAAACAAATGTGAAAGTTTCCGATAAAAGAAAACTTCTTCCAAGACACAAAAATTTCAGGAACACAATGATTGTGGTAGAATGAAATTCAGTAATGAGAAAGCAATGAACAGGAACTGGACAATCAGAAGACAAATCCTGCACTCAAAACCAAAATGGGAAATGACTAAAATTACAAATAGACAATATACAATGAGAACAAATGCCTAAGCAACCCAAACCAAACTAAAAGTATAATGAACAAACATAAGGTGAAACATCACCGAAAGTCTGACCTAAAAACAGGCAACAGAGAGCCATATCAGAACCATTGCCTTCGAACGGTCAGTGATGAATTACTGGGGGGCTCAACAATCACTTCTAAAGAATGCACAAAAAGTGCATGTCTTTGTAGTTATAAAGTTCAAATTTACCATTGCTATATATGGTGTTAGATACCGTTGATTATAATAACGAATTACTTATGCTAGGTTTACCTGAAGTAAGGGTTGTTACTATAATTACACTTCTGTGATTTTTTTGTGGAAAAATTGGCTTAGGCTACTGTAAACGATAACCTTTACCCTTACTACCACCTTAACCATTACCATCACAACTTTACTAGAATTATCATTTGGTTGTAGGTACTACCAGATGTTAACACACCTTTACTAGAGTTTACCATTTAATTGTCGGTACACCCAGATGTTAACCCACCATAACCATTACCCTTACACCTTTACTAGAGTTTACTTCTTGACTGAAGCTACACCCAGATGTTAACCCTCCTTAACCATTATCTTTAAACCTTTAATATAGTTTACAATTTGACTGTATGTACACCCAGATGTTAACCCACCTTAACCATTACCCTTAAAGTTTACTAGAGTGTACATTTTGACTGTTGGTACAACCAGATATTTATCCACCTTAACCATTACCTTTACACCATTACTACAGTTTACCATTTGATTGTCATTAAATCCAGATGTAAACCAACCTTAACCATTATTATTACACCTTTACTAGATTTTACTTTTTTACCTAGGTAAACCTAAATGTTATCCCACCTTAACCATTACCCTTACACCTTTACTTGAGTTTACTTTTTGACTGTAGGTATACCCAGATGTAGACCAACCTTAACCATTACCATTACACCTTACTAGAATTTACTTTTAGACTGTAGGTAAACCTGGATGTAAACTAACCATAACCATTACCCTTACACGTTTACTAGAGTTTACTTTTTGAATGTAGGTATACCCAAATGTTAACCCACCATAGCCATTACACTTACACCTTTACTTGAGTTTACTTTTTGACTGTAGGTAAACCCAGATGTTCACCCACCAAAATCATTAACTTTACACCTTTGCTATAGCTTACTATTGGACTGTAGGAACACCCAGACGTTAACCCACCTTACCCATTACCATTACACCTTTACTAGATTTTACCTTTTGACTGTAGGTACACCAAGATGTTAACCCACCATAACCATTACCCTTACACCTTTACTTGAGTTTACGTTTTGACTGTAGGTAAACCCAGATGTTCACCCACCGAAATCATTACCTTTACACCTTTACTAAAGCTTACTATTTGACTGTATGAACACCCAGATGTTAACACACCTTACCCATTAGCATTACACCCTTACTAGATTTTACTCTGTAGCACACCAAGATGTTAACCTTACCCATTAGCATTACACCCTTACTAGATTTTACTCTGTAGGCACACCAAGATGTTAACCCCTCCATAACCATTACCCTTACACCTTTACTACAGCTTACGTTTTGACTGTAGGTAAACCCAGATGTTCACCCACCGAAATAATTGTCTTTACACCTTTACTGTAGCTTACTATTTGACTGTAGGAACACCCAGATGTTAACACACCTTACCCATTAACATTACACCATTACTAGATTTTACTTTTTGACTGTAGGCACACCAAGATGTTAACCCAGCATAACTATTACCCTAACACCTTTACTTCAGTTTACTTTTTTGACTGTAGGTAAACCAGATGTTCACAAACCGAAATCATTACCTTTACACCTTTACTATAGCTTACTATTTGATTGTAGGTACACCCAGATATTAACCCACCTTACCCATTACCATTACACCTTTACTAGGTTTTACTTTTTGACTCTAGGTACACCAAGATGTTAACCCACCATAACCATTACCCTTACACCTTTACTTGAGTTTACTTTTTGACTGTAGGTAAACCCAGATGTTCACCCACAGAAATCATTAACTTTACACCTTTACTATAGCTTACTATTTTACTGTAGGAACACCCAGATGTTAACCCCTTACCCATTACCATTACACCTTTACTAGATTTTACTTTTTGACTAGGGTTCGGGTTAGGGGTGAGGGGTGAGGGTTAGGGAATAGGTATTTTCCTACAGTTTATAATAGGGCTATTGAATGGTTGACCTAATATCTTAGGTTTACTTTTAGCTTAATCCTTACTGCCTACCGTTTACAAAGGCCAACATTGGTCAATAGGTTTATCCTAAGGCATACTCTGGAAATTAGGCCACCAAGAAAAATTAAGTTTACCTTCAGGTTTACTTTATGTAAAAGGGCTGACACACGCTAAACCATAGGGCTACCGAATTGTTAACCTCATATCAAAGGTTATCTTCTAGCTCAATCTTTACTGCCTACCGTTTACAAAGGCCAACCTCGGTCATAAGGTGTATCCTAAGGCATACTCTGGAAATTACTCATTATAATGACCCTTACTCAGATGTGATTGAGGGCTTACGTTTGTGATAAGCATTACTGATTACGCTTTACCAAAGCCAATCTACAAATACAGGTAAACGTGCGGCTTACCATTTGAATAAAGGCTAACATATAACACAGGCAAGCCCACCCAAAATGCATACCAACCCTTACTGACTACCTTTTACCAAAGGCAACCTCAAATACCTGAGGTTATCTTGATGATTACTTTTTGAATAAAGGCTGATACATGATAAAGACAAGGCCTATCCAAAGGGCAAACCTACCTTTACTGACTACATGTATCAAGGCCAACCCACGAAGAAAAGGTTACGTAGTGGCTTGGCTCTCAGTAAGGGCATACGACACATTACACTTAGGGCCTTAACGAGGGCTTACTTCGGCTAAATGGTTTATTATTAAGTTTAACTTTACTGTCTACCCTTACTAAGGCCAACAAAGAAAAAAAACTTAACCTTCAGGTTTACTTTATGTAAAACGGCTGACACAAGCTAAACCATAGGGCTATTGAACGGTTGACCTCATATCTTAGGTTTACTTTTAGCTTAATCTTTACTGCCTACCGTTTACAAAGGCCAACATCGGTCAATAGGTTTATCCTAAGGCATACTGTGGAAATTACTCATTACCATGACCCTTACTCAGATGTGACTGAGGGCATACGTTCGTGGTTACCATTACTGATTACTCTTTACCAAAGCCAACCTACAATTAAAGGTAAACGTTCTGCTTACTTTTTGAATAAAGGCTTATATATAACACAGACAAGGGCTACCCAAAATGCGTACCAAACCTTACTGACTACCTTTTACCAAAAACAACCTCAAATACAGGTTACCTTGGTGCTTACGTTTTGAATAAATGCTGATATATAATACAGACAAAACCTACCCAAAAGACAAACATACCCTTACTGACTACCCTGCATCAAAGCCAACCCAAGAAGAAAAGTTTACGTAGTGGCTTGGTTCTCAGTAGGGACATACGTCACACTACACGTAGGGATTACCAAGGGCTTACTTCGGCCGAATGGTTTATTATTAGATTTAACTTTACTGTCTACCCTTTACTAAGAACAACAAAGAAAATATAGTTTACCTTCATGTTTTCTTTATGTAAAACAGCTGACACAAGCTAAACCATAGGGATACCTAATACTGACCTCATATCTAAGGTTTACATTTTGCTTAATCTTTACTGCCTACCGTTTACAAAGGCCAACATTGTTCATAAAGTTTATCCTAAGGCATACTCTGAAAATTACTCATTTCTATGACCCTTACTCAGATGTAATTGAGGGCATACGTTTGTGGTTTCCATAACTGATTACTCTTTACCAAAGCCAACCTACAAATAAAGGTAAATGTGTTGCTTACTTTTTGAATAAAGGCTTACATATAACACAGACAAGGCCTACCCGAAATACATACCAACCATTGCCGACTACCTTTTAAAAAAGATAACCTCAAATACAGGTTACCTTGATGCTTACTTTTTGAATAAAGGCTGATATATAATACATACAATTCCTACCTTAAAGGTATACCTTCCCTTACTGACTACCCTGTACCAAGGCTTCCACACCAAGACAAGTTTACGTAGTGGCTAGTCTCTCATTGAGGGCATACGTCGCACTACACGTAGGGAGTTACCAAGGGCTAACCTTGCCTCAATGTTTTATAAATAGAATTAACCTTAATGTCTACCCATTACTACGGCCAACAAAATGAATATAGTTTACCTTCAGGCTTACTTTATGAAAAAGGGCTGGCACAAGCTAAACCATATGGCTACTGAAAGGCTTACCTCATATCCAAGCATTTTTTCTAGCTTAATCATTACTGCCTATTGTTAACAAAGTTCAATCTTAGACATAAGGTTTATTATGAGGCATACTCTGGCAATATGCATTACTTTAACCCTTACTCAGATGTAATTGAGAGCTTACAATTGTGATTACCTTTACTGACTACTCTTTACCAAAGCCAACCTACAAATACAGGTTACTTTCATGCTTACTATTTTAATAAAGGTTTGCATATATCACAGACAACGCATACACAAAGGGCATCGATATCCTTACTGACTACCCTTTACCAAGGCCATCCCACCGAGAAAAAGTTACGTAGTGGCTTGTAAGGGCATACATCGGACTACACGTAGGTATTTCCAAGAACTAACTTTGGCTGAAAGGTTCATTATTAGATTAAACTTAACTGTCGACCCTTAACTATGGCCAACAAAGAAAATAAATTTAACCTACAGGCATACTTTATGAAAAAGGGCTGACCCAAGCTAAACCCTAGGACTACCGAACGGTTGACCTTATAGCCATGGTTTACTTTTAGCTAAATTTTTAATGCCTACCGTTTACAAAGGCTAACTTTGGTCATAAGGTTTATTATGAGGCATACTCTGGCAACTACTCATTACTTTCACCCTTACTCAGATGTAATTGAGGGCTTACGTTTGTGATTACCATTACTGATTACGCTCTACCAATGCTAACCTACAAATACATATTACCTTGATGCTAACTTTTTTAATTAGAGTTTACATATATCACAGACAACGACTACACATAGAGTTCCATACCCTTACTGACTACCCTTTACCAAGACCAACCCACCAAATAAAGGTAACGTATTGGTTTCACTCAGTAAGGGCATACACCAGACTACACATAAGGATTACCAAGGGCTTACTTTGGCTGAAGGGTTTATTATTAGATTGAACTTTACTACCTATCCTTTACTAGGGCCAACACAGAAAATAAGGTTAACGAACAGGCTTACTTTATGAAAAAGGGCTGACACAAGCTAAACCCTAGGGCAACCGAAAGGTTAACCTCATTTCCAAGGTTTACTTTTAGCTTTATCTTTTCTACATACCGTTTATAAAGGCTATTATTGGTCATCAGGTTTATTATGAAGCATTCTCTGGTAAGTACTTATTAGTTTGACTCTTACTCAGAAGTAATTGAGAGCTTACGTTTGTGATTACCATTACTGATTACTCTTTACCAAAACCAACCTACTAATACAAGTTTACCTTGCTGCTAACTTTTCTAATAAAAGCAATACAGCAAAGACAAGGCCTACGCAAAAGGCATACCTATCCTTACTGACTACCCTTATAACCAAAGCCAACCTCAAATACAGGTTACCTTGATGCCATCTTTTTAAATAAGGGCTTACATGTGACACAGACAAGGCCTTCCCAAAGAGCAACCCTACACTTACTGACTATCCTTAACGAAGGCCAACCCAACAAGTAAAGTTAGGTAGTGGCCTGCTTATCATTAGTGGCATACATCATAACGAGGGCTTACCTTGGCTGAATGGTTTACAATTAGATTTAACTTTTCTGTCTACCCTTTAATAGGGCCAAGAATGGAAATGAAGTATACGTACAGGCTTACTTTATGAAAACTGGCTGTCACAAGCTAAACCCCCTGGACTACCGAACGGTTGACCTAATACCAACGGTTGACTTTTCGATTAACCTTTACTGCTTACCGTTTACAAAGGCCAACATTGGCCATCAAGTTTTTAATGAAGCATATTCTGGCAATTACCCATTACTATGACCCTTACTCAGATGTAATTGAAGCCTTATGTTTGTGATTACCATTACTGATTACTCTTTACAAAAACAAACTTACAAATAAAGGTAACCTTGCCGCTTACTATTTGAATAAAGCCTAACAGATAGCACGGACAAGGCCTGTCCAAAAGGCATACCTACCGTTACTGACTACCCTTTACTAAAGCCGATCTTAAATACAGGCTACCTTGATGCCTACTTTACCGTTACTGACTACCCTTTACTAAAGCCGATCTTAAATACAGGCTACCTTGTATAAAGGCTGACATATAATACAGACAAGGCCTACCCTATGGGCATACCTACCCTTACTGTTGACGTCATATCCAAGGTTTACTTTAAGCTAAACCTTTACTGCCTTATATTTACAATGGCGAACTTTGGTCATAATGTTTATCATGAGGCATACTTTTGCAATAACTCATTACTTTGACCCTCACTCAGATGTAATTGAGGGCTTAAGTTTTTGATTACCATTACTGATTACGCTCTACCAAAGCCAACCTATTTGCATACATCACAAAAAACGCCTACACAAAGGGCATCCCTACCCTTACTGACTACCCTTTACCAAGGCCAACCCACCGAGAAAAAGTTACGTAGTGGCTTGTCTCTCAGTATGGGCATACAACGTACTACACATAGGGATTACCAAGGGCTTATTTGGCTGAAAGGTCCATTTTAAGATTGTCCTTTACTGTCTACCCTTTACTAGGGCCAACAAAGAAAATAAATTTAACCTACATACATACTTTATGAAAAAGGGCTGACACAAACTAAAGCCTAGGGCTACAGAAAGTTTTAAATCATATCCATGGTTTACCTTTAGCTCAATCATTACTGCCTACCGTTTACAAAGGCTGACTTTGGTCATAAGCCTTATTTTGAGGCATACTCTGGCAATAACCCTTTTCTTTGACCCTTACTCAGAAGTCATTGAGAGCTTACGTTCGTGATTACCATTACTGATTACTCTTTACTAATGCCAACGTACAAATACAGGTCACCTTGCTGCGTACTTTTTGAATAAAAGCTTACATATAGCATAGACAAGGCCTACTCAAAAGGCATACCTACTCTTACTGACTACCCTTATTACCAAAGCCAACCTCAAATACAGGTTAGAGTTAGGGTTAGGGTTTAGGTATAGGGTTAGGGTTAGGGTTAGGGTTAGAGCATTTTGGCGAGATGGGCCCTCTCGAATGGGCCCTTGATGGGCCCTTGCATTTTGATTGGCTATTGATATCACGTGGGATTTGGGATAGTGAAACGTGGTTTACAAATTCAAATCATTTGTTCGGGGCGCCTGATGTGCAAGGTTGGATACAAATTGAAGCAATTAGATAAAAAGATAAATATTGTTGGAATTATTGTAATCTGGATAATCTGAGGTAGATATTTGCCATTTTATATTCTTGATTGTATCATTCAATTTTCAGTCCAATACTTTCTTTATTATGCGTACAAATATTGTTGTAAATGTCAGCTGGAAATAACTACCAGATTTTCAAAACGATACATAATTGATTTTGCTCTATTGATGTGCTTCTGTCTTTAAAAAAACAAATGTGAAAGTTTCCGATAAAAGAAAACTTCTTCCAAGACACAAAAATTTCAGGAACACAATGATTGTGGTAGAATGAAATTCAGTAATGAGAAAGCAATGAACAGGAACTGGACAATCAGAAGACAAATCCTGCACTCAAAACCAAAATGGGAAATGACTAAAATTACAAATAGATAATATACAATGAGAACAAATGCCTAAGCAACCCAAACCAAACTAAAAGTATAATGAACAAACATAAGGTGAAACATCACCGAAAGTCTGACCTAAAATCAGGCAACAGAGAGCCATATCAGAACCATTGCCTTCGAACGGTCAGTGATGAATTACTGGGGGGCTCAACAATCACTTCTAAAGAATGCACAAAAAGTGCATGTCTTTGTAGTTATAAAGTTCAAATTTACCATTGCTATATATGGTGTTAGATACCGTTGATTATAATAACGAATTACTTATGCTAGGTTTACCTGAAGTAAGGGTTGTTACTATAAATACACTTCTGTGATTTTTTTGTGGAAAAATTGGCTTAGGCTACTGTAAACGATAACCTTTACCCTAACTACCACCTTAACCATTACCATCACACCTTTACTAGAATTATCATTTGGTTGTAGGTACTACCAGATGTTAACCCACCTTAACTATTACCATTACACCTTTACTAGAGTTTAACATTTAATTGTCGGTACACCCAGATGTTAACCCACCATAACCATTACCCTTAAACCTTTACTAGAGTTTACTTCTTGACTGAAGGTACACCCAGATGTTAACCCTCCTTAACCATTATCTTTAAACCTTTAGTATAGTTTACAATTTGACTGTATGTACACCCAGATGTTAACCCACCTTAACCTTTACCCTTAAAGTTTCTAGAGTGTACTTTTTGACTGTTGGTACAACCAGATATTTATCCACCTTAACCATTACCTTTACACCATTACTAAAGTTTACCATTTGATTGTCATTAAATCCAGATGTAAACCAACCTTAACCATTATTATTACACCTTTACTAGATTTTACTTTTTGACTAGGTAAACCTAAATGTTACCCCACCTTAACCGTTACCCTTACACCTTTACTTGAGTTTACTTTTTGACTGTAGGTATACCCAGATGTAGACCAACCTTAACCATTACCATTACACCTTACTAGAATTTACTTTTAGACTGTCGGTAAACCTGGATGTAAACTAACCATAACCATTACCCTTACACGTTTACTAGAGTTTACTTTTTGAATGTAGGTATACCAAATGTTAACCCACCATAGCCATTACACTTACACTTTTACTTGTATTTAGTTTTTGACTGTAGGTAAACCCAGATGTTCACCCACCAAAATCATTACCATTACACCTTTACTTGAGTTTACTTTTTGACTGTAGGTAAACCCAGATGTTCACCCACCAAAATCATTACCTTTACACCTTTGCTATAGCTTACTATTGGACTGTAGGAACACCCAGACGTTAACCCACCTTACCAATTACCATTACACCTTTACTAGATTTTACCTTTTGACTGTAGGTAAACCCAGATGTTCACCCACCATAACCATTACCCTTACACCTTTACTTGAGTTTACGTTTTGACTGTAGGTAAACCCAGATGTTCACCCACCGAAATCATTACCTTTACACCTTTACTAAAGCTTACTATTTGACTGTAGGACCACCCAGATGTTAGCCCACCTTACCCATTAGCATTACACCCTTACTAGATTTTACTTTTTGACTGTTGGCACACCAAGATGTTAACCCCTCCATAACCATTACCCTTACACCTTTACTACAGTTTACTTTTTGACTGTAGGTAAACCCAGATGTTCACCCACCGAAATAATTGTCTTTACACCTTTACTATAGCTTACTATTTGACTGTAGGAACACCCAGATGTTAACACACCTTACCCATTAACATTATACCATTACTAGATTTTACTTTTTGACTGTAGGCACACCAAGATGTTAACCCAGCATAACT
Organism: Ctena decussata; assembly: GCA_963989385.1. NCBI lineage: Eukaryota > Metazoa > Mollusca > Bivalvia > Lucinida > Lucinidae > Ctena > Ctena decussata. The sequence continues at coordinate 129,467,925 of OZ022498.1, forward strand.
ATTACCCTTACACCTTTACTTGAGTTTACTTTTTGACTGTAGGTAAACCAGATGTTCACCAACCGAAATCATTACCTTTACATCTTTACTATAGCTTACTATTTGATTGTAGGTACACCCAGATATTAACCCACCTTACTCATTACCATTACACCTTTACTAGGTTTTACTTTTTTACTCTAGATACACCAAGATGATAACCCACCATAACCATTACCCTTACACCTTTACTTGAGTTTACTTTTTGACTGTAGGTAAACCCAGATGTTCACCCACAGAAATCATTACCTTTACACCTTTACTATAGCTTACTATTTTACTGTAGGAACACCCAGATGTTAACCCACCTTACCCATTACCATTACACCTTTACTAGATTTTACTTTTTGACTAGGGTTCGGGTTAGGGGTGAGGGGTGAGGGTTAGGGTTAGGGAATAGGTATTTTCGGCTGAGACAAAGGGTTAGGGTTAGGGTTAGGGTTAGGGTTAGGGTTAGGGGTTAGGGTTAGGGGTTAGGGGTTAGGGTTAGGGTTAGGGTTAGGGTTAGGGTCCCCTATTAGAAATCTGGCAATTTTTTTTCGAAATCTGGCATCGAAAATCGAAATCTGGCATTTGTCGATCGAAATCTGGCATTTTGCAACGAAAAGTGGTATTTGGCTACCGAAATCTGGCATGACGCTAATAGGGCGAAATTTGGAAGAAAAAAGTGAGATTTTTTTAAATTTAATGATATTTAATGAAATTAAGCCCGTTTGACGGGGTTTTTCATATATGGGTTGAGGGGACTTAAAATGATACTATTTATAAATTTTTGACATATGTTTCAGTTTTTAGATGAAAATTTAGTGCATTGAAAATTTTAGAATTTAGGCATTTGTAAAACTTCAAATATTTGTATTGAAATCTGGCAGAATTTGCCTACAAGGGTTTCTCAGGGTTATTTTTAGTTACTTAATTCCGTCTTAGGGTTAGGGTTAGGGTTAGGGTTAGGGTTAGGGTTAGGGTTAGGGTTAGGGTTAGGGTTAGGGTTAGGGTTAGGGTTTAGGATACAATCGAGTGGCGCTTTGGTCGCCAAAAATGGCGCTTTGGCAGATTTTAATGGCGCTCTGGCAGATTGGACAGTCGACCATAGCGCCATTTTGGCGCTTTGGTCGAATTTTTGTGGCGCTTTGGCAGACTTGAATGGCGCTGTGGTCGACTTTTTTAAAATACGCTATATTGAGCTTATTTTACGTGCTTTTATGTATTTTTTAATCAAAACTGGCCTGCAAAGATATTTACATGACATTTAGGAGAGAATCCCTGAGCTTTTAGCACTGATATAAAAGTTACTATGCAAAGGTATGGTTTACAATATATTGCATATAACTTTGGATCTATAAGTCCCAAATGTCTTATAATTCCATGCGATTGTTGCCTATAGATCGGCAAATAGTATAGGCTAAGCCGTACCCCTAACCCTGGCCCTATAACATATTTTTTCTAAGTCAGAGGCTGAATCTTCCCTGGTTTTAGGGGTTGCGTGTGCGGGCACTGGACAGGCATGCGAACCCGAGATCTTCCCCTCTGATTTACAGGGGTAGTGTGTGCTGGCGGAGACACTCTGCATGCGACCCCGGGAGAATCTTCCCTAGTGTTATTGGTTAGTTTAAACGATATCCCCTGGTGTTATTGGTTGCGTGTACGCTGCGACCCCGAGATCTTCCCCTTCTGATTTACAGGGGTTGTGTGTGCGGAGATCACTCTGCATGCTATCCCGCAAGAATCTTCCCCCGGTGTTAGTGGTTGCGTGTGCGGGCACTGGACCTGCATGCCTCCCCTCTGATTTACAGGGGTAGCGTGTGCGGAAACACTCTGCATGCTACCCCGCGAGAATCTTCCCCCGGTGTTAGTGGTTGACCTGCATGCGTTCCCTCTGATTTACAGGGGTAGCGTGTGCGCAGACACACTGCATGCGACCCCGGGAGAATCTTCCCTGGTGTTGGGGGTTGCGTGTGCGGGCACTGGACCGGCATGTTTCCCCGAGAACGTCACCCAGATTTACAGGGGTAGCGTGTGCGGAGACTTGATTGATTGTTTTGGGTTTAACGGCCCTTTGAGTCAGTATTTCAGTCTATATCGGGCCGTCTTCCAGACAGGGAGAAAGAGGAGAAATGATAGACGAGAGAAAAAATGTCCAAACAACCCCCACCTGCACCTACTGCAGGCACACTGGAAGTTACACACAGCACCATCGCACCACCCGACCGTCCCCGTGTGCGGCGACACTCAATAATGTACATTACAACCCGCACCTACTGCAGGCACAGTAGGCCCTACAATGTTCCGAATCAGTAGGACGCCCCGAAACTGGAAGTTACACACAGCACCATCGCACCACCCGACCATCCCCGTGTGCGGAGACACTCAATAATGTACATTTAACAACCCGCACCTACTGCAGGCACAGTTGGCTCTACAATGTTCCAAATGAGTAGGACGCCCCGGCACTGTAAGTTATACACAGCACCATCGGACCATACCCGTGTGCCGAGACACTCAATAATATATATTATATATATATAATAGAGAACAAAGTATAAGTGTAGCCAAAAAAAAAAAAACGGCTATGTGTAGCCAAAAAAAAAAAAAAAAAAAAAAAAAAAAAAAAAAAAAAAATGCCGAGTCTCCGCACACGCTACCCCAGAAAATCTCGGGGAAGTTCTCGGGGAAGCATGCCCGTCCAGTGCCCGCACACGCAGCCCCTAACACCAGGGAAGATTCTCCCGGGGTCGCATGCAGACTGTCTCCGCACACGCCACCCCAGTAAATCTCGGGGACGTTCTCGGGGAAGCATGCCCGTCCAGTGCCCGCACACGCAGCCCCTAACACCAGGGAAGATTCTCCCGGGGTCGCATGTAGAGTGTCTCCGCACACGTTACCCCAGTTAATCTCGGGGAAGTTCTCGGGGAAGCATGCCGGTCCAGTGCCCGCACACGCAGCCCCTAACACCAGGGAAGATTCTCCCGGGGTCGCATGCCGAGTCTCCGCACAAGCTACCCCAGAAAATCTCGGGGAAGTGCTCGGGGAAGCATGCCCGTCCAGTGCCCGCACACGCAGCCCCTAACACCAGGGATGATTCTCCCGGGGTCGCATGCCGAGTGTCTCCGCACACGCTACCCCAGTAAATCGCGGGGACGTGCTCGGGGAAGCATGCCCGTCCAGTGCCCGCACACGCAGCCCCTAGCACCAGGGAAGATTCTCCCGGGGTCGCATGCAGAGTGTCTCCGCACACGCTACCCCAGTAAATCTCGGGGACGTTCTCGGGGAAGCATGCCCGTCCAGTGCCCGCACACGCAGCCCCTAACACCAGGGAAGATTCTCCCGGGGTCGCATGCAGAGTGCCTCCGCACACGTTACCCCAGTAAATCTCGGGGAAGTTCTCGGGGAAGCATGCCCGTCCAGTGCCCGCACACGCAGCCCCTAACACCAGGGAAGATTCTCCCGGGGTCGCATGCCGAGTGTCTCTGCACACGCTACCCCAGTAAATCTCGGGGATGTTCTCGGGGAAGTATGCAGGTCCAGTGCCCGCACACGCAGCCCCTAACACCAGGGAAGATTCTCCCGGGGTCGCATGCCGAGTGTCTCCGCACACGCTACCCCAGTAAATCTCGGGGAAGTTCTCGGGGAAGCATGCCGGTCCAGTGCCCGCACACGCAGCCCCTAACACCAGGGAAGATTCTCCCGGGGTCGCATGCAGAGTGTCTCCGCACACGTTACCCCAGTAAATCTCGGGGAAGTTCTCGGGGAAGCATGCCCGTCCAGTGCCCGCACACGCAGCCCCTAACACCAGGGAAGATTCTCCCGGTGTCGCATGCCGAGTCTCCGCACACGCTACCCCAGAAAATCTCGGGGAAGTTCTCGGGGAAGCATGCCCGTCCAGTGCCCGCACACGCAGCCCCTAACACCAGGGAAGATTCTCCCGGGGTCGCATGCCGAGTCTCCGCACACGCTACCCCAGAAAATCTCGGGGAAGTTCTCGGGGAAGCATGCCCGTCCAGTGCCCGCACACGCAGCCCCTAACACCAGGGAAGATTCTCCCGGGGTCGCATGCAGAGTGTCTCCGCACACGCTACCCCAGTAAATCTCGGGGACGTTCTCGGGGAAGCATGCCCGTCCAGTGCCCGCACACGCAGCCCCTAACACCAGGGAAGATTCTCCCGGGGTCGCATGCAGAGTGTCTCCGCACACGTTACCCCAGTAAATCTCGGGGAAGTCATCGGGGAAGCATGCCGGTCCAGTGCCCGCACACGCAGCCCCTAACACCAGGGAAGATTCTCCCGGGGTCGCATGCCGAGTGTCTCCGCACACGCTACCCCAGTAAATCTCGGGGATGTTCTCGGGGAAGCATGCCGGTCCAGTGCCCGCACTAGCAGCCCCTAACACCAGGGAAGATTCTCCAGGGGTCGCATGCAGAGTGTCTCCGCACACGCTACCCCAGTAAATCTCGGGGAAGTTCTCGGGGAAGCATGCCGGTCCAGTGCCCGCACACGCAGCCCCTAACACCAGGGAAGATTCTCCCGGTGTCGCATGCCGAGTCTCCGCACACGCTACCCCAGAAAATATCGGGGAAGTTCTCGGGGAAGCATGCCCGTCCAGTGCCCGCACACGCAACCCCTAACACCAGGGAAGATTCTCCCGGGGTCGCATGCCGAGTGTCTCCGAACACGCTAGTACCCCAGTAAATCGCGGGGACGTTCTCGGGGAAGCATGCCGGTCCAGTGCCCGCACACGCAGCCACTAACACCAGGGAAGATTCTCCCGGGGTCGCATGCAGATTGTCTCCGCACACGCCATCCCTCATTGCGTGCGACCCCGGTAGAATCTTCGCGGGTAGTAGGGGTTGCGTGTGCGGGCACTGGACCGACATTCGTCCCCGAGAACGTACCCTGTGATTTACAGGGGTAGCGTGTGCGGAGACACTCTGCATGCGACCCCGGGAGAATCTTCCCTGGTGTTTGGGGTTGCCTGTGCGGGCACTGGACCAGCATGCGTCCCCGAGAACGTACCCTGTGATTTACAGGGGTAGCGTGTGCGGAGACACTCTGCATGCGACCCCGGGAGAATCTTCCCTGGTGTTTGGGGTTGCCTGTGCGGGCACTGGACCAGCATGCGTCTCCGAGAACGTCCCCTGCGATTTACAGGGGTAGTGTGTGCGGAGACACTCTGCATGCGACCCCGGAAGAATCTTCCCGGGTGTTTGGGGTTGCCTGTGCGGGCACTGGACCGGCATGCTTCCCCGAGAACGTCCCCCAGATTTACAGTGTGCGGAGACAGTCAATAATGTACATAATACATAATAGAGAACAAAGTGTATGTGTAGCCAAAAGTAAAAAAAAAAAAGCTAAGTGTGGCCAAAAAAAAAGAAAAAAAAATAAAGAATTTTTTTTTACAGCTTTGGATTCTTTGTCAAAATTCACTTACTAGAGAGCTCAAAATTAGATTTGTAGGGCTTGTACTGTAGAAGTTATTCACACATTTCGAAATGTTGAATGTATCATATGCAATACGTTGTGTACATGGATGCTGTTTGAGATTTTACCTCTTTTTAGCAATCTGGTATACTGTTTTGGTCTGAGTGTTAGATAATCATGCATCTGTTAAGCAGATAATGTCAATAAGTAGCATAAAAGAATGACAGTAGGTGACGTTCTCGGGGAGGCATGCCCGTCCAGTGCCCGCACACGCAACCCCTACTACCCGCGAAGATTCTACCGGGGTCGCATGCAAAGTGTCTCCGCACACGCTACCCCGCTTAATCAGAGGAACACCAGGATAGATTCCCCCGGGGTCGCATGCAGAGTGTCTCCGCACACACTATCCCGCTAAATCAGAGGGGAAGTTCTCGGAGACGCATGCCCGTTCAGAGCCCGAACACGCAACCCCTAAAACCAGGGATGCATGCGGTCCTGTCCCCGTACACGCGGGCCCTGACACCAGGGCACACGATTGCCCGAACACCAGGGAAAATTCTTCTCGGGTCTTATAGGAGGATACAATCGAGTGGCGCTTTGGTCGACAGAAATGGCGCTTTGGCAGATTTTAATGGCGTTCTGGCAGATTTGATAGTCGACCATAGCGCCATTTTGGCGCTTTGGTCGAAATTTTGTGGCGCTTTGGCAGACTTGAATGGCGCTGTGGTCGACTTGTTTAAAATACGCTATATTGAGCTTATTTTACGTGCTTTTATGTATGTTTGAGTCAAAACGGGCCTGCAAAGATATTTACATGACATTTAGGTGAGAATCCCTGAGCTTTTAGCACTGATATTAAAGTTACTATGCAAAGGTATGGTTTACTATATATTGCATATAACTTTGGATCTATAAGTCCCATATGTCTTATAATTCCATGCGATTGTTGCCTATAGATCGCCAAATAGTGTAGGCTAGGCCGTACCCCTATCCCTGGCCCTATAACAGATATGTTTTCTAAGTCAGAGGCTGAATCTTCCCTGGTGTTAGGAGTTGCGTGTGCGGGCACTGGACAGGCATGCGACCCCGAGATCTTCCCCTCTGATTTACAGGGGTAGTGTGTGCGGAGACACTCTGCAAGCGACCCCGGGAGAATCTTCCCTGGTGTTATTGGTTGCGTGTACGCTGCGACCCCGAGATCTTCCCCTTCTGATTTACAGGGGCAGCGTGTGCGGAGACACTCTGTATGCGACCCCGGGAGAATCTTCCCTGCTGTATGGGGTTGAGAGTGCGGGCACTGGACCGGCATGCGTCCCCGAGATCGTTCCCTGTGATTTACAGGGGTAGTGTGTGCGGAGACACTCTGCATGCGACCCCCGGGAGAATCATCCCTGGTGTAAGGGTTGCGTGTGCGGGTACTGGACAGGCATGCGACCCTGAGATCTTCCCCTCTGATTTACAGGGGTAGTGTGTGCGGAGACACTCTGCATGCGACCCCGGGAGAATCTTCCCTGGTGTTATTGGTTGCGTGTACGCTTCGACCCCGAGATCTTCCCCTTCTGATTTACAGGGGTAGCGTGTGCAGAGACACTCTGCATGCGACCCCGGGAGAATCTTCCCTGCTGTATGGGGTTGCGTGTGCGGGCACTGGACCGGCATGCTTCCCCGAGAACGTCCCCCATATTTACAGGGGTAGCGTGTGCGGAGACTTGATTGATTGTTCTGGGTTTAACGGCCCTTTGAGACAGTATTTCAGTCTATATCGGGCCGTCTCCCAGAAAGGGAGAAAGAGGAGAAATGATAGACGAGAGAAAAAATGTCCAAACAACCCCCAACCTGCACCTACTGCAGGCACAGTAGGCCCTACAATGTTCCAAATCAGTAGGACGCCCCGGCACTGGAAGTTACACACACAGCACCATCGCACCACCCGACCATCCCCGTGTGCGGAGACTCTCAACAATGTACATTACAACCCGCACCTACTGCAGGCACAGTAGTCCCTACAATGTTCCAAATCAGTAGGACGCCCCGGCACTGGAAGTTACACACAGCACCATCGCACCACCCGACCATACCCGTGTGCGGAGACACTCAATAATATACATTATATATATAATAGAGAACAAAGTGTATGTGTAGCCAGAATTTTTTTTTTTTTTTTTTTTTTTTTTTTTTTTACAGCTTTGGATTCTTTGTCAAAATTCACTTACTAGAGAGCTCAAAATTAGATTTGTAGGGCTTGTACTTTAGAAGTTATTCACACATTTCGAAATGTTGAATGTATCATATGCAATACGTTGTGTACATGGATGCTATTTGAGATTTTACCTCTTTTCAGCATTCTGGTATACTATTTTGGTCTGAGTGTTAGATAATCATGGATCTGTTAAGCAGATAATGTCAATAATATGCATGCCAGTCCAGTGCCCGCACACGCACCCCCTAACACCAGGGATGATTCTCCTGGGGTCGCATGCAAAGTGTCTCCGCACACGCTACCCAGCTTAATCAGAGGAACACGAGGAATGATTCTCCCGGTGTCGCATGCAGAGTGTCTCCGCAAACGCTATCCCGCTAAATCATAGGGGAAGTTCTCGGAGACGCATGCCCGTCCAGTGCCCGCTCACGCACCCCCTAACACCAGGGAAAATTTTCCTGGGGTCGCATGCAAAGTGTCTCCGCACACGCTACCCCGTTTAATCAGAGCAACACCAGGGAAGATTCTCCGGGGCTCGCATGCAGAGTGTCTCCGCACACGCTTCCCCGCTAAATCAGAGGGGAATTTCTCGGGGACGCATGCCCGTCCAGTGCCCGCTCACGCACCCCTAACCCCAGGGATGATTCTTCTGGGGTCGCATGCAAAGTGTCTCCGCACACGCTACCCCGCTTAATCAGAGGAACACCAGGGAAGATTCTCCCGGGGTCGCATGCAGAGTGTCTCCGCACACGCTACCCCGTTAAATCAGAGGGGAATTTCTCGGGGACGC
>OZ022499.1:2500-57500 GCA_963989385.1 Ctena decussata
GTTCTCGGGGAAGCATGCCCGTCCAATGCCCGCACACGCAGCCCCTAACACCAGGGAAGATTCTCCCTGGGTCGCATGCCGAGTGTCTCCGCACACGCTACCCCAGTAAATCTCGGGGACGTTCTCGGGGAAGCATGCCCGTCCAGTGCCCGCACACGCAGCCCCTAACACCAGGGAAGATTCTCCCGGGGTCGCATGCCGAGTGTCTCCGCACACGCTTCCCCAGTAAATCTCGGGGAAGTTCTCGGGGAAGCATGCCGGTCCAGTGCCCGCACACGCAGCCCCTAACACCAGGGAAGATTCTCCCGGGGTCGCATGCCGAGTGTCTCCGCACACGCTACCCCAGTAAATCTCGGGGAGGTTCTCGGGGAAGCATGCCCGTCCAGTGCCCGCAACCGCAGCCCCTAACACCAGGGAAGATTCTCCCGGGGTCGCATGCCGAGTGTCTCCGCACACGCTTCCCCAGTAAATCTCGGGGAAGTTCTCGGGGAAGCATGCCGGTCCAGTGCCCGCACACGCAGCCCCTAACACCAGGGAAGATTCTCCCGGGGTCGCATGCCGATTGTCTCCGCACACGCTACCCCAGTAAATCTCGGGTAGGTTCTCGGGGAAGCATGCCCGTCCAGTGCCCGCACACGCAGCCCCTAACACCAGGGAAGATTCTCCCGGGGTCGCATGCCGAGTGTCTCCGCACACGCTACCCCAGTAAATCTCGGGGACGTTCTCGGGGAAGCATGCCCGTCCAGTGCCCGCACACGCAGCCCCTAACGCCAGGGAAGATTCTCCCGGGGTCGCATGCCGAGTGTCTCCGCACACGCTTCCCCAGTAAATCTCGGGGAAGTTCTCGGGGAAGCATGCCGGTCCAGTGCCCGCACACGCAGCCCCTAACACCAGGGAAGATTCTCCCGGGGTCGCATGCCGAGTTTCTCCGCACACACTACCCCAGTAAATCTCGGGGAGGTTCTCGGGGAAGCATGCCCGTCCAGTACCCGCACACGCAGCCCCTAACACCAGGGAAGATTCTCCCGGGGTCGCATGCCGAGTGTCTCCGCACACGCTACCCCAGTAAATCTCGGGGACGTTCTCGGGGAAGCATGCCCGTCCAATGCCCGCACACGCAGCCCCTAACACCAGGGAAGATTCTCCCGGGGTCGCATGCCGAGTGTCTCCGCACACGCTACCCCAGTAAATCTCGGGGAGGTTCTCGGGGACGCATGCCCGTCCAGTGCCCGCACACGCAGCCCCTAACACCAGGGAAGATTCTCCCGGGGTCGCATGCCGAGTGTCTCCGCACACGCTTCCCCAGTAAATCTCGGGGAAGTTCTCGGGGAAGCATGCAGGTCCAGTGCCCGCACACGCAGCCCCTAACACCAAGGAAGATTCTCCCGGGGTCGCATGCCGAGTCTCCGCACACGCTACCCCAGTAAATCTCGGGGACGTTCTTGGGGAAGCATGCCCGTCCAGTGCCCGCACACGCAACCCCTAACACCAGGGAAGATTCTCCCGGCGTCGCATGCCGAGTGTCTCCGCACACGCTTCCCCAGTAAATCTCGGGGACGTTCTAGGGGAAGCATGCCCGTCCAGTGCCCGCACACGCCACCCCTAACACCAGGGAAGATTCTCCCGGGGTCGCATGCCGAGTGTCTCCGCACACGCTACCCCAGTAAATCTCGGGGAGGTTCTCGGGGAAGCATGCCCGTCCAGTGCCCGCACACGCAGCCCCTTACACCAGGGAAGATTCTCCCGGGGTCGCATGCCGAGTGTCTCCGCACACGCTTCCCCAGTAAATCTCGGGGAAGTTCTCGGGGAAGCATGCCCGTCCAGTGCCCGCACACGCAGTCCCTAACACCAGGGAAGATTCTCCCGGGGTCGCATGCCGAGTGTCTCCGCACAAAAGACCCCAGTAAATCTCGGGGACGTTCTCTGGGAAGCATGCCCGTCCAATGCCTGCACACGCAGCCCCTAACACCAGGGAAGATTCTCCCGGGGTCGCATGCCGAGTGTCTCCGCACACGCTTCCCCAGTAAATCTCGGGGAAGTTCTCGGGGAAGCAAGCCCGTCCAGTGCCCGCACACGCAACCCCTAACACCAGGGAAGATTCTCCCGGGGTCGCATGCCGAGTGTCTCCGCACACGCTTCCCCAGTAAATCTCGGGGAAGTTCTCGGGGAAGCATGCCGGTCCAGTGCCCGCACACGCAGCCCCTAACACCAGGGAAGATTCTCCCGGGGTCGCAGGCCGAGTGTCTCCGCACACGCTACCCCAGTAAATCTCGGGGAGGTTCTCGGGGAAGCATGCCCGTCCAGTGCCCGCACACGCAGCCCCCAACACCAGGGAAGATTCTCCCGGGGTCGCATGCCGAGTGTCTCCGCACACGCTACCCCAGTAAATCTCGGGGAAGTTCTCGGGGAAGCATGCAGGTCCAGTGCCCGCACACGCAGCCCCTAACACCAAGGAAGATTCTCCCGGGGTCGCATGCCGAGTCTCCGCACACGCTACCCCAGTAAATCTCGGGGACGTTCTCGGGGAAGCATGCCCGTCCAGTGCCCGCACACGCAACCCCTAACACCAGGGAAGATTCTCCCGGCGTCGCATGCCGAGTGTCTCCGCACACGCTACCCCAGTAAATCTCGGGGAGGTTCTCGGGGAAGCATGCCCGTCCAGTGCCCACACACGCAGCCCCTAACACCAGGGAAGATTCTCCCGGGGTCGCATGCCGAGTGTCTCCGCACACGCTTCCCCAGTAAATCTCGGGGAAGTTCTCGGGGAAGCATGCCCGTCCAGTGCCCGCACACGCAGCCCCTAACACCAAGGAAGATTCTCCCGGGGTCGCATGCCGAGTCTCCGCACACGCTACCCCAGTAAATCTCTGGGAGGTTCTCGGGGAAGCATGCCCGTCCAGTGCCCGCACACGCAGCCCCTAACACCAGGGAAGATTCTCCCAGGGTCGCATGCCGAGTGTCTCCGCACACGCTACCCCAGTAAATCTCGGGGACGTTCTCGGGGAAGCATGCCCGTCCAGTGCCCGCACACGCAGCCCCTAACACCAGGGAAGATTCTCCCGGGGTCGCATGCCGAGTGTCTCCGCACACGCTTCCCCAGTAAATCTCGGGGAAGTTCTCGGGGAAGCATGCCGGTCCAGTGCCCGCACACGCAGCCCCTAACACCAGGGAAGATTCTCCCGGGGTCGCATGCCGAGTGTCTCCGCACACGCTACCCCAGTAAATCTCGGGGAGGTTCTCGGGGAAGCATGCCCGTCCAGTGCCCGCACACGCAGCCCCTAACACCAGGGAAGATTCTACCGGGGACGCATGCCGAGTGTCTCCACAGACGCTATCCCAGTAAATCTCGGGGACGTTCTCGGGGAAGCATGCCCGTCCAATGCCCGCACACGCAGCCCCTAACACCAGGGAAGATTCTCCCTGGGTCGCATGCCGAGTGTCTCCGCACACGCTACCCCAGAAAATCTCGGGGACGTTCTCGGGGAAGCATGCCCGTCCAGTGCCCGCACACGCAGCCCCTAACACCAGGGAAGATTCTCCCGGGGTCGCATGCCGAGTGTCTCCGCACACGCTTCCCCAGTAAATCTCGGGGAAGTTCTCGGGGAAGCATGCCGGTCCAGTGCCCGCACACGCAGCCCCTAACACCAGGGAAGATTCTCCCGGGGTCGCATGCCGAGTGTCTCCGCACACGCTACCCCAGTAAATCTCGGGGAGGTTCTCGGGGAAGCATGCCCGTCCAGTGCCCGCAACCGCAGCCCCTTACACCAGGGAAGATTCTCCCGGGGTCGCATGCCGAGTGTCTCCGCACACGCTTCCCCAGTAAATCTCGGGGAAGTTCTCGGGGAAGCATGCCGGTCCAGTGCCCGCACACGCAGCCCCTAACACCAGGGAAGATTCTCCCGGGGTCGCATGCCGATTGTCTCCGCACACGCTACCCCAGTAAATCTCGGGGAGGTTCTCGGGGAAGCATGCCCGTCCAGTGCCCGCACACGCAGCCCCTAACACCAGGGAAGATTCTCCCGGGGTCGCATGCCGAGTGTCTCCGCACACGCTACCCCAGTAAATCTCGGGGACGTTCTCGGGGAAGCATGCCCGTCCAGTGCCCGCACACGCAGCCCCTAACACCAGGGAAGATTCTCCCGGGGTCGCATGCCGAGTGTCTCCGCACACGCTTCCCCAGTAAATCTCGGGGAAGTTCTCGGGGAAGCATGCCGGTCCAGTGCCCGCACACGCAGCCCCTAACACCAAGGAAGATTCTCCCGGGGTCGCATGCCGAGTTTCTCCGCACACACTACCCCAGTAAATCTCGGGGAGGTTCTCGGGGAAGCATGCCCGTCCAGTACCCGCACACGCAGCCCCTAACACCAGGGAAGATTCTCCCGGGGTCGCATGCCGAGTGTCTCCGCACACGCTTCCCCAGTAAATCTCGGGGAAGTTCTCGGGGAAGCATGCCCGTCCAGTACCCGCACACGCAGCCCCTAACACCAAGGAAGATTCTCCCGGGGTCGCATGCCGAGTCTCCGCACACGCTACCCCAGTAAATCTCTGGGAGGTTCTCGGGGAAGCATGCCCGTCCAGTGCCCACACACGCAGCCCCTAACACCAGGGAAGATTCTCCCGGGGTCGCATGCCGAGTGTCTCCGCACACGCTACCCCAGTAAATCTCGGGGACGTTCTCGGGGAAGCATGCCCGTCCAGTGCCCGCACACGCAGCCCCTAACACCAGGGAAGATTCTCCCGGGGTCGCATGCCGAGTGTCTCCGCACACGCTATCCCAGTAAATCTCGGGGACGTTCTCGGGGAAGCATGCCGGTCCAGTGCCCGCACACGCAGCCCCTAACACCAGGGAAGATTCTCCCGGGGTCGCATGCCGAGTGTCTCCGCACACGCTACCCCAGTAAATCTCGGGGAGGTTCTCGGGGAAGCATGCCCGTCCAGTGCCCGCACACGCAGCCCCTAACACCAGGGAAGATTCTACCGGGGACGCATGCCGAGTGTCTCCACAGACGCTACCCCAGTAAATCTCGGGGACGTTCTCGGGGAAGCATGCCCGTCCAATGCCCGCACACGCAGCCCCTAACACCAGGGAAGATTCTCCCTGGGTCGCATGCCGAGTGTCTCCGCACACGCTACCCCAGTAAATCTCGGGGACGTTCTCGGGGAAGCATGCCCGTCCAGTGCCCGCACACGCAGCCCCTAACACCAGGGAAGATTCTCCCGGGGTCGCATGCCGAGTGTCTCCGCACACGCTTCCCCAGTAAATCTCGGGGAAGTTCTCGGGGAAGCATGCCGGTCCAGTGCCCGCACACGCAGCCCCTAACACCAGGGAAGATTCTCCCGGGGTCGCATGCCGAGTGTCTCCGCACACGCTACCCCAGTAAATCTCGGGGAGGTTCTCGGGGAAGCATGCCCGTCCAGTGCCCGCAACCGCAGCCCCTAACACCAGGGAAGATTCTCCCGGGGTCGCATGCCGAGTGTCTCCGCACACGCTTCCCCAGTAAATCTCGGGGAAGTTCTCGGGGAAGCATGCCGGTCCAGTGCCCGCACACGCAGCCCCTAACACCAGGGAAGATTCTCCCGGGGTCGCATGCCGATTGTCTCCGCACACGCTACCCCAGTAAATCTCGGGTAGGTTCTCGGGGAAGCATGCCCGTCCAGTGCCCGCACACGCAGCCCCTAACACCAGGGAAGATTCTCCCGGGGTCGCATGCCGAGTGTCTCCGCACACGCTACCCCAGTAAATCTCGGGGACGTTCTCGGGGAAGCATGCCCGTCCAGTGCCCGCACACGCAGCCCCTAACGCCAGGGAAGATTCTCCCGGGGTCGCATGCCGAGTGTCTCCGCACACGCTTCCCCAGTAAATCTCGGGGAAGTTCTCGGGGAAGCATGCCGGTCCAGTGCCCGCACACGCAGCCCCTAACACCAGGGAAGATTCTCCCGGGGTCGCATGCCGAGTTTCTCCGCACACACTACCCCAGTAAATCTCGGGGAGGTTCTCGGGGAAGCATGCCCGTCCAGTACCCGCACACGCAGCCCCTAACACCAGGGAAGATTCTCCCGGGGTCGCATGCCGAGTGTCTCCGCACACGCTACCCCAGTAAATCTCGGGGACGTTCTCGGGGAAGCATGCCCGTCCAATGCCCGCACACGCAGCCCCTAACACCAGGGAAGATTCTCCCGGGGTCGCATGCCGAGTGTCTCCGCACACGCTACCCCAGTAAATCTCGGGGAGGTTCTCGGGGACGCATGCCCGTCCAGTGCCCGCACACGCAGCCCCTAACACCAGGGAAGATTCTCCCGGGGTCGCATGCCGAGTGTCTCCGCACACGCTTCCCCAGTAAATCTCGGGGAAGTTCTCGGGGAAGCATGCAGGTCCAGTGCCCGCACACGCAGCCCCTAACACCAAGGAAGATTCTCCCGGGGTCGCATGCCGAGTCTCCGCACACGCTACCCCAGTAAATCTCGGGGACGTTCTTGGGGAAGCATGCCCGTCCAGTGCCCGCACACGCAACCCCTAACACCAGGGAAGATTCTCCCGGCGTCGCATGCCGAGTGTCTCCGCACACGCTTCCCCAGTAAATCTCGGGGACGTTCTAGGGGAAGCATGCCCGTCCAGTGCCCGCACACGCCACCCCTAACACCAGGGAAGATTCTCCCGGGGTCGCATGCCGAGTGTCTCCGCACACGCTACCCCAGTAAATCTCGGGGAGGTTCTCGGGGAAGCATGCCCGTCCAGTGCCCGCACACGCAGCCCCTTACACCAGGGAAGATTCTCCCGGGGTCGCATGCCGAGTGTCTCCGCACACGCTTCCCCAGTAAATCTCGGGGAAGTTCTCGGGGAAGCATGCCCGTCCAGTGCCCGCACACGCAGTCCCTAACACCAGGGAAGATTCTCCCGGGGTCGCATGCCGAGTGTCTCCGCACAAAAGACCCCAGTAAATCTCGGGGACGTTCTCTGGGAAGCATGCCCGTCCAATGCCTGCACACGCAGCCCCTAACACCAGGGAAGATTCTCCCGGGGTCGCATGCCGAGTGTCTCCGCACACGCTTCCCCAGTAAATCTCGGGGAAGTTCTCGGGGAAGCAAGCCCGTCCAGTGCCCGCACACGCAACCCCTAACACCAGGGAAGATTCTCCCGGGGTCGCATGCCGAGTGTCTCCGCACACGCTTCCCCAGTAAATCTCGGGGAAGTTCTCGGGGAAGCATGCCGGTCCAGTGCCCGCACACGCAGCCCCTAACACCAGGGAAGATTCTCCCGGGGTCGCATGCCGAGTGTCTCCGCACACGCTACCCCAGTAAATCTCGGGGAGGTTCTCGGGGAAGCATGCCCGTCCAGTGCCCGCACACGCAGCCCCCAACACCAGGGAAGATTCTCCCGGGGTCGCATGCCGAGTGTCTCCGCACACGCTACCCCAGTAAATCTCGGGGAAGTTCTCGGGGAAGCATGCAGGTCCAGTGCCCGCACACGCAGCCCCTAACACCAAGGAAGATTCTCCCGGGGTCGCATGCCGAGTCTCCGCACACGCTACCCCAGTAAATCTCGGGGACGTTCTCGGGGAAGCATGCCCGTCCAGTGCCCGCACACGCAACCCCTAACACCAGGGAAGATTCTCCCGGCGTCGCATGCCGAGTGTCTCCGCACACGCTACCCCAGTAAATCTCGGGGAGGTTCTCGGGGAAGCATGCCCGTCCAGTGCCCACACACGCAGCCCCTAACACCAGGGAAGATTCTCCCGGGGTCGCATGCCGAGTGTCTCCGCACACGCTTCCCCAGTAAATCTCGGGGAAGTTCTCGGGGAAGCATGCCCGTCCAGTGCCCGCACACGCAGCCCCTAACACCAAGGAAGATTCTCCCGGGGTCGCATGCCGAGTCTCCGCACACGCTACCCCAGTAAATCTCTGGGAGGTTCTCGGGGAAGCATGCCCGTCCAGTGCCCGCACACGCAGCCCCTAACACCAGGGAAGATTCTCCCAGGGTCGCATGCCGAGTGTCTCCGCACACGCTACCCCAGTAAATCTCGGGGACGTTCTCGGGGAAGCATGCCCGTCCAGTGCCCGCACACGCAGCCCCTAACACCAGGGAAGATTCTCCCGGGGTCGCATGCCGAGTGTCTCCGCACACGCTTCCCCAGTAAATCTCGGGGAAGTTCTCGGGGAAGCATGCCGGTCCAGTGCCCGCACACGCAGCCCCTAACACCAGGGAAGATTCTCCCGGGGTCGCATGCCGAGTGTCTCCGCACACGCTACCCCAGTAAATCTCGGGGAGGTTCTCGGGGAAGCATGCCCGTCCAGTGCCCGCACACGCAGCCCCTAACACCAGGGAAGATTCTACCGGGGACGCATGCCGAGTGTCTCCACAGACGCTATCCCAGTAAATCTCGGGGACGTTCTCGGGGAAGCATGCCCGTCCAATGCCCGCACACGCAGCCCCTAACACCAGGGAAGATTCTCCCTGGGTCGCATGCCGAGTGTCTCCGCACACGCTACCCCAGAAAATCTCGGGGACGTTCTCGGGGAAGCATGCCCGTCCAGTGCCCGCACACGCAGCCCCTAACACCAGGGAAGATTCTCCCGGGGTCGCATGCCGAGTGTCTCCGCACACGCTTCCCCAGTAAATCTCGGGGAAGTTCTCGGGGAAGCATGCCGGTCCAGTGCCCGCACACGCAGCCCCTAACACCAGGGAAGATTCTCCCGGGGTCGCATGCCGAGTGTCTCCGCACACGCTACCCCAGTAAATCTCGGGGAGGTTCTCGGGGAAGCATGCCCGTCCAGTGCCCGCAACCGCAGCCCCTTACACCAGGGAAGATTCTCCCGGGGTCGCATGCCGAGTGTCTCCGCACACGCTTCCCCAGTAAATCTCGGGGAAGTTCTCGGGGAAGCATGCCGGTCCAGTGCCCGCACACGCAGCCCCTAACACCAGGGAAGATTCTCCCGGGGTCGCATGCCGATTGTCTCCGCACACGCTACCCCAGTAAATCTCGGGGAGGTTCTCGGGGAAGCATGCCCGTCCAGTGCCCGCACACGCAGCCCCTAACACCAGGGAAGATTCTCCCGGGGTCGCATGCCGAGTTTCTCCGCACACACTACCCCAGTAAATCTCGGGGAGGTTCTCGGGGAAGCATGCCCGTCCAGTACCCGCACACGCAGCCCCTAACACCAGGGAAGATTCTCCCGGGGTCGCATGCCGAGTGTCTCCGCACACGCTACCCCAGTAAATCTCGGGGACGTTCTCGGGGAAGCATGCCCGTCCAATGCCCGCACACGCAGCCCCTAACACCAGGGAAGATTCTCCCGGGGTCGCATGCCGAGTGTCTCCGCACACGCTTCCCCAGTAAATCTCGGGGAAGTTCTCGGGGAAGCATGCAGGTCCAGTGCCCGCACACGCAGCCCCTAACACCAAGGAAGATTCTCCCGGGGTCGCATGCCGAGTCTCAGCACACGCTACCCCAGTAAATCTCTGGGACGTTCTCGGGGAAGCATGCCCGTCCAGTGCCCGCACACACAACCCCTAACACCAGGGAAGATTCTCCCGGCGTCGCATGCCGAGTGTCTCCGCACACGCTTCCCCAGTAAATCTCGGGGACGTTCTCGGGGAAGCATGCCCGTCCAGTGCCCGCACACGCCGCCCCTAACACCAGGGAAGATTCTCCCGGGGTCGCATGCCGAGTGTCTCCGCACACGCTACCCCAGTAAATCTCGGGGAGGTTCTCGGGGAAGCATGCCCGTCCAGTGCCCGCACACGCAGCCCCTAACACCAGGGAAGATTCTCCCGGGGTCGCATGCCGAGTGTCTCCGCACACGCTACCCCAGTAAATCTCGGGGACGTTCTCGGGGAAGCATGCCCGTCCAATGCCCGCACACGCAGCCCCTAACACCAAGGAAGATTCTCCCGGGGTCGCATGCCGAGTCTCCGCACACGCTACCCCAGTAAATCTCGGGGAGGTTCTCGGGGAAGCATGCCGGTCCAGTGCCCGCACACGCAGCCCCTAACACCAGGGAAGATTCTCCCGGGGTCGCATGCCGATTGTCTCCGCACACGCTTCCCCAGTAAATCTCGGGGAAGTTCTCGGGGAAGCATGCCGGTCCAGTGCCCGCACACGCAGCCCCTAACACCAAGGAAGATTCTCCCGGGGTCGCATGCCGAGTTTCTCCGCACACACTACCCCAGTAAATCTCGGGGAGGTTCTCGGGGAAGCATGCCCGTCCAGTACCCGCACACGCAGCCCCTAACACCAGGGAAGATTCTCCCGGGGTCGCATGCCGAGTGTCTCCGCACACGCTACCCCAGTAAATCTCGGGGACGTTCTCGGGGAAGCATGCCCGTCCAATGCCCGCACACGCAGCCCCTAACACCAGGGAAGATTCTCCCGGGGTCGCATGCCGAGTGTCTCCGCACACGCTTCCCCAGTAAATCTCGGGGAAGTTCTCGGGGAAGCATGCAGGTCCAGTGCCCGCACACGCAGCCCCTAACACCAAGGAAGATTCTCCCGGGGTCGCATGCCGAGTCTCAGCACACGCTACCCCAGTAAATCTCTGGGACGTTCTCGGGGAAGCATGCCCGTCCAGTGCCCGCACACACAACCCCTAACACCAGGGAAGATTCTCCCGGCGTCGCATGCCGAGTGTCTCCGCACACGCTTCCCCAGTAAATCTCGGGGACGTTCTCGGGGAAGCATGCCCGTCCAGTGCCCGCACACGCCGCCCCTAACACCAGGGAAGATTCTCCCGGGGTCGCATGCCGAGTGTCTCCGCACACGCTACCCCAGTAAATCTCGGGGAGGTTCTCGGGGAAGCATGCCCGTCCAGTGCCCGCACACGCAGCCCCTAACACCAGGGAAGATTCTCCCGGGGTCGCATGCCGAGTGTCTCCGCACACGCTACCCCAGTAAATCTCGGGGACGTTCTCGGGGAAGCATGCCCGTCCAATGCCCGCACACGCAGCCCCTAACACCAAGGAAGATTCTCCCGGGGTCGCATGCCGAGTCTCCGCACACGCTACCCCAGTAAATCTCTGGGAGGTTCTCGGTGAAGCATGCCCGTCCAGTGCCCGCACACGCAGCCCCTAACACCAGGGAAGATTCTCCCGGGGTCGCATGCCGAGAGTCTCCGCACACGCTACCCCAGTAAATCTCGGGGACGTTCTCGTGGAAGCATGCCCGTCCCGGGCCCGCACACGCAGCCCCTAACACCAGGGAAGATTCTCCCGGGGTCGCATGCCGAGAGTCTCCGCACACGCTACCCCAGTAAATCTCGGGTAGGTTCTCGGGGAAGCATGCCCGTCCAGTGCCCGCACACGCAGCCCCTAACACAAGGGAAGATTCTCCCGGGGTCGCATGCCGAGTGTCTCCGCACACGCTTCCCCAGTAAATCTCGGGGAAGTTCTCGGGGAAGCATGCCGGTCCAGTGCCCGCACACGCAGCCCCGTACACCAGGGAAGATTCTCCCGGGGTCGCATGCCGAGTGTCTCCGCACACGCTACCCCAGTAAATCTCGGGAAGGTTCTCGGGGACGCATGCCCGTCCAGTGCCCGCACACGCAGCCCCCAACACCAGGGAAGATTCTCCCGGGGTCGCATGCCGAGTTTCTCCGCACACACTACCCCAGTAAATCTCGGGGAGGTTCTCGGGGAAGCATGCCCGTCCAGTACCCGCACACGCAGCCCCTAACACCAGGGAAGATTCTCCCGGGGTCGCATGCCGAGTGTCTCCGCACACGCTACCCCAGTAAATCTCGGGGACGTTCTCGGGGAAGCATGCCCGTCCAATGCCCGCACACGCAGCCCCTAACACCAGGGAAGATTCTCCCGGGGTCGCATGGGTTAGGGTTAGGGTTAGGGTTAGGGTTAGGGTTAGGGTTACGGTTAGGGGTTAGGGGTTAGGGGTTAGGGTTAGGATTAGGGTTAGGGTTAGGGTTAGGGGTTAGGGTTAGGGTTAGGGTTAGGGTTAGGGGTTAGGGTTAGGGTTAGGGTTAGGGTTAGGGTTAGGGTTAGGGTTAGGGTTAGGGTTAGGGGTTAGGGTTAGGGTTAGGGGTTAGGGTTAGGGTTAGGGTTAGGGTTAGGGTTAGGGTTAGGGTTAGGGTTAGGGGTTAGGGTTAGGGTTAGGGGTTAGGGTTAGGGTTAGGGTTAGGGTTAGGGTTAGGGTTAGAGTTAGGGTTAGGGTTAAGAGTAGGGTTAGGGTTAGGGTTAGGGTTAGGGTTAGGGTTAGGGTATAGGCCGTTTGGCGAAATGAAACATCGTATCATTTCTAATTTTTTACTTTACATAGGATATTTTTTGTCAGTTTCTACTGGTATTAAATTTTTTCTGCATTAACATATATATCTTTAATTTTAAGATTTTTTTCGAAGAAAATTAATCGAGAACTAAAATAGTTCAGTCATATTTCACGAATTTTTGTTTTGTCTTCAGCAAGTAAGGCATGTTTGAGCCGTTATAGAGCCACTATAAGAATTTATATGTATTCTTTTCCTTTTGGTTCGTAAACCGCTGGATCTAGGCAACAAGTACATAGTAAAATGTTAAAGATATCTGTTTCCATAAGCTAGAAATTTTTTTGTTGAAATTCGTCGGTAAAGACCATAAATGGAGACTAAATTGGCGATATGGGCCAAGGTTTTGGGAATAATATCTATGCCCAGGAATATCCCAAAACTTAGTTTACCTAGATAGAAAAGCCTGGTGTGTGCACTGGGTGCGCACTGGGTGCGCACTAGGAGCGCACTGGGGGCTGGGGTTAGGGTTAGGGGTTAGGGTTAGGGTTAGGGTTAGGGTTAGGGGTTAGGGTTAGGGGTTAGGGTTAGGGTTAGGGTTAGGGTTAGGGTTAGGGTTAGGGTATAGGCCGTTTGGCGAAATGATACATCGTATCATTTCTAATTTTTTACTTTACATAGGATATTTTTTGTCAGTTTCTACTGGTATTAAATTTTTTCTGCATTAACATATATATCTTTAATTTTAAGATTTTTTTCGAAGAAAATTAATCGAGAACTAAAATAGTTCAGTCATATTTCACGAATTTTTGTTTTGTCTTCAGCAAGTAAGGCATGTTTGAGCCGTTATAGAGCCACTATAAGAATTTATATGTATTCTTTTCCTTTTGGTTCGTAAACCGCTGGATCTAGGCAACAAGTACATAGTAAAATGTTAAAGATATCTGTTTCCATAAGCTAGAAATTTTTTTGTTGAAATTCGTCGGTAAAGACCATAAATGGAGACTAAATTGGCGATATGGGCCAAGGTTTTGGGAATAATATCTATGCCCAGGAATATCCCAAAACTTAGTTTACCTAGATAGAAAAGCCTGGTGTGTGCACTGGGTGCGCACTGGGTGCGCACTAGCAGCGCACTGGGGGCTGGGGTTAGGGTTAGGGGTTAGGGTTAGGGTTAGGGTTAGGGTTAGGGGTTAGGGTTAGGGGTTAGGGTTAAGGGTTAGGGTTAGGGTTAGGGTTAGGGGTTAGGGTTAGGGTTAGGGTTAGGGTTAGGGTTAGGGTTAGGGTTAGGGGTTAGGGTTAGGGTTAGGGTTAGGGTTAGGGTTAGGGTTAGGGTATAGGTTGTTTGGCGAAATGATACATCGTATCATTTCTAATTTTTTACTTTACATAGGATATTTTTTGTCAGTTTCTACTGGTATTAAATTTTTTCTGCATTAACATATATATCTTTAATTTTAAGATTTTTTTCGAAGAAAATTAATCGAGAACTAAAATAGTTCAGTCATATTTCACGAATTTTTGTTTTGTCTTCAGCAAGTAAGGCATGTTTGAGCCGTTATAGAGCCACTATAAGAATTTATATGTATTCTTTTCCTTTTGGTTCGTAAACCGCTGGATCTAGGCAACAAGTACATAGTAAAATGTTAAAGATATCTGTTTCCATAAGCTAGAAATTTTTTTGTTGAAATTCGTCGGTAAAGACCATAAATGGAGACTAAATTGGCGATATGGGCCAAGGTTTTGGGAATAATATCTATGCCCAGGAATATCCCAAAACTTAGTTTACCTAGATAGAAAAGCCTGGTGTGTGCACTGGGTGCGCACTGGGTGCGCACTAGGAGCGCACTGGGGGCTGGGGTTAGGGTTAGGGGTTAGGGTTAGGGTTAGGGTTAGGGGTTAGGGTTAGGGGTTAGGGTTAGGGTTAGGGTTAGGGTTAGGGTTAGGGTTAGGGTATAGGCCGTTTGGCGAAATGATACATCGTATCATTTCTAATTTTTTACTTTACATAGGATATTTTTTGTCAGTTTCTACTGGTATTAAATTTTTTCTGCATTAACATATATATCTTTAATTTTAAGATTTTTTTCGAAGAAAATTAATCGAGAACTAAAATAGTTCAGTCATATTTCACGAATTTTTGTTTTGTCTTCAGCAAGTAAGGCATGTTTGAGCCGTTATAGAGCCACTATAAGAATTTATATGTATTCTTTTCCTTTTGGTTCGTAAACCGCTGGATCTAGGCAACAAGTACATAGTAAAATGTTAAAGATATCTGTTTCCATAAGCTAGAAATTTTTTTGTTGAAATTCGTCGGTAAAGACCATAAATGGAGACTAAATTGGCGATATGGGCCAAGGTTAGGGTTAGGGTTAGGGTTAGGGTTAGGGTTAGGGTTAGGGTTAGGGTTAGGATTAGGGTTAGGGTTAGGGGTTAGGGTTAGGGTTAGGGTTAGGGTTAGGGTTAGGGTTAGGGTTAGGGTTAGGGTTAGGGGTTAGGGTTAGGGTTAGGGTTAGGGTTAGGGTTAGGGGTTAGGGGTTAGGGTTAGGGTTAGGGTTAGGGTTAGGGTTAGGGGTTAGGGTTAGGGTTAGGGTTAGGGTTAGGGTTAGGGTTAGGGTTAGGGAATAGGTATTTTCGGCTGAGACAAAGACATCGGAAGGATAATTGGGTGTAATTTGGCTAGGGTTAGCCTTTTCACAGACCCTGGCGTAGGGAATGGTGTCTATTTTTAGTTAGTGTTACCGAACTTCTTTCATCAGGGGAGACTATTTAACAAGGGAGATGATGCATGTTTCCAGTAAACGTAGTAAATACGTTTATGCATTAGACTAAATACCAAGAAACTCTGATCAGCATGCACTTCCAGAGCAATTAATCAGTCTCTTTAGAAGACTAAACATCTTGAATCATTTTCTTACCTGAGGAATGGTTAGTGCAGCCTCTGATGAGGAATTGTCTTAGAACAGTGTTTTTCAAAGATGAATGAATATGAAAAAAATGCAGTATCAAAACTATTAATACTTCCTGTCAGAAAGCTGTCAGAAAACCTTCCGACAGCAACAATCTAAGGTCATGTACATATGTTGTAAAGTGGAATATTGTTTTTGTTAAGCAAAGACCAGGAGTTAGGGTTAGGGTTAGGGTGTAGGGTGTTATAGGTGTTAGTGTGTTGGGTGTTAGGGTGTTGGGTGTTATAGGTGTTAGGGTGTTAGGTGTTATAGATGTTAGGCTGTTGGGTGTTAGGGTTAGGGTTAGGGGTTAGGGTTAGGGTTAGGGTTAGGGTTAGGGTTAGGGTTAGGGAATAGGTATTTTCGGGTTAGGGTTAGGGTTAGGGTTAGGGTTAGGGTTAGGGTTAGGGTTAGGGTTAGGGTTAGGGTTAGGGTTAGGGGTTAGGGGTTAGGGTTAGGGTTAGGGTTAGGGTTAGGGTTAGGGTTAGGGTTAGGGTTAGGGGTTAGGGTTAGGGTTAGGGTTAGGGTTAGGGTTAGGGTTAGGGTTAGGGTTAGGGGTTAGGGTTAGGGTTAGGGTTAGGGTTAGGGTTAGGGTTAGGGTTAGGGTTAGGGTTAGGGTTAGGGTTAGGGGGTTAGGGTTAGGGTTAGGGTTAGGGTTAGGGTTAGGGTTAGGGTTAGGGTTAGGGTTAGGAGGGTTAGGGTTAGGGTTAGGGTTAGGGTTAGGGTTAGGGTTAGGGTTAGGGTTAGGGTTAGGGTTAGGGAATAGGTATTTTCGGCTGAGACAAAGACATCGGAAGGATATTTGGGTGTAATTTGGCTAGGGTTAGCCTTTTCACAGACCCTGGCGTAGGGAATGGTGTCTATTTTTAGTTAGTGTTACCGAACTTCTTTTATCAGGGGAGACTATTTAACAAGGGAGATGATGCATGTTTCCAGTAAACGTAGTAAATACGTTTATGCATTAGACTAAATACCAAGAAACTCTGATCAGCATGCACTTCCAGAGCAATTAATCAGTCTCTTTAGAAGACTAAACATCTTGAATCATTTTCTTACCTGAGGAATGGTTAGTGCAGCCTCTGATGAGGAATTGTCTGAGAACAGTGTTTTTCAAAGATGAATGAATATAAAAAAAATGCAGTATCAAAACTATTAATACTTCCTGTCAGAAAGCTGTCAGAAAACCTTCCGACAGCAACAATCTAAGGTCATGTACATATGTTGTAAAGTGGAATATTGTTTTTGTTAAGCAAAGACCAGGAGTTAGGGTTAGGGTTAGGGTGTTGGGTGTTATAGGTGTTAGGGTGTTGGGTGTTAGGTGTTAAGGATGTTAGGCTGTTGTGTGTTAGGGTTAGGGTTAGGGTTAGGGTAAGGGTTAGGGGTTAGGGTTAGGGTTAGGGTTAGGGTGTTGGATGTTATTGGTGTTAGGGTGTTGGGTGTTAGGGTGTTGGGTGTTAAAGGTGTTAGGGTGTTAGGTGTTATAGATGTTAGGCTGTTGGGTGTTAGGGTTAGGGTTAGAGTAAGGGTTAGGGTTAGGGTTAGGGGTAAGGGTTAGGGTTAGGGTTAGGGTGTTGGGTTAGGGTTAGGGTTAGGGTTAGGGTTAGGGTTAGGGTTAGGGTTAGGGTTAGGGTTAGGGAATAGGTATTTTCGGCTGAGTCCAAGTCCTCGGAAGGATATTTGGGTGTAGTTTGGCTAGGGTTAGCCTTTTCACAGACCCTGGCGTAGGGAATGGTTGCTATTTCTTAGTAAGTGTTACCGAACTTCTTTTTTCAGGGGAGACTATTTAACAAGGGAGATGATGCATGTTCAGAAAGCTGTCAGAAAACTTCTGACAATTTTCCGACAGCAACAATCTAGGGTCATGTACATATGTACTAAAGTGGAATATGTTTTTGGTTAAGGAAAGAGCAGGAGTCGGTGCAATCGGAACTAAGGTTAGGGCTAGTTAGGGTGTTAGGGTGTAGGTTAGAAAATAGTCTACCCGTTGGCCATAGTTAAGTTAAACTATGTTCACCCTTGCACCGCGATGAGGTCGGTAGACATGGCAAGGGGTCGGACCCAGTCGATAACCGAGTCCTAATCAAGATGAATCAAAGGCTCAACAAAACAAATCAAAGGAGCCAATTATTATGTAGTACCTTCTACAAATAAATAAAAACAAAACAAAACGGAATACGCCTAGGCTTCGGCTCCTTCGGGACTGCGACGTGGTGAACCTGATTCCCCACTCGAGGACGCTGGGGAATTCGTTGGAGGTATAGGGGCAGCAGAATTTGGTTAGGGTTAGGGTTAGGGTTAGGGTTAGGGTTAGGGTTAGGGTTAGGGTTAGGGTTAGGGGTTAGGGTTAGGGTTAGGGTTAGGGTTAGGGTTAGGGTTAGGGTTAGGGAATAGGTATTTTCGGCTGAGTCCAAGTCCTCGGAAGGATATTTGGGTGTAGTTTGGCTAGGGTTAGCCTTTTCACAGACCCTGGCGTAGGGAATGGTTGCTATTTCTTAGTAAGTGTTACCGAACTTCTTTTTTCAGGGGAGACTATTTAACAAGGGAGATGATGCATGTTTCGAGTAAAAATAGCAAATACGTTTATGAATTAGACTAAGTACCAAAAAACTCTGATCAGCATGCACTTCGATAGCAATTTATCAGTCTCTTTAGAAGACTAAACATCCTGAATCATTTACTTACCTGAGGAATGGTTAGTCCAGCCTTTGATGAGGAATTGTCTTAGAACAGTGCTTTTCAAAGATGAATGAATATAAAAAAATGCACCATCATAACTCTATGAATACTTCGTGTCAGAAAGCTGTCAGAAAACTTCTGACAATTTTCCGACAGCAACAATCTAGGGTCATGTACATATGTAGTAAAGTGGAATATGTTTTTTTGTTAAGGAAAGAGCAGGTGTCGGTGCAATCGGAACTAAGGTTAGGGTTAGTTAGGGTGTATGTTAGAAAATAGTCTACCCGTTGGCCATAGTTAAGTTAAACTATGTTCACCCTTGCACCGCGATGAGGTCGGTAGACATGGCAAGGGGTAGGACCCAGTCGATAACCGAGTCCTAATCAAGATGAATCAAAGGCTCAAAAACAAATCAAAGTAGCCAATTATTATGTAGTACCTTCTACAGGGCTGAAAAATTGACCACTGGTACAAGAATGATATTCCTTGGCGTATTCATGTTTCTTAAGCAAATGACAGAAATAAAATGCGGAATGAGAGATGCGGAGCTCCACCCACAGCTTATACGTCATAACACGGAGTGGTCTCTGATTGGTTCAAAATTACGTGATCTATTTTTATGTCACTCTCGCGTTGACCCATTGCAGAAAATGTATAAATATAACCTTACAGTCTTGCCCTATCAATTACGCTTTGGGTTGTGTAGGTTAGGGTTAGGGTGTTGGGTGTTAGAGGTGTTAGATGTAGGGTGTTTGGGTGTTAGGGTTAGGGTTAGGGTGTTAGAGGTGTTAGGTGTTAGTGTTAGGGTGTTGGGTGTTAGAGTGTTAGGTGTTAGTGTTAGGTGTTAGAGGTGTTAGGTGTTTGGGTGTTAGGGTTAGGGTGTTACAGGTGTTAGTGTTGGGTGTTAGGGTGTTAGGTGTTAGTGTTAGGGTTAGGGTGTTGGGTGTTAGAGTGTTAGGTGTTAGGGTTAGGGTGTTGGTGTTAGAGGTGTTAGGTGTTTGGGTGTTAGGGTTAGGGTGTTACAGGTGTTAGTGTTGGGTGTTAGGGTGTTAGGTGTTAGTGTTAGGGTTAGGGTTAGGGTGTTAGAGTGTTAGGTGTTAGTGTTAGGGTTAGGGTGTTAGGGTTAGGGTTAGGGTTAGGGTTAGGGTTAGGGTTAGGGTTAGGGTTAGGGTTAGGGTTAGGGTTAGGGTTAAGGTTAGGGTTAAGGGTTAGGGTTAGGGTTAGGGTTAGGGTTAGGGTTAGGGTTAGGGTTAGGGTTAGGGTTAGGGTTAGGGTTAGGGAATAGGTATTTTCGGCTGAGACAAAGACATCGGAAGGATATTTGTGTGTAATTTGGCTAGGGTTAGCCTTTTCACAGACCCTGGCGTAGGGAATGGTGTCTATTTTTAGTTAGTGTTACCGAACTTCTTTTATCAGGGGAGACTATTTAACAAGGGAGATGATGCATGTTTCCAGTAAACGTAGTAAATACGTTTATGCATTAGACTAAATACCAAGAAACTCTGATCAGCATGCACTTCCAGAGCAATTAATCAGTCTCTTTAGAAGACTAAACATCTTGAATCATTTTCTTACCTGAGGAATGGTTAGTGCAGCCTCTGATGAGGAATTGTCTGAGAACAGTGTTTTTCAAAGATGAATGAATATAAAAAAAATGCAGTATCAAAACTATTAATACTTCCTGTCAGAAAGCTGTCAGAAAACCTTCCGACAGCAACAATCTAAGGTCATGTACATATGTTGTAAAGTGGAATATTGTTTTTGTTAAGCAAAGACCAGGAGTTAGGGTTAGGGTTAGGGTGTTGGGTGTTATAGGTGTTAGGGTGTTGGGTGTTGGGTGTTAGGTGTTAAAGATGTTAGGCTGTTGTGTGTTAGGGTTAGGGTAAGGGTTAGGGGTTAGGGTTAGGGTTAGGGTGTTGGATGTTATTGGTGTTAGGGTGTTGGGTGTTAGGGTGTTGGGTGTTAAAGTGTTAGGTGTTATAGATGTTAGGCTGTTGGGTGTTAGGGTTAGGGTTAGAGTAAGGGTTAGGGTTAAGGTTAGGGGTTAGGGTTAGGGTTAGGGTGTTGGGTGTTGGGTGTTACAGGTGTTAGGGTGTTGGGTGTTATACGTGTTGGGTGTTACAGGTGTTAGGGTGTTAGGGGTTATAGATGTTAGGCTGTTTGGGTTAGGGAATAGGTATTTTCGGCTGAGTCCAAGTCCTCGGAAGGATATTTGGGTGTAGTTTGGCTAGGGTTAGCCTTTTCACAGACCCTGGCGTAGGGAATGGTTGCTATTTTTTAGTAAGTGTTACCGAACTTCTTTTTTCAGGGGAGACTATTTAACAAGGGAGATGATGCATGTTTCGAGTAAAAATAGCAAATACGTTTATGAATTAGACTAAGTACCAAAAAACTCTGATCAGCATGCACTTCGATAGCAATTAATCAGTCTCTTTAGAAGACTAAACATCCTGAATCATTTACTTACCTGAGGAATGGTTAGTCCAGCCTTTGATGAGGAATTGTCTTAGAACAGTGCTTTTCAAAGATGAATGAATATAAAAAAATGCACCATCATAACTCTATGAATACTTCGTGTCAGAAAGCTGTCAGAAAACTTCTGACAATTTTCCGACAGCAACAATCTAGGGTCATGTACATATGTAGTAAAGTGGAATATGTTTTTTTGTTAAGGAAAGAGCAGGTGTCGGTGCAATCGGAACTAAGGTTAGGGTTAGTTAGGGTGTATGTTAGAAAATAGTCTACCCGTTGGCCATAGTTAAGTTAAACTATGTTCACCCTTGCACCGCGATGAGGTCGGTAGACATGGCAAGGGGTCGGACCCAGTCGATAACCGAGTCCTAATCAAGATGAATCAAAGGCTCAAAAACAAATCAAAGTAGCCAATTATTATGTAGTACCTTCTACAGGGCTGAAAAATTGACCACTGGTACAAGAATAATATTCCTTGGCGTATTCATGTTTCTTAAGCAAATGACAGAAATAAAATGCGGAATGAGAGATGCGGAGCTCCACCCACAGCTTATACGTCATAACACGGAGTGGTCTCTGATTGGTTCAAAATTACGTGATCTATTTTTATGTCACTCTCGCGTTGACCCATTGCAGAAAATGTATAAATATAACCTTACAGTCTTGCCCTATCAATTACGCTTTGGGTTGTGTAGGTTAGGGTTAGGGTGTTGGGTGTTAGAGGTGTTAGATGTAGGGTGTTTGGGTGTTAGGGTTAGGGTTAGGGTGTTAGAGGTGTTAGGTGTTAGTGTTAGGGTGTTGGGTGTTAGAGTGTTAGGTGTTAGTGTTAGGGTGTTGGGTGTTAGAGGTGTTAGGTGTTTGGGTGTTAGGGTTAGGGTGTTACAGGTGTTAGTGTTGGGTGTTAGGGTGTTAGGTGTTAGTGTTAGGGTTAGGGTTAGGGTGTTAGAGTGTTAGGTGTTAGTGTTAGGGTTAGGGTGTTGGTGTTAGAGGTATTGGGTTAGGGAATAGGTATTTTCGGCTGAGACAAAGACATCGGAAGGATATTTGTGTGTAATTTGGCTAGGGTTAGCCTTTTCACAGACCCTGGCGTAGGGAATGGTGTCTATTTTTAGTTAGTGTTACCGAACTTCTTTTATCAGGGGAGACTATTTAACAAGGGAGATGATGCATGTTTCCAGTAAACGTAGTAAATACGTTTATGCATTAGACTAAATACCAAGAAACTCTGATCAGCATGCACTTCCAGAGCAATTAATCAGTCTCTTTAGAAGACTAAACATCTTGAATCATTTTCTTACCTGAGGAATGGTTAGTGCAGCCTCTGATGAGGAATTGTCTGAGAACAGTGTTTTTCAAAGATGAATGAATATAAAAAAAATGCAGTATCAAAACTATTAATACTTCCTGTCAGAAAGCTGTCAGAAAACCTTCCGACAGCAACAATCTAAGGTCATGTACATATGTTGTAAAGTGGAATATTGTTTTTGTTAAGCAAAGACCAGGAGTTAGGGTTAGGGCTAGGGTGTTGGGTGTTATAGGTGTTAGGGTGTTGGGTGTTAGGTGTTAAAGATGTTAGGCTGTTGTGTGTTAGGGTTAGGGTAAGGGTTAGGGGTTAGGGTTAGGGTTAGGGTTAGGGTGTTGGATGTTATTGGTGTTAGGGTGTTGGGTGTTAGGGTGTTGGGTTAGGGTTAGGGTTAGGGTTAGGGTTAGGGTTAGGGTTAGGGAATAGGTATTTTCGGCTGAGTCCAAGTCCTCGGAAGGATATTTGGCTGTAGTTTGGCTAGGGTTAGCCTTTTCACAGACCCTGGCGTAGGGAATGGTTGCTATTTTTAGTAAATGTTACCGAACTTCTTTTTTCAGGGGAGACTATTTAACAAGGGAGATGATGCATGTTTCGAGTAAAAATAGCAAATACGTTTATGAATTAGACTAAGTACCAAAAAACTCTGATCAGCATGCACTTCGATAGCAATTAATCAGTCTCTTTAGAAGATTAAACATCCTGAATCATTTGCTTACCTGAGGAATGGTTAGTCCAGCCTTTGATGAGGATGTCTTAGAACAGTGCTTTTCAAAGATGAATGAATATAAAAAAATGCACCATCATAACTCTATGAATACTTCGTGTCAGAAAGCTGTCAGAAAACTTCTGACAATTTTCCGACAGCAACAATCTAGGGTCATGTACATATGTAGTAAAGTGGAATATGTTTTTTTTGTTAAGGAAAGAGCAGGTGTCGGTGCAATCGGAACTAAGGTTAGGGTTAGTTAGGGTGTATGTTAGAAAATAGTCTACCCGTTGGCCATAGTTAAGTTAAACTATGTTCACCCTTGCACCGCGATGAGGTCGGTAGACATGGCAAGGGGTCGGACCCAGTCGATAACCGAGTCCTAATCAAGATGAATCAAAGGCTCAAAAACAAATCAAAGTAGCCAATTATTATGTAGTACCTTCTACAGGGCTGAAAAATTGACCACTGGTACAAGAATAATATTCCTTGGCGTATTCATGTTTCTTAAGCAAATGACAGAAATAAAATGCGGAATGAGAGATGCGGAGCTCCACCCACAGCTTATACGTCATAACACGGAGTGGTCTCTGATTGGTTCAAAATTACGTGATCTATTTTCTTGTCACTCTCGCGTTGACCCATTGCAGAAAATGTATAAATATAACCTTACAGTCTTGCCCTATCAATTACGCTTTGGGTTGTGTAGGTTAGGGTTAGGGTGTTGGGTGTTAGAGGTGTTAGATGTAGGGTGTTTGGGTGTTAGGGTTAGGGTTAGGGTGTTAGAGGTGTTAGGTGTTAGTGTTAGGGTGTTGGGTGTTAGAGTGTTAGGTGTTAGTGTTAGGGTGTTGGGTGTTAGAGGTGTTAGGTGTTTGGGTGTTAGGGTTAGGGTGTTACAGGTGTTAGTGTTGGGTGTTAGGGTGTTAGGTGTTAGTGTTAGGGTTAGGGTGTTAGAGTGTTAGGTGTTAGTGTTAGGGTTAGGGTGTTGGTGTTAGAGGTATTGGGTTAGGGAATAGGTATTTTCGGCTGAGACAAAGACATCGGAAGGATATTTGTGTGTAATTTGGCTAGGGTTAGCCTTTTCACAGACCCTGGCGTAGGGAATGGTGTCTATTTTTAGTTAGTGTTACCGAACTTCTTTTATCAGGGGAGACTATTTAACAAGGGAGATGATGCATGTTTCCAGTAAACGTAGTAAATACGTTTATGCATTAGACTAAATACCAAGAAACTCTGATCAGCATGCACTTCCAGAGCAATTAATCAGTCTCTTTAGAAGACTAAACATCTTGAATCATTTTCTTACCTGAGGAATGGTTAGTGCAGCCTCTGATGAGGAATTGTCTGAGAACAGTGTTTTTCAAAGATGAATGAATATAAAAAAAATGCAGTATCAAAACTATTAATACTTCCTGTCAGAAAGCTGTCAGAAAACCTTCCGACAGCAACAATCTAAGGTCATGTACATATGTTGTAAAGTGGAATATTGTTTTTGTTAAGCAAAGACCAGGAGTTAGGGTTAGGGTTAGGGTTAGGGTTAGGGTTAGGGTTAGGGTTAGGGTTAGGGTTAGGGTTAGGGTTAGGGTTAGGGTTAGGGTTAGGGTTAGGGTTAGGGGTAGGGTTAGGGTTAGGGTTAGGGTTAGGGTTAGGGTTAGGGTTAGGGTTAGGGTTAGGGGTTAGGGTTAGGGTTAGGGTTAGGGTTAGGGTTAGGGTTAGGGTTAGGGTTAGGGTTAGGGTTAGGGTTAGGGTTAGGGTTAAGGGTTAGGGTTAGGGTTAGGGTTAGGGTTAGGGTTAGGGTTAGGGTTAGGGTTAGGGTTAGGGTTAGGGTTAGGGGGTTAGGGTTAGGGTTAGGGTTAGGGAATAGGTATTTTCGGCTGAGACAAAGACATCGGAAGGATATTTGTGTGTAATTTGGCTAGGGTTAGCCTTTTCACAGACCCTGGCGTAGGGAATGGTGTCTATTTTTAGTTAGTGTTACCGAACTTCTTTTATCAGGGGAGACTATTTAACAAGGGAGATGATGCATGTTTCCAGTAAACGTAGTAAATACGTTTATGCATTAGACTAAATACCAAGAAACTCTGATCAGCATGCACTTCCAGAGCAATTAATCAGTCTCTTTAGAAGACTAAACATCTTGAATCATTTTCTTACCTGAGGAATGGTTAGTGCAGCCTCTGATGAGGAATTGTCTGAGAACAGTGTTTTTCAAAGATGAATGAATATAAAAAAAATGCAGTATCAAAACTATTAATACTTCCTGTCAGAAAGCTGTCAGAAAACCTTCCGACAGCAACAATCTAAGGTCATGTACATATGTTGTAAAGTGGAATATTGTTTTTGTTAAGCAAAGACCAGGAGTTAGGGTTAGGGTTAGGGTTAGGGTTAGGGTTAGGGTTAGGGTTAGGGTTAGGGTTAGGGTTAGGGTTAGGGTTAGGGTTAGGGTTAGGGTTAGGGTTAGGGGTTAGGGTTAGGGTTAGGGTTAGGGTTAGGGTTAGGGTTAGGGTTAGGGTTAGGGTTAGGGTTAGGGGTTAGGGTTAGGGTTAGGGTTAGGGTTAGGGTTAGGGTTAGGGTTAGGGTTAGGGTTAGGGTTAGGGTTAGGGTTAAGGGTTAGGGTTAGGGTTAGGGTTAGGGTTAGGGTTAGGGTTAGGGTTAGGGTTAGGGTTAGGGGGTTAGGGTTAGGGTTAGGGTTAGGGAATAGGTATTTTCGGCTGAGACAAAGACATCGGAAGGATATTTGTGTGTAATTTGGCTAGGGTTAGCCTTTTCACAGACCCTGGCGTAGGGAATGGTGTCTATTTTTAGTTAGTGTTACCGAACTTCTTTTATCAGGGGAGACTATTTAACAAGGGAGATGATGCATGTTTCCAGTAAACGTAGTAAATACGTTTATGCATTAGACTAAATACCAAGAAACTCTGATCAGCATGCACTTCCAGAGCAATTAATCAGTCTCTTTAGAAGACTAAACATCTTGAATCATTTTCTTACCTGAGGAATGGTTAGTGCAGCCTCTGATGAGGAATTGTCTGAGAACAGTGTTTTTCAAAGATGAATGAATATAAAAAAAATGCAGTATCAAAACTATTAATACTTCCTGTCAGAAAGCTGTCAGAAAACCTTCCGACAGCAACAATCTAAGGTCATGTACATATGTTGTAAAGTGGAATATTGTTTTTGTTAAGCAAAGACCAGGAGTTAGGGTTAGGGTTAGGGTTAGGGTTAGGGTTAGGGTTAGGGTTAGGGTTAGGGTTAGGGTTAGGGTTAGGGTTAGGGTTAGGGTTAGGGTTAGGGGTTAGGGTTAGGGTTAGGGTTAGGGTTAGGGTTAGGGTTAGGGTTAGGGTTAGGGTTAGGGTTAGGGTTAGGGGTTAGGGTTAGGGTTAGGGTTAGGGTTAGGGTTAGGGTTAGGGTTAGGGTTAGGGTTAGGGTTAGGGTTAGGGTTAGGGTTAAGGGTTAGGGTTAGGGTTAGGGTTAGGGTTAGGGTTAGGGTTAGGGTTAGGGTTAGGGTTAGGGTTAGGGTTAGGGGGTTAGGGTTAGGGTTAGGGTTAGGGAATAGGTATTTTCGGCTGAGACAAAGACATCGGAAGGATATTTGTGTGTAATTTGGCTAGGGTTAGCCTTTTCACAGACCCTGGCGTAGGGAATGGTGTCTATTTTTAGTTAGTGTTACCGAACTTCTTTTATCAGGGGAGACTATTTAACAAGGGAGATGATGCATGTTTCCAGTAAACGTAGTAAATACGTTTATGCATTAGACTAAATACCAAGAAACTCTGATCAGCATGCACTTCCAGAGCAATTAATCAGTCTCTTTAGAAGACTAAACATCTTGAATCATTTTCTTACCTGAGGAATGGTTAGTGCAGCCTCTGATGAGGAATTGTCTGAGAACAGTGTTTTTCAAAGATGAATGAATATAAAAAAAATGCAGTATCAAAACTATTAATACTTCCTGTCAGAAAGCTGTCAGAAAACCTTCCGACAGCAACAATCTAAGGTCATGTACATATGTTGTAAAGTGGAATATTGTTTTTGTTAAGCAAAGACCAGGAGTTAGGGTTAGGGTTAGGGTTAGGGTTAGGGTTAGGGTTAGGGTTAGGGTTAGGGTTAGGGTTAGGGTTAGGGTTAGGGTTAGGGTTAGGGTTAGGGGTTAGGGTTAGGGTTAGGGTTAGGGTTAGGGTTAGGGTTAGGGTTAGGGTTAGGGTTAGGGTTAGGGTTAGGGGTTAGGGTTAGGGTTAGGGTTAGGGTTAGGGTTAGGGTTAGGGTTAGGGTTAGGGTTAGGGTTAGGGTTAGGGTTAGGGTTAAGGGTTAGGGTTAGGGTTAGGGTTAGGGTTAGGGTTAGGGTTAGGGTTAGGGTTAGGGTTAGGGTTAGGGGGTTAGGGTTAGGGTTAGGGTTAGGGAATAGGTATTTTCGGCTGAGACAAAGACATCGGAAGGATATTTGTGTGTAATTTGGCTAGGGTTAGCCTTTTCACAGACCCTGGCGTAGGGAATGGTGTCTATTTTTAGTTAGTGTTACCGAACTTCTTTTATCAGGGGAGACTATTTAACAAGGGAGATGATGCATGTTTCCAGTAAACGTAGTAAATACGTTTATGCATTAGACTAAATACCAAGAAACTCTGATCAGCATGCACTTCCAGAGCAATTAATCAGTCTCTTTAGAAGACTAAACATC
Source organism: Ctena decussata (assembly GCA_963989385.1). Lineage (NCBI taxonomy): Eukaryota > Metazoa > Mollusca > Bivalvia > Lucinida > Lucinidae > Ctena > Ctena decussata. Next base: position 29,491 of record OZ022499.1, read on the forward strand.
TTGAATCATTTTCTTACCTGAGGAATGGTTAGTGCAGCCTCTGATGAGGAATTGTCTGAGAACAGTGTTTTTCAAAGATGAATGAATATAAAAAAAATGCAGTATCAAAACTATTAATACTTCCTGTCAGAAAGCTGTCAGAAAACCTTCCGACAGCAACAATCTAAGGTCATGTACATATGTTGTAAAGTGGAATATTGTTTTTGTTAAGCAAAGACCAGGAGTTAGGGTTAGGGTTAGGGTTAGGGTTAGGGTTAGGGTTAGGGTTAGGGTTAGGGTTAGGGTTAGGGTTAGGGTTAGGGTTAGGGGTTAGGGTTAGGGTTAGGGTTAGGGTTAGGGTTAGGGTTAGGGTTAGGGTTAGGGTTAGGGTTAGGGGTTAGGGTTAGGGTTAGGGTTAGGGTTAGGGTTAGGGTTAGGGTTAGGGTTAGGGTTAAGGGTTAGGGTTAGGGTTAGGGTTAGGGTTAGGGTTAGGGTTAGGGTTAGGGTTAGGGTTAGGGTTAGGGTTAGGGGGTTAGGGTTAGGGTTAGGGTTAGGGAATAGGTATTTTCGGCTGAGACAAAGACATCGGAAGGATATTTGTGTGTAATTTGGCTAGGGTTAGCCTTTTCACAGACCCTGGCGTAGGGAATGGTGTCTATTTTTAGTTAGTGTTACCGAACTTCTTTTATCAGGGGAGACTATTTAACAAGGGAGATGATGCATGTTTCCAGTAAACGTAGTAAATACGTTTATGCATTAGACTAAATACCAAGAAACTCTGATCAGCATGCACTTCCAGAGCAATTAATCAGTCTCTTTAGAAGACTAAACATCTTGAATCATTTTCTTACCTGAGGAATGGTTAGTGCAGCCTCTGATGAGGAATTGTCTGAGAACAGTGTTTTTCAAAGATGAATGAATATAAAAAAAATGCAGTATCAAAACTATTAATACTTCCTGTCAGAAAGCTGTCAGAAAACCTTCCGACAGCAACAATCTAAGGTCATGTACATATGTTGTAAAGTGGAATATTGTTTTTGTTAAGCAAAGACCAGGAGTTAGGGTTAGGGTTAGGGTTAGGGTTAGGGTTAGGGTTAGGGTTAGGGTTAGGGTTAGGGTTAGGGTTAGGGTTAGGGTTAGGGTTAGGGTTAGGGGTTACGGTTAGGGTTAGGGTTAGGGTTAGGGTTAGGGTTAGGGTTAGGGTTAGGGTTAGGGTTAGGGGTTAGGGTTAGGGTTAGGGTTAGGGTTAGGGTTAGGGTTAGGGTTAGGGTTAGGGTTAGGGTTAAGGGTTAGGGTTAGGGTTAGGGTTAGGGTTAGGGTTAGGGTTAGGGTTAGGGTTAGGGTTAGGGTTAGGGTTAGGGGGTTAGGGTTAGGGTTAGGGTTAGGGAATAGGTATTTTCGGCTGAGACAAAGACATCGGAAGGATATTTGTGTGTAATTTGGCTAGGGTTAGCCTTTTCACAGACCCTGGCGTAGGGAATGGTGTCTATTTTTAGTTAGTGTTACCGAACTTCTTTTATCAGGGGAGACTATTTAACAAGGGAGATGATGCATGTTTCCAGTAAACGTAGTAAATACGTTTATGCATTAGACTAAATACCAAGAAACTCTGATCAGCATGCACTTCCAGAGCAATTAATCAGTCTCTTTAGAAGACTAAACATCTTGAATCATTTTCTTACCTGAGGAATGGTTAGTGCAGCCTCTGATGAGGAATTGTCTGAGAACAGTGTTTTTCAAAGATGAATGAATATAAAAAAAATGCAGTATCAAAACTATTAATACTTCCTGTCAGAAAGCTGTCAGAAAACCTTCCGACAGCAACAATCTAAGGTCATGTACATATGTTGTAAAGTGGAATATTGTTTTTGTTAAGCAAAGACCAGGAGTTAGGGTTAGGGTTAGGGTTAGGGTTAGGGTTAGGGTTAGGGTTAGGGTTAGGGTTAGGGTTAGGGTTAGGGTTAGGGTTAGGGGTTAGGGTTAGGGTTAGGGTTAGGGTTAGGGTTAGGGTTAGGGTTAGGGTTAGGGTTAGGGTTAGGGGTTAGGGTTAGGGTTAGGGTTAGGGTTAGGGTTAGGGTTAGGGTTAGGGTTAGGGTTAGGGTTAGGGTTAGGGTTAAGGGTTAGGGTTAGGGTTAGGGTTAGGGTTAGGGTTAGGGTTAGGGTTAGGGTTAGGGTTAGGGTTAGGGGGTTAGGGTTAGGGTTAGGGTTAGGGAATAGGTATTTTCGGCTGAGACAAAGACATCGGAAGGATATTTGTGTGTAATTTGGCTAGGGTTAGCCTTTTCACAGACCCTGGCGTAGGGAATGGTGTCTATTTTTAGTTAGTGTTACCGAACTTCTTTTATCAGGGGAGACTATTTAACAAGGGAGATGATGCATGTTTCCAGTAAACGTAGTAAATACGTTTATGCATTAGACTAAATACCAAGAAACTCTGATCAGCATGCACTTCCAGAGCAATTAATCAGTCTCTTTAGAAGACTAAACATCTTGAATCATTTTCTTACCTGAGGAATGGTTAGTGCAGCCTCTGATGAGGAATTGTCTGAGAACAGTGTTTTTCAAAGATGAATGAATATAAAAAAAATGCAGTATCAAAACTATTAATACTTCCTGTCAGAAAGCTGTCAGAAAACCTTCCGACAGCAACAATCTAAGGTCATGTACATATGTTGTAAAGTGGAATATTGTTTTTGTTAAGCAAAGACCAGGAGTTAGGGTTAGGGTTAGGGTTAGGGTTAGGGTTAGGGTTAGGGTTAGGGTTAGGGTTAGGGTTAGGGTTAGGGTTAGGGTTAGGGTTAGGGTTAGGGTTAGGGGTTAGGGTTAGGGTTAGGGTTAGGGTTAGGGTTAGGGTTAGGGTTAGGGGTTAGGGTTAGGGTTAGGGTTAGGGTTAGGGTTAGGGTTAGGGTTAGGGTTAGGGTTAGGGTTAGGGTTAGGGTTAGGGTTAAGGGTTAGGGTTAGGGTTAGGGTTAGGGTTAGGGTTAGGGTTAGGGTTAGGGTTAGGGTTAGGGTTAGGGTTAGGGGGTTAGGGTTAGGGTTAGGGTTAGGGAATAGGTATTTTCGGCTGAGACAAAGACATCGGAAGGATATTTGTGTGTAATTTGGCTAGGGTTAGCCTTTTCACAGACCCTGGCGTAGGGAATGGTGTCTATTTTTAGTTAGTGTTACCGAACTTCTTTTATCAGGGGAGACTATTTAACAAGGGAGATGATGCATGTTTCCAGTAAACGTAGTAAATACGTTTATGCATTAGACTAAATACCAAGAAACTCTGATCAGCATGCACTTCCAGAGCAATTAATCAGTCTCTTTAGAAGACTAAACATCTTGAATCATTTTCTTACCTGAGGAATGGTTAGTGCAGCCTCTGATGAGGAATTGTCTGAGAACAGTGTTTTTCAAAGATGAATGAATATAAAAAAAATGCAGTATCAAAACTATTAATACTTCCTGTCAGAAAGCTGTCAGAAAACCTTCCGACAGCAACAATCTAAGGTCATGTACATATGTTGTAAAGTGGAATATTGTTTTTGTTAAGCAAAGACCAGGAGTTAGGGTTAGGGTTAGGGTTAGGGTTAGGGTTAGGGTTAGGGTTAGGGTTAGGGTTAGGGTTAGGGTTAGGGTTAGGGGTTAGGGTTAGGGTTAGGGTTAGGGTTAGGGTTAGGGTTAGGGTTAGGGTTAGGGTTAGGGTTAGGGTTAGGGGTTAGGGTTAGGGTTAGGGTTAGGGTTAGGGTTAGGGTTAGGGTTAGGGTTAGGGTTAGGGTTAGGGTTAGGGTTAGGGTTAAGGGTTAGGGTTAGGGTTAGGGTTAGGGTTAGGGTTAGGGTTAGGGTTAGGGTTAGGGTTAGGGTTAGGGGGTTAGGGTTAGGGTTAGGGTTAGGGAATAGGTATTTTCGGCTGAGACAAAGACATCGGAAGGATATTTGTGTGTAATTTGGCTAGGGTTAGCCTTTTCACAGACCCTGGCGTAGGGAATGGTGTCTATTTTTAGTTAGTGTTACCGAACTTCTTTTATCAGGGGAGACTATTTAACAAGGGAGATGATGCATGTTTCCAGTAAACGTAGTAAATACGTTTATGCATTAGACTAAATACCAAGAAACTCTGATCAGCATGCACTTCCAGAGCAATTAATCAGTCTCTTTAGAAGACTAAACATCTTGAATCATTTTCTTACCTGAGGAATGGTTAGTGCAGCCTCTGATGAGGAATTGTCTGAGAACAGTGTTTTTCAAAGATGAATGAATATAAAAAAAATGCAGTATCAAAACTATTAATACTTCCTGTCAGAAAGCTGTCAGAAAACCTTCCGACAGCAACAATCTAAGGTCATGTACATATGTTGTAAAGTGGAATATTGTTTTTGTTAAGCAAAGACCAGGAGTTAGGGTTAGGGTTAGGGTTAGGGTTAGGGTTAGGGTTAGGGTTAGGGTTAGGGTTAGGGTTAGGGTTAGGGTTAGGGTTAGGGTTAGGGTTAGGGTTAGGGTTAGGGTTAGGGTTAGGGTTAGGGTTAGGGGTTAGGGTTAGGGTTAGGGTTAGGGTTAGGGTTAGGGTTAGGGTTAGGGTTAGGGTTAGGGTTAGGGTTAGGGTTAGGGTTAAGGGTTAGGGTTAGGGTTAGGGTTAGGGTTAGGGTTAGGGTTAGGGTTAGGGTTAGGGTTAGGGTTAGGGTTAGGGGGTTAGGGTTAGGGTTAGGGTTAGGGAATAGGTATTTTCGGCTGAGACAAAGACATCGGAAGGATATTTGTGTGTAATTTGGCTAGGGTTAGCCTTTTCACAGACCCTGGCGTAGGGAATGGTGTCTATTTTTAGTTAGTGTTACCGAACTTCTTTTATCAGGGAAGACTATTTAACAAGGGAGATGATGCATGTTTCCAGTAAACGTAGTAAATACGTTTATGCATTAGACTAAATACCAAGAAACTCTGATCAGCATGCACTTCCAGAGCAATTAATCAGTCTCTTTAGAAGACTAAACATCTTGAATCATTTTCTTACCTGAGGAATGGTTAGTGCAGCCTCTGATGAGGAATTGTCTGAGAACAGTGTTTTTCAAAGATGAATGAATATAAAAAAAATGCAGTATCAAAACTATTAATACTTCCTGTCAGAAAGCTGTCAGAAAACCTTCCGACAGCAACAATCTAAGGTCATGTACATATGTTGTAAAGTGGAATATTGTTTTTGTTAAGCAAAGACCAGGAGTTAGGGTTAGGGTTAGGGTTAGGGTTAGGGTTAGGGTTAGGGTTAGGGTTAGGGTTAGGGTTAGGGTTAGGGTTAGGGTTAGGGGTTAGGGTTAGGGTTAGGGTTAGGGTTAGGGTTAGGGTTAGGGGTTAGGGTTAGGGTTAGGGTTAGGGTTAGGGTTAGGGTTAGGGTTAGGGTTAGGGTTAGGGTTAGGGTTAGGGTTAGGGTTAAGGGTTAGGGTTAGGGTTAGGGTTAGGGTTAGGGTTAGGGTTAGGGTTAGGGTTAGGGTTAGGGTTAGGGGGTTAGGGTTAGGGTTAGGGTTAGGGAATAGGTATTTTCGGCTGAGACAAAGACATCGGAAGGATATTTGTGTGTAATTTGGCTAGGGTTAGCCTTTTCACAGACCCTGGCGTAGGGAATGGTGTCTATTTTTAGTTAGTGTTACCGAACTTCTTTTATCAGGGGAGACTATTTAACAAGGGAGATGATGCATGTTTCCAGTAAACGTAGTAAATACGTTTATGCATTAGACTAAATACCAAGAAACTCTGATCAGCATGCACTTCCAGAGCAATTAATCAGTCTCTTTAGAAGACTAAACATCTTGAATCATTTTCTTACCTGAGGAATGGTTAGTGCAGCCTCTGATGAGGAATTGTCTGAGAACAGTGTTTTTCAAAGATGAATGAATATAAAAAAAATGCAGTATCAAAACTATTAATACTTCCTGTCAGAAAGCTGTCAGAAAACCTTCCGACAGCAACAATCTAAGGTCATGTACATATGTTGTAAAGAGGAATATTGTTTTTGTTAAGCAAAGACCAGGAGTTAGGGTTAGGGTTAGGGTTAGGGTTAGGGTTAGGGTTAGGGTTAGGGTTAGGGTTAGGGTTAGGGTTAGGGTTAGGGTTAGGGTTAGGGTTAGGGTTAGGGGTTAGGGTTAGGGTTAGGGTTAGGGTTAGGGTTAGGGTTAGGGTTAGGGTTAGGGTTAGGGTTAGGGTTAGGGGTTAGGGTTAGGGTTAGGGTTAGGGTTAGGGTTAGGGTTAGGGTTAGGGTTAGGGTTAGGGTTAGGGTTAGGGTTAGGGTTAGGGTTAGGGTTAGGGTTAGGGTTAGGGTTAGGGTTAGGGTTAGGGTTAGGGTTAGGGTTAGGGGGTTAGGGTTAGGGTTAGGGTTAGGGAATAGGTATTTTCGGCTGAGACAAAGACATCGGAAGGATATTTGTGTGTAATTTGGCTAGGGTTAGCCTTTTCACAGACCCTGGCGTAGGGAATGGTGTCTATTTTTAGTTAGTGTTACCGAACTTCTTTTATCAGGGGAGACTATTTAACAAGGGAGATGATGCATGTTTCCAGTAAACGTAGTAAATACGTTTATGCATTAGACTAAATACCAAGAAACTCTGATCAGCATGCACTTCCAGAGCAATTAATCAGTCTCTTTAGAAGACTAAACATCTTGAATCATTTTCTTACCTGAGGAATGGTTAGTGCAGCCTCTGATGAGGAATTGTCTGAGAACAGTGTTTTTCAAAGATGAATGAATATAAAAAAAATGCAGTATCAAAACTATTAATACTTCCTGTCAGAAAGCTGTCAGAAAACCTTCCGACAGCAACAATCTAAGGTCATGTACATATGTTGTAAAGTGGAATATTGTTTTTGTTAAGCAAAGACCAGGAGTTAGGGTTAGGGTTAGGGTTAGGGTTAGGGTTAGGGTTAGGGTTAGGGTTAGGGTTAGGGTTAGGGTTAGGGTTAGGGGTTAGGGTTAGGGTTAGGGTTAGGGTTAGGGTTAGGGTTAGGGTTAGGGTTAGGGTTAGGGTTAGGGGTTAGGGTTAGGGTTAGGGTTAGGGTTAGGGTTAGGGTTAGGGTTAGGGTTAGGGTTAGGGTTAGGGTTAGGGTTAGGGTTAAGGGTTAGGGTTAGGGTTAGGGTTAGGGTTAGGGTTAGGGTTAGGGTTAGGGTTAGGGTTAGGGTTAGGGTTAGGGGGTTAGGGTTAGGGTTAGGGTTAGGGAATAGGTATTTTCGGCTGAGACAAAGACATCGGAAGGATATTTGTGTGTAATTTGGCTAGGGTTAGCCTTTTCACAGACCCTGGCGTAGGGAATGGTGTCTATTTTTAGTTAGTGTTACCGAACTTCTTTTATCAGGGGAGACTATTTAACAAGGGAGATGATGCATGTTTCCAGTAAACGTAGTAAATACGTTTATGCATTAGACTAAATACCAAGAAACTCTGATCAGCATGCACTTCCAGAGCAATTAATCAGTCTCTTTAGAAGACTAAACATCTTGAATCATTTTCTTACCTGAGGAATGGTTAGTGCAGCCTCTGATGAGGAATTGTCTGAGAACAGTGTTTTTCAAAGATGAATGAATATAAAAAAAATGCAGTATCAAAACTATTAATACTTCCTGTCAGAAAGCTGTCAGAAAACCTTCCGACAGCAACAATCTAAGGTCATGTACATATGTTGTAAAGTGGAATATTGTTTTTGTTAAGCAAAGACCAGGAGTTAGGGTTAGGGTTAGGGTTAGGGTTAGGGTTAGGGTTAGGGTTAGGGTTAGGGTTAGGGTTAGGGTTAGGGTTAGGGTTAGGGTTAGGGTTAGGGTTAGGGGTTAGGGTTAGGGTTAGGGTTAGGGTTAGGGTTAGGGTTAGGGTTAGGGTTAGGGTTAGGGTTAGGGGTTAGGGTTAGGGTTAGGGTTAGGGTTAGGGTTAGGGTTAGGGTTAGGGTTAGGGTTAGGGTTAGGGTTAGGGTTAGGGTTAAGGGTTAGGGTTAGGGTTAGGGTTAGGGTTAGGGTTAGGGTTAGGGTTAGGGTTAGGGTTAGGGTTAGGGTTAGGGGGTTAGGGTTAGGGTTAGGGTTAGGGAATAGGTATTTTCGGCTGAGACAAAGACATCGGAAGGATATTTGTGTGTAATTTGGCTAGGGTTAGCCTTTTCACAGACCCTGGCGTAGGGAATGGTGTCTATTTTTAGTTAGTGTTACCGAACTTCTTTTATCAGGGGAGACTATTTAACAAGGGAGATGATGCATGTTTCCAGTAAACGTAGTAAATACGTTTATGCATTAGACTAAATACCAAGAAACTCTGATCAGCATGCACTTCCAGAGCAATTAATCAGTCTCTTTAGAAGACTAAACATCTTGAATCATTTTCTTACCTGAGGAATGGTTAGTGCAGCCTCTGATGAGGAATTGTCTGAGAACAGTGTTTTTCAAAGATGAATGAATATAAAAAAAATGCAGTATCAAAACTATTAATACTTCCTGTCAGAAAGCTGTCAGAAAACCTTCCGACAGCAACAATCTAAGGTCATGTACATATGTTGTAAAGTGGAATATTGTTTTTGTTAAGCAAAGACCAGGAGTTAGGGTTAGGGTTAGGGTTAGGGTTAGGGTTAGGGTTAGGGTTAGGGTTAGGGTTAGGGTTAGGGTTAGGGTTAGGGTTAGGGTTAGGGGTTAGGGTTAGGGTTAGGGTTAGGGTTAGGGTTAGGGTTAGGGTTAGGGTTAGGGTTAGGGTTAGGGTTAGGGGTTAGGGTTAGGGGTTAGGGTTAGGGTTAGGGTTAGGGTTAGGGTTAGGGTTAGGGTTAGGGTTAGGGTTAGGGTTAGGGTTAGGGTTAGGGTTAAGGGTTAGGGTTAGGGTTAGGGTTAGGGTTAGGGTTAGGGTTAGGGTTAGGGTTAGGGTTAGGGTTAGGGGGTTAGGGTTAGGGTTAGGGTTAGGGAATAGGTATTTTCGGCTGAGACAAAGACATCGGAAGGATATTTGTGTGTAATTTGGCTAGGGTTAGCCTTTTCACAGACCCTGGCGTAGGGAATGGTGTCTATTTTTAGTTAGTGTTACCGAACTTCTTTTATCAGGGGAGACTATTTAACAAGGGAGATGATGCATGTTTCCAGTAAACGTAGTAAATACGTTTATGCATTAGACTAAATACCAAGAAACTCTGATCAGCATGCACTTCCAGAGCAATTAATCAGTCTCTTTAGAAGACTAAACATCTTGAATCATTTTCTTACCTGAGGAATGGTTAGTGCAGCCTCTGATGAGGAATTGTCTGAGAACAGTGTTTTTCAAAGATGAATGAATATAAAAAAAATGCAGTATCAAAACTATTAATACTTCCTGTCAGAAAGCTGTCAGAAAACCTTCCGACAGCAACAATCTAAGGTCATGTACATATGTTGTAAAGTGGAATATTGTTTTTGTTAAGCAAAGACCAGGAGTTAGGGTTAGGGTTAGGGTTAGGGTTAGGGTTAGGGTTAGGGTTAGGGTTAGGGTTAGGGTTAGGGTTAGGGTTAGGGTTAGGGTTAGGGTTAGGGTTAGGGGTTAGGGTTAGGGTTAGGGTTAGGGTTAGGGTTAGGGTTAGGGTTAGGGTTAGGGTTAGGGTTAGGGTTAGGGTTAGGGTTAGGGTTAGGGTTAGGGTTAAGGGTTAGGGTTAGGGTTAGGGTTAGGGTTAGGGTTAGGGTTAGGGTTAGGGTTAGGGTTAGGGTTAGGGTTAGGGGGTTAGGGTTAGGGTTAGGGTTAGGGAATAGGTATTTTCGGCTGAGACAAAGACATCGGAAGGATATTTGTGTGTAATTTGGCTAGGGTTAGCCTTTTCACAGACCCTGGCGTAGGGAATGGTGTCTATTTTTAGTTAGTGTTACCGAACTTCTTTTATCAGGGGAGACTATTTAACAAGGGAGATGATGCATGTTTCCAGTAAACGTAGTAAATACGTTTATGCATTAGACTAAATACCAAGAAACTCTGATCAGCATGCACTTCCAGAGCAATTAATCAGTCTCTTTAGAAGACTAAACATCTTGAATCATTTTCTTACCTGAGGAATGGTTAGTGCAGCCTCTGATGAGGAATTGTCTGAGAACAGTGTTTTTCAAAGATGAATGAATATAAAAAAAATGCAGTATCAAAACTATTAATACTTCCTGTCAGAAAGCTGTCAGAAAACCTTCCGACAGCAACAATCTAAGGTCATGTACATATGTTGTAAAGTGGAATATTGTTTTTGTTAAGCAAAGACCAGGAGTTAGGGTTAGGGTTAGGGTTAGGGTTAGGGTTAGGGTTAGGGTTAGGGTTAGGGTTAGGGTTAGGGTTAGGGTTAGGGTTAGGGTTAGGGTTAGGGTTAGGGTTAGGGGTTAGGGTTAGGGTTAGGGTTAGGGTTAGGGTTAGGGTTAGGGTTAGGGTTAGGGTTAGGGTTAGGGTTAGGGGTTAGGGTTAGGGTTAGGGTTAGGGTTAGGGTTAGGGTTAGGGTTAGGGTTAGGGTTAGGGTTAGGGTTAGGGTTAGGGTTAGGGTTAAGGGTTAGGGTTAGGGTTAGGGTTAGGGTTAGGGTTAGGGTTAGGGTTAGGGTTAGGGTTAGGGTTAGGGTTAGGGGGTTAGGGTTAGGGTTAGGGTTAGGGAATAGGTATTTTCGGCTGAGACAAAGACATCGGAAGGATATTTGTGTGTAATTTGGCTAGGGTTAGCCTTTTCACAGACCCTGGCGTAGGGAATGGTGTCTATTTTTAGTTAGTGTTACCGAACTTCTTTTATCAGGGGAGACTATTTAACAAGGGAGATGATGCATGTTTCCAGTAAACGTAGTAAATACGTTTATGCATTAGACTAAATACCAAGAAACTCTGATCAGCATGCACTTCCAGAGCAATTAATCAGTCTCTTTAGAAGACTAAACATCTTGAATCATTTTCTTACCTGAGGAATGGTTAGTGCAGCCTCTGATGAGGAATTGTCTGAGAACAGTGTTTTTCAAAGATGAATGAATATAAAAAAAATGCAGTATCAAAACTATTAATACTTCCTGTCAGAAAGCTGTCAGAAAACCTTCCGACAGCAACAATCTAAGGTCATGTACATATGTTGTAAAGTGGAATATTGTTTTTGTTAAGCAAAGACCAGGAGTTAGGGTTAGGGTTAGGGTTAGGGTTAGGGTTAGGGTTAGGGTTAGGGTTAGGGTTAGGGTTAGGGTTAGGGTTAGGGTTAGGGTTAGGGGTTAGGGTTAGGGTTAGGGTTAGGGTTAGGGTTAGGGTTAGGGTTAGGGTTAGGGTTAGGGTTAGGGGTTAGGGTTAGGGTTAGGGTTAGGGTTAGGGTTAGGGTTAGGGTTAGGGTTAGGGTTAGGGTTAGGGTTAGGGTTAAGGGTTAGGGTTAGGGTTAGGGTTAGGGTTAGGGTTAGGGTTAGGGTTAGGGTTAGGGTTAGGGTTAGGGTTAGGGGGTTAGGGTTAGGGTTAGGGTTAGGGAATAGGTATTTTCGGCTGAGACAAAGACATCGGAAGGATATTTGTGTGTAATTTGGCTAGGGTTAGCCTTTTCACAGACCCTGGCGTAGGGAATGGTGTCTATTTTTAGTTAGTGTTACCGAACTTCTTTTATCAGGGGAGACTATTTAACAAGGGAGATGATGCATGTTTCCAGTAAACGTAGTAAATACGTTTATGCATTAGACTAAATACCAAGAAACTCTGATCAGCATGCACTTCCAGAGCAATTAATCAGTCTCTTTAGAAGACTAAACATCTTGAATCATTTTCTTACCTGAGGAATGGTTAGTGCAGCCTCTGATGAGGAATTGTCTGAGAACAGTGTTTTTCAAAGATGAATGAATATAAAAAAAATGCAGTATCAAAACTATTAATACTTCCTGTCAGAAAGCTGTCAGAAAACCTTCCGACAGCAACAATCTAAGGTCATGTACATATGTTGTAAAGTGGAATATTGTTTTTGTTAAGCAAAGACCAGGAGTTAGGGTTAGGGTTAGGGTTAGGGTTAGGGTTAGGGTTAGGGTTAGGGTTAGGGTTAGGGTTAGGGTTAGGGTTAGGGTTAGGGTTAGGGGTTAGGGTTAGGGTTAGGGTTAGGGTTAGGGTTAGGGTTAGGGTTAGGGTTAGGGTTAGGGTTAGGGTTAGGGGTTAGGGTTAGGGTTAGGGTTAGGGTTAGGGTTAGGGTTAGGGTTAGGGTTAGGGTTAGGGTTAGGGTTAGGGTTAAGGGTTAGGGTTAGGGTTAGGGTTAGGGTTAGGGTTAGGGTTAGGGTTAGGGTTAGGGTTAGGGTTAGGGTTAGGGGGTTAGGGTTAGGGTTAGGGTTAGGGAATAGGTATTTTCGGCTGAGACAAAGACATCGGAAGGATATTTGTGTGTAATTTGGCTAGGGTTAGCCTTTTCACAGACCCTGGCGTAGGGAATGGTGTCTATTTTTAGTTAGTGTTACCGAACTTCTTTTATCAGGGGAGACTATTTAACAAGGGAGATGATGCATGTTTCCAGTAAACGTAGTAAATACGTTTATGCATTAGACTAAATACCAAGAAACTCTGATCAGCATGCACTTCCAGAGCAATTAATCAGTCTCTTTAGAAGACTAAACATCTTGAATCATTTTCTTACCTGAGGAATGGTTAGTGCAGCCTCTGATGAGGAATTGTCTGAGAACAGTGTTTTTCAAAGATGAATGAATATAAAAAAAATGCAGTATCAAAACTATTAATACTTCCTGTCAGAAAGCTGTCAGAAAACCTTCCGACAGCAACAATCTAAGGTCATGTACATATGTTGTAAAGTGGAATATTGTTTTTGTTAAGCAAAGACCAGGAGTTAGGGTTAGGGTTAGGGTTAGGGTTAGGGTTAGGGTTAGGGTTAGGGTTAGGGTTAGGGTTAGGGTTAGGGTTAGGGTTAGGGTTAGGGTTAGGGTTAGGGGTTAGGGTTAGGGTTAGGGTTAGGGTTAGGGTTAGGGTTAGGGTTAGGGTTAGGGGTTAGGGTTAGGGTTAGGGTTAGGGTTAGGGTTAGGGTTAGGGTTAGGGTTAGGGTTAGGGTTAGGGTTAGGGTTAGGGTTAAGGGTTAGGGTTAGGGTTAGGGTTAGGGTTAGGGTTAGGGTTAGGGTTAGGGTTAGGGTTAGGGTTAGGGTTAGGGGGTTAGGGTTAGGGTTAGGGTTAGGGAATAGGTATTTTCGGCTGAGACAAAGACATCGGAAGGATATTTGTGTGTAATTTGGCTAGGGTTAGCCTTTTCACAGACCCTGGCGTAGGGAATGGTGTCTATTTTTAGTTAGTGTTACCGAACTTCTTTTATCAGGGGAGACTATTTAACAAGGGAGATGATGCATGTTTCCAGTAAACGTAGTAAATACGTTTATGCATTAGACTAAATACCAAGAAACTCTGATCAGCATGCACTTCCAGAGCAATTAATCAGTCTCTTTAGAAGACTAAACATCTTGAATCATTTTCTTACCTGAGGAATGGTTAGTGCAGCCTCTGATGAGGAATTGTCTGAGAACAGTGTTTTTCAAAGATGAATGAATATAAAAAAAATGCAGTATCAAAACTATTAATACTTCCTGTCAGAAAGCTGTCAGAAAACCTTCCGACAGCAACAATCTAAGGTCATGTACATATGTTGTAAAGTGGAATATTGTTTTTGTTAAGCAAAGACCAGGAGTTAGGGTTAGGGTTAGGGTTAGGGTTAGGGTTAGGGTTAGGGTTAGGGTTAGGGTTAGGGTTAGGGTTAGGGTTAGGGTTAGGGTTAGGGTTAGGGGTTAGGGTTAGGGTTAGGGTTAGGGTTAGGGTTAGGGTTAGGGTTAGGGTTAGGGTTAGGGTTAGGGTTAGGGGTTAGGGTTAGGGTTAGGGTTAGGGTTAGGGTTAGGGTTAGGGTTAGGGTTAGGGTTAGGGTTAGGGTTAGGGTTAGGGTTAAGGGTTAGGGTTAGGGTTAGGGTTAGGGTTAGGGTTAGGGTTAGGGTTAGGGTTAGGGTTAGGGGGTTAGGGTTAGGGTTAGGGTTAGGGAATAGGTATTTTCGGCTGAGACAAAGACATCGGAAGGATATTTGTGTGTAATTTGGCTAGGGTTAGCCTTTTCACAGACCCTGGCGTAGGGAATGGTGTCTATTTTTAGTTAGTGTTACCGAACTTCTTTTATCAGGGGAGACTATTTAACAAGGGAGATGATGCATGTTTCCAGTAAACGTAGTAAATACGTTTATGCATTAGACTAAATACCAAGAAACTCTGATCAGCATGCACTTCCAGAGCAATTAATCAGTCTCTTTAGAAGACTAAACATCTTGAATCATTTTCTTACCTGAGGAATGGTTAGTGCAGCCTCTGATGAGGAATTGTCTGAGAACAGTGTTTTTCAAAGATGAATGAATATAAAAAAAATGCAGTATCAAAACTATTAATACTTCCTGTCAGAAAGCTGTCAGAAAACCTTCCGACAGCAACAATCTAAGGTCATGTACATATGTTGTAAAGTGGAATATTGTTTTTGTTAAGCAAAGACCAGGAGTTAGGGTTAGGGTTAGGGTTAGGGTTAGGGTTAGGGTTAGGGTTAGGGTTAGGGTTAGGGTTAGGGTTAGGGTTAGGGTTAGGAATTTGCATTCAAATTCTGGCATCACGGGTTTCAAAATCTGGCATCAACTTCAAAATCTGGCATGATATATTGAAAATATGGCATTTTCAGTCAAAATCTGGCATTTGGTTGTCAAAATCTGGCAAGTTGCTAATTTTCAAAAAGATGGCATTGAATTGAAATTCAATCAATTTATAGAGATTTCCTTTGCAGTTTTGCTGAATTATTGTTTGTTCATGTAATCGATTATTCTTACCTGTGATATTGACTTCCCATTTAACGTTGTTTTGCTATATTAATGAGATATATATTTCATATTGCAGTTTTTAATATTTGGAATCTGAATCTTATAGGGTTTGACTGATTTTTCTATGCTTGTATAGTCCTTTCGCACATTGGTTTGGCTGGGATAGCAAAATGTCTTTGATATTACCTATGAAAATGTATGTTTCCTATTAGTTTGTGCATTGTATCTTTGCATTATTTTATATTTTGCTTTGCACACCCTTATGCTATCCATAAACATCTCTGCTCTAGTAGGATATTGTGTATTTTTTGGAAGATTTGTCAATGTGTGGGTCCTAATGTATTCATTTGAGCGCCCTGTCACGTTAGCCAGTATGTTCAAAGCAAATTTAAACATACTGTTACCGGTCAGCACGAAGGGGGCGTGTGACTAGGACTTGTAACAAAAGAAAAACATACACTAAGCAAATGTTTTTCTCCTGTCACCATTTGCCAACCGTATTTTTTTTCTTTCTTTTTTCTTTTTTCTTTTTTTTTTCCTTTTTCTTTTTTTTTTTCTTTTTTCTCTTTTTTTTGCTTTTTTTTCTTTCTTTTTCTTTTTTTCTCTCTTTTTTTCTTTCTTTCTTTTCATTTTATCTTGAGTATTCTTCATATTTCTTTATTTTTTTTTATTCAATACATATAATTTGTAAGCATGCATTACAGATTCTTTTTTGACTTTTTCAGTTTTGGGCGAATAATTGAGTATAATTTTTCATAAATTGCCTCTGTACCATACTTTTCCACAAGGGATCTCCCTGCTGCTGCTGAATTGGCTTTGCTAACCGTTACCTTTTTTGTTACACGGCGTGTTTCTGCAATGGCATCCAGTAGCTCCTGATGAAATAGTAACTCAACTGCTAGGGTATCTTCTGGAGCCCAGTATACTCTCTTCTTTATCTGCTTATCTTGAGTTGTGTTTACAATTGTATCTTCTTCCAGATCTTTCTCTACTATGTTCTGCTCTTCTGCTGTGGTTTGATTTTGTACTGTTACTGTTTTCGTTCCCTCTGTTGCTGTTATTGCTTGCTTGTTCTGAGGCATAGGAACATTTAACAGGCTCACTAGCTCCCCAAAAGGAATTTGTTCTCGGATGTCACGAGCTGAAAGGTCCACTGGGTTTTTCAGAAAATTGTTGGCAAGCTCTGAGGCAAAAATTAGCAGGAGGTTACTTTGAATGGATGGATCTGCATCTTTAGACTTTGGTATAAGTTGTCCAAGTGTTGTGCTTAGCTCGATGTTGTAGACTGTCTTCACACTGGTCTCAAATTTTTCTGTAATCTTGTAGCGTCTTGTTTCTAAAACTGTAACCCAGGGATCTTTCTTATATTCTATTTCCATTTTAACTGCTTCCCTGGTCAATTCATCTGACTTTTCTGACTTACAGAAAGAAATCATGGTCTTAATAAATTCTTTCTTCTCTGGCAGTGAAAAAGGGTTTTCCTGTTCCATGATGTCCTTGAAATTAGCAGGTGTTTCAGCTTTCTTCTTTAAGGTGGTAGTCTCTTCAGCATCTTCATTTGATATGTCCTTTTCATTTGCAACCTCAGTTGCGGTGACTGACTCTGTACTGATAGGCCCTTCCTCTTCAACCACAGTGGCGGTGACTGACTCAGTACTGATAGGCCCTTCCTCTTCAACCACAGTGGCGGTGACTGACCCAGCACTGATAGGCCCTTCCTCTTCAACCTCAGTGGCGGTGACTGACCCAGGATTGATAAACCCTTCCTCTTCAGAGGATGTGGTTGCTCCTGTGAGACCCTTTTCTTTCGCAGCAGCTGCAGATATTGTTGAATGGATCTTCTGGACCACCGCTGCTGATCTTTTTTGGCTTTGTTTCAGCTGATAGAAATTGGCCCCTGTGCCCTCACCATGTGCTAGCTGCTGTGCTAAAGGACCTGCAAGTTCTGGCTCCTCTTCTCGAACAAGGGTTGTAATGAGCTTTCTCACCATGGTAGCGGTAAATTTTGGGTCCTTCTTGTTCAAAGTTTCAAGAGCTCCTGATCTGGAGAGGGCCTTCCGAACTGACTGGGCTGCATTTGATGCTGTCATTTCATTTCCGGCATATGTTACAAACATTGGTTTGTTACTAGCTCTGTTCAGGGTCTCTTCAGCTTGCATTGTCTGGATAGCAAATTCTTTCATCACCGAGTATTGCTTTGGCGTGAGGGAAAAATTGGCAACTCCTCTTGAAGCTGATGTTTTATGGCTAGACACCCCAAACACTTTCATTCCATTCTCATCCTTTGCCTGTAACACATTCGACGGCCGAATATCTCTAATGGCAGATGTTCGATGCCCATTTGTGCATACAAGCATCGCCATTAGAGCATCTCTAATGGCACAGTAGGTTAAAATGCCATCAAAAACTTCTCCTTTGAATGTGGTTGTTTCCATGGTGTCAAGATGGTAGGACTCCAGATAGTCGGAAACTGCACTTGCTGGGAGAAGCTCCTCATGTTCTTGGAGTGCAAATTCTGTTTTCCTCTGGGCCACATCATCCCTTAGATTCCGGTTGTAGTTCTTTGTCTCTTTTATCAGTATCTTCAGTTGATCTTTAGTCAGTTCATTCTGGTCGCAGGATGAAGAATCCAAAAATTCTAGAAAATATACAAATGAGCATAAATAACTGCGCAGAGTCCCTGGTTTAATTTGTAGTCGTTGGTGTTCAACATATTCTAAAATCTCTTCACTTTTTATGTCTTCTAAATTTAATGGTGTTTCGTCAGCCTCTTCTTGTGTTGTAAGTCCCCTCCATACTTTCAACGCTTGTGACCCATGTTGTTTTGCAGACTTTTTTGTAGTTTTTTTACCTTTCATCGTTTGAAGCCATTCTATAAATGCGTTGATTATTACAATGCTTACAACCCTTTTATTTTTGGGTGCTGTAACTCTAGGTGAAGGTCCAGTTAGAGACAGTTGCTCCTCTAAGCTAACTTTTCTAGCGTCTCGTCTCATTTGGTGCGACAGTCCATCTTTTCTCGTAATTTCATGTTTGTTGTTAAGGTGTTCGGCTAGATGCGCCACAACTTTTCCACAAAGTGAGCATGTTGAGACTTTCTTAGAGCCCATTGAAATTGCCTTTTGCACTCTAGCCCTCCTCTTCGCCTTTTCCCTCTCTATTTTATGGGCATTTTCATAGTGCCTATCTAGCCTTTCCCTGATAAATACACCACAAATATCGCATGGGTAGAGGGATACTTTGGGCTTAACAGTCCCAGAGGTGGCTGATTCTTTTGCCTTCTTTGTCGGTACATTGGGCTCTTCTTCAGAAGTTGGTCTCTTAGCTGCAGTGCTGGGTTTTGGCAGTTTTTTCATTGATAGATGATTCCTGTCTACTTGATTTTTCTGCTTTTTCATTTTTTCTATCAGGCGATGTGCTGCCTGCATGCCTGGAGATTGTGGTGGTAAATCTTCCCTTCTGCTGGTAGAGATATCTTCCTGTCTGTTTTTTTTTCTAGGTGGCATAAATTCTAAGGCAGTACTCGGCCGTTTTCCTGTTTGCTTGGTGACGGTGCTATCTCGTTGTGTTTGGCCTTTATATAATTTCAAATTAGCAGTGGACATGTGTTGAGGTTTCTTTGGTCGCTCAGCTATTATTTCCTTCATCATGGGATCTGCATTTTGTTTCTTTCGTATGTTATGAAATAGACTGTTGATGCGCTCATGCCCAGGGGTCGGTGGTAGCACGGATGGCCCAGAGGAGGAGGAAATTGGACTTCCGGTTACATCACAAATAACTGTCTCAGTTTGGCCTCTTGTCTTTCTGGGTGTACTAGGGCCAGCTATTCTTGTTCGTCTTACTTCAGAATCCAGTTTGGCACCTTCATCCCATTCAACAGTATGTGTACTCTCAGACCATATATCTTCCAAGTCCTCTAAGGATGAAACATCTGTCCCTGTACCAGCAGCCTGAAATCATTTGATAAAATAATTTTGGATTAAAGATTAGTTTAGAATTTACTCTAACTCTTAAGGCTTATAATTGTCTTTGTATTTCAATATATAATCCAAGATTCTGATTTTGAATTTCCAATGAAATTTATACAGGGTACACAATGGGAAATTACTGCTATTAAAATGATCATAAGTATAAAAATTATGTAGCTAGATATAAGCATACAATTTTGAAATTCAGTTGTGTGTTTGCTTATACTTATTTGGGATGTGATTTATTACTCCTTGAAAATGCTATGTTTACATGCATGTACTAAAACCTGTTCAGTGTTGAATGATTTTGCTTGTTGCTGATTCATAGAACAATTATTTCTAGAAGACTGACCTTCTTCCTAGTGTTGAAGAGAACTCCTGGTGTGCCTGCTTGAACAAAGTCCTCAATACTGCCTCTATCATTCCTGCATTCGTTCACTGGTTTCTATCAAAAAGTAAAACATCACCATGTGATATTCAAATAAGATGCATATTCTTTCAGACTGCCTTATTAAGAATAAAAGTGCCTATGGGTCATGACATAAAAAGAATGATTTCCCCAAACTCCACTAGTCATAATGTCAGGATTCGTATACATTTCAGCATTATACTGTATGTTTGCATTTTTGTATATAGCAGCATTTGCATCAATACAATTTGTTTTATGCAGATTAATATAGGACAAACCACTGTGTTACATGAGTATTTTAAATACCCTATTAGCCAAAATTCCAGAATTTCAATTACCCTTAGCCTAAATGCCAGAATTCTTATAACCCTTAGCCAAAATTCCAGAATTTGCATTACCCCAGCATCTGTAAAAATCAGAGTTTGATAACTGTGTAGTGTATATTTAATGTCAGGATTCATATACATTTCAGCATTATACTATATGTTCTTTGTATTTTTGTATATAGCAGCATTTGCATTAATACAATTTGTTTTATGCAGATAAATAAAGGACAAACCACTGTTACATGAGTATTTTAAATACCCTATTAGCCAAAATTCCAGAATTTCAATTACCCTTAGCCCAAATGCCAGAATTCTTATAACCCTTAGCCAAAATTCCAGAATTTGTATTACCCCAGCAACCGTAAAAATCAGAGTTTGAAGACTGTGTAGTGTACATTTTTAATAATAATGTAAACTCATTGTATTTTTGCACTTTGAGAGTAAAGTGAGAGGGTTTACAGAACCAATATAATGTCAATATTCGGTAGTTTTAATAAGTTCATATAATTTCCCCTCCATACCCCCATTTCAAAACTCTTCTATCAAAAGAGACTAACATAGAATGGCAAGAACTATTCAAAGTAGCATAGATACTAATGAATGAGAGTGATAAAAGATGTCAATGGGCACTGTGTCTAAAGTGAGAAGGTTTATGCTACTAGCATATATGCCGAAACTGGGTTGTTTGAATAAGTTTGGATAATTCTGACTTGATAATCCCTTTCCTGAATCTACTCTCAAAAGGCAGTTGCATCAATTGACATGAAATATTAAGAGTAGCATAGATGCTAATGAATGACACTAAAAACACATACTTTTGGACTCTTCAACTAAAGTGAGAGAGCTTACAGAACCAATATATCTAACAAAATGGGGAAGTTTTAATAAGTTCGGAAAATACCGATGCCATAACCCCATTCAAAAATTCGTCTCTCAAAAGAGGGTAACATAGAATGGCCTGAAACAATCATAGAAGCATAGATACTAATGAATGAGACTGAATTCAAATGACATAAGACTCTGTGACTGGAGTGAGAAGGTTTATGCTACTAGCATATATGCCAAAACTGGGTTGTTTAAATTTTTTTTTTCTTCATAATTTTGACTCCATAATGCCATGCCAAACCTTTACCCTCAAAAGACAGATGCATAAAATTGCATGAAATATTCTTATTAACATCAGTTCTAATAAATGTGATTAAAAACATATTCTTTTGCACTTTGAGAGTAAAGTGAGAGGGTTGACAGAACCAATATAATGTCAATATTCGGTAGTTTTAATAAGTTCATATAATTTCCCCTCCATACCCCCATTTCAAAACTCTTCTATCAAAAGAGACTAACATAGAATGGCAAGAACTATTCAAAGTAGCATAGATACTAATGAATGAGAGTGATAAAAGATGTCAATGGGCACTGTGTCTAAAGTGAGAAGGTTTATGCTACTAGCATATATGCCGAAACTGGGTTGTTTGAATAAGTTTGGATAATTCTGACCTGATAATCCCTTTCCTGAATCTACTCTCAAAAGGCAGTTGCATCAATTGACATGAAATATTAAGAGTAGCATAGATGCTAATGAATGACACTAAAAACACATACTTTTGGACTCTTCAACTAAAGTGAGAGAGCTTACAGAACCAATATATCTAACAAAATGGGGAAGTTTTAATAAGTTCGGAAAATACCGATGCCATAGCCCCATTCAAAAATTCGTCTCTCAAAAGAGGGTAACATAGAATGGCCTGAAACAATCATAGTAGCATAGATACTAATGAATGAGACTGAATTCAAATGACATAAGACTCTGTGACTGGAGTGAGAAGGTTTATGCTACTAGCATATATGCCAAAACTGGGTTGTTTAAATTTTTTTTTTCTTCATAATTTTGACTCCATAATGCCATGCCAAAACTTTACCCTCAAAAGACAGATGCATAAAATTGCATGAAATATTCTTATTAACATCAGTTCTAATAAATGAGATTAAAAACATATTCTTTTGCACTTTGAGAGTAAAGTGAGAGGGTTTACAGAACCAATATAATGTCAATATTCGGTAGTTTTAATAAGTTCATATAATTTCCCCTCCATACCCCCATTTCAAAACTCCTCTATCAAAAGAGACTAACATAGAATGGCAAGAACTATTCAAAGTAGCATAGATACTAATGAATGAGAGTGATAAAAGATGTCAATGGGCACTGTGTCTAAAGTGAGAAGGTTTATGCTACTAGCATATATGCCGAAACTGGGTTGTTTGATTAGTTTGGATAATTCTGACTTGATAATCCCTTTCCTGAATCTACTCTCAAAAGGCAGTTGCATCAATTGACATGAAATATTAAGAGTAGCATAGATGCTAATGAATGACACTAAAAACACATACTTTTGGACTCTTCAACTAAAGTGAGAGAGCTTACAGAACCAATATATCTTACAAAATGGGGAAGTTTTAATAAGTTCAGAAAATACTGATGCCATAACCCCATTCAAAAATTCATCTCTCAAAAGAGGGTAACATAGAATGGCATGAAACAATCATAGTAGCATAGATACTAATGAATGAGACTGAATTCAAATGACATAAGACTATGTGACTGGAGTGAGAAAGTTTATGCTACTAGCATATATGCCAAAACTGGGTTGTTTAAATAAGTTTGTTTAATTATGACTCCATAATGCCATGCCAAAACTTTACCCTCAAAAGACAGATGCATAAAGTTGCATGAAATATTCTTATTAACATCAGTTCTAATAAATGAGATTAAAAACACATTCTTTTGCACTTTGAGAGTAAAGTGAGAGGGTTTACAGAACCAATATAATGTCAATATTCGGTAGTTTTAATAAGTTCATATAATTTCCCCTCCATACCCCCATTTCAAAACTCTTCTATCAAAAGAGACTAACATAGAATGGCAAGAATTATTCAAAGTAGCATAGATACTAATGAATGAGAGTGATAAAAGATGTCAATGGGCACTGTGTCTAAAGTGAGAAGGTTTATGCTACTAGCATATATGCCGAAACTGGGTATTTTAATAAGTTTGGATAATTCTGACTTGATAATCCCTTTCCTGAATCTACTCTCAAAAGGCAGTTGCATCAATTGACATGAAATATTAAGAGTAGCATAGATGCTAATGAATGACACTAAAAACACATACTTTTGGACTCTTCAACTAAAGTGAGAGAGGTTACAGAACCAATATATCTCACAAAATGGGGAAGTTTTAATAAGTTCAGAAAATACCAATGCCATAACCCCATTCAAAAATTCATCTCTCAAAAGAGGGTAACATAGAATGGCCTGAAACAATCATAGTAGCATAGATACTAATGAATGAGACTGAATTCAAATGACATAAGACTCTGTGACTGGAGTGAGAAGGTTTATGCTACAAGCATATATGCCAAAACTGGGTTGTTTAAATAAGTTTGCATAATTATGACTCCATAATTGTTGAAGATTCTAAGTCGGACAGGGGGGTAATATTTATAACAGTATACATCCACCCTTTGGTGGATAGCGATATTATTGAAAATTCTTAGCGGGACACAGGAAGAAAATTTATAAAATTAAATACCCACCCTGTATCCACTAGCAATATTGTTGTTCATGCTTAGTGGGACACCGGGAATTAAAGTGTTAAACTTTCCATCTGTTTCTGTCATGCTCTTCTGGGTCTCATTCATGTTGCCTTCATCCTAAAACACAGGAAAACATTGCATAAATAATCACAACAACTATGTACTGTTAAAGTGAGTGAGTGAGTGAACTCGGGTTTAACGTCCCACCAACAACGAGGTCATATGGAGACGGGACCTCGGTTTAAAGTCTCATCCGAAAGACCGGAGAAGCGGGGGTTCGAACTTGCGATCCCTGGATTGGTAGTCCGGAGTGTTATCCACTACACTACAGCCACTCCTATACTGTTAAAGTATAATTGAAGAAGTCCAATTCAATGTTTTTTTAACCGACACCGCATCTTACTGACAGTTCTATATTACTTTGCCGGCTAGGTGAATAGAACATTATTTCATAAATGACACCGGGACATCTCAGAGGATGCCCTTTTGGTACAAACAATTAGTATGCTTACATTTTCTTCTTTCTTTTTTATCCCCTCCAGAGTCACTTTAAGGGTGTCTTTGTCCTGAAACACAAGAAAATGATAAAAATAATCATTTCATTATGATTATTTGAATAGAGTTTAGTCATATCCTTTAGTCAGAATTACAGTAAGCATACAAAATCAGTTGCTTTTCATTTATGAATGGCATTCACTTGAGCAACAACACCAACAACAACCCTAACCCAAAAAGACCCAAATTTCTAAGAAATTACTGTATTTTTAACCTGATCTTGTAATAATTGCATAATTTGGACTAGCATTCTTGTTTTCTCATCCATGGTGCCCACATTAAGGGTAGCTTGAGCCATTTTCAGCCTGTTCTTTCACTTTCTAAGAAAGTAAACAAAGAATTCCCTGGAATTGTCAAACAGGAAGTAGAAAGAAACCAAATCGTCCAGAATCACCTCCAAACAATCCTGGTCATTACTGGGGTAGCAGGGAGTGGGGTAAGGGGGTCCCAGGGTGGGGATTCTTAATAGAAAATATCAAACCGGACTGCGCTTTGGTATGTACAACAATATTAGGGTAGGGTCCTGCGGTGGGGATTTGTAATAGAAAATATTAAACCGGACTGCGCTTTGGTATGTACAACAATATTAGGGTAGGGTCCTGCGGTGGGGATTCGTAATAGAAAATATTAAACCGGACTGTGCTTTGGTACGTAGAACAATATAAGTGTAGGGTCCTGGGCTGGAGATTCTTAATAGAAAAAATTAAACCGGACTGGGCTTTGGTATGTACAACAGTATTAGGGTAGGGTCCTGCGGTGGGGATTCTTAATAAAAAATATTAAAACCAGACTGGGCTTTGGTATGTACAACAATATTAGGGTAGGGTCCTGCGGTGGGCATTCTTAATAAAAAATATTAAACCAGACTGCGCTTTGGTATGAAGAACAATATTAGGGTAGTGTCCTGCTGTGGAGATTCGTAATAAAAAATATTAAACGGACTGCGCTTTGGTATGTAGAACAATATTAGGGTATGGTCCTGGGGTGAAGATTCTTAATAAAAAATATTAAACCTGACTGCGCTTTGGTATGTACAACAATATTAGGATAGGGTCCTGGGGTGGGGATTCTTGATAAAAATATCAAACCGGACTGCGCTTTGGTATGAAGAACAATATTAGATGGGTCCTGGGGTGGAGATTCTTAATAAAAAACATTCCCAGAGTATAGTACTGGGGTCCTATATATATATCTTAGCCCCTATGTCTGGTGGGAAGGACCTAGAGTATAGTAATGGAGCTATATGTATATGTACTGGATCCTATAGAATTTATTCTTAGTAGGGGGGGGACCGGAGACTGGGGTAGCAGGGAGTGGGGTAGGGGGACCGGGGACAGGGGTAGCGGGGGACCGAGGTAGCGGGGTTCCGGAAACCAGGGTATAGGAGGGCAGGGGACCAGGGTTTAGGGTACCAGAGAATCGGGGAGCCGGGTAGCGGGGGGACTGGAGACCGGAGTAGCAGGAGTGGGGTAGAAGGGGACCGGGGACAGGGTAGGGGGTTCGGGGAACCGGGGTATCGGTGAGCGGGGTATAGGGGTTTGCGGAACCAGGGTATTGGGTAGCAGGGTACCGGGGTACAGGGGTTCAGGGAACCGTGGTATCTGGGAGCTGGATACAGGGGAGCGGGATTCGGGGAACTGGGGTATCGGGTAGCAGGGGACCGTTGTAACGGAGTTTAGGGAAGCGTGGTATCGGTGAGTGGGGTAGCGGGGGACCGGAGACGGGGGAAGCGGAGTAGCGGGGATCCGGGGTATCGGGGAACGTGATATTTTGATCGTTTATAAATCGATAATATGTGAACAGATTTGTTTAAAACTTTGTAAACCTTATTTTCTACGTGTACTTAACAATCTCTGAAAGTTTTGCAAAGATCGGTTTGAAAAAAAAGGTACACTCCAGACCCCTTTAGGGTGTTACCCCTGGAAAGGGCGAAAATTAGAACCCTGGTAGCCAAAATGCCTGAATTTGGCAGACTATTAGCTTCAAAATGCCAAAATTTCAAAAACCCTGTATGCTTAAATCCAAATTTTAAAACCCTGGGGGCTGGGTAGCTATGGTTTGTGCATTATAACTTTTTTAATAATAGATTAATATGGATTTTTCTATAAACAATGGATAGTTTAAACAGAGTTCTGAAGGATCACACTGTTAAAACTTGTGTTAGCATCCGTTAAAAGAGGTAAGAAAATGTCAAAAATAGATCAAAATGACCAAAAAATCGAACAAAAATGCAGAAATATCTTTTATGTCCTTTAACATTTTTTTATTACAACAATGTCAATATCAAGTGTTTACAACATAGATTCACGTGTATATGGGTTTATTGCATATATATGCCACAACAAATATATTTTCATAAAAATGTATTAAAAACTCACCCATGTAGCCTAAATGCCAAATTTTGATATTTTGACAGTTGATAAATCGATAATATGTGAACAGATTTGTTTAAAACTTTGGAAACCTTATTTTCTACGTGTACTTAACAATCTCTGAAAGTTTTGCAAAGATCGGTTCAAAAATAAAAAAGTTACCAGCTTGGGTTTTTTGGCAGGATTTTCGAACAGAAAATCTGAGAAAATCTGATTTTATATGTATACACCAGAAGACAACTTTTTTTCCTCGAATATGTAGGGTAGTTTTGGTTTGTTTTATGTTTTTGGTGTCATTTTTGTAGATATAACAATGCGAAGCTACAGACCTGCATGCAAAAAATAATGCTTAAATCTTTATTTTTATGCATAGAAACAGTCAAAAATCGAAAATTTGGCATCAGAATATTACATAACTGCTAATATCCATTTACATTTCTATTTTACAAGATATTTCATACAGTAATGGTTTAAAGTACATAATGGGCAACACTTTTTAAATGGAAACAACTGGATTATCTGCAGGCATTAAAAAAGTATTCAAGGAAATATGAGCTACAGAAATCGAAAATCTGGCATCAAATTCCTAATTAGGGTTAGGGTTAGGGTTAGGGGTTAGGGTTAGGGTTAGGGTTAGGGTTAGGGTTAGGGTTAGGGTTAGGGTTAGGGTTAGGGTTAGGGGTTAGGGTTAGGGTTAGGGTTAGGGTTAGGGTTAGGGTTAGGGTTAGGGTTAGGGTTAGGGTTAGGGTTAAGGGTTAGGGTTAGGGTTAGGGTTAGGGTTAGGGTTAGGGTTAGGGTTAGGGGGTTAGGGTTAGGGTTAGGGTTAGGGAATAGGTATTTTCGGCTGAGACAAAGACATCGGAAGGATATTTGTGTGTAATTTGGCTAGGGTTAGCCTTTTCACAGACCCTGGCGTAGGGAATGGTGTCTATTTTTAGTTAGTGTTACCGAACTTCTTTTATCAGGGGAGACTATTTAACAAGGGAGATGATGCATGTTTCCAGTAAACGTAGTAAATACGTTTATGCATTAGACTAAATACCAAGAAACTCTGATCAGCATGCACTTCCAGAGCAATTAATCAGTCTCTTTAGAAGACTAAACATCTTGAATCATTTTCTTACCTGA
Source organism: Ctena decussata (assembly GCA_963989385.1). Lineage (NCBI taxonomy): Eukaryota > Metazoa > Mollusca > Bivalvia > Lucinida > Lucinidae > Ctena > Ctena decussata. The sequence goes on from OZ022499.1 coordinate 56,573, forward strand.
GGAATGGTTAGTGCAGCCTCTGATGAGGAATTGTCTGAGAACAGTGTTTTTCAAAGATGAATGAATATAAAAAAAATGCAGTATCAAAACTATTAATACTTCCTGTCAGAAAGCTGTCAGAAAACCTTCCGACAGCAACAATCTAAGGTCATGTACATATGTTGTAAAGTGGAATATTGTTTTTGTTAAGCAAAGACCAGGAGTTAGGGTTAGGGTTAGGGTTAGGGTTAGGGTTAGGGTTAGGGTTAGGGTTAGGGTTAGGGTTAGGGTTAGGGTTAGGGTTAGGGTTAGGGTTAGGGGTTAGGGTTAGGGTTAGGGTTAGGGTTAGGGTTAGGGTTAGGGTTAGGGTTAGGGTTAGGGTTAGGGGTTAGGGTTAGGGTTAGGGTTAGGGTTAGGGTTAGGGTTAGGGTTAGGGTTAGGGTTAGGGTTAGGGTTAGGGTTAGGGTTAAGGGTTAGGGTTAGGGTTAGGGTTAGGGTTAGGGTTAGGGTTAGGGTTAGGGTTAGGGTTAGGGGGTTAGGGTTAGGGTTAGGGTTAGGGAATAGGTATTTTCGGCTGAGACAAAGACATCGGAAGGATATTTGTGTGTAATTTGGCTAGGGTTAGCCTTTTCACAGACCCTGGCGTAGGGAATGGTGTCTATTTTTAGTTAGTGTTACCGAACTTCTTTTATCAGGGGAGACTATTTAACAAGGGAGATGATGCATGTTTCCAGTAAACGTAGTAAATACGTTTATGCATTAGACTAAATACCAAGAAACTCTGATCAGCATGCACTTCCAGAGCAATTAATCAGTCTCTTTAGAAGACTAAACATCTTGAATCATTTTCTTACCTGAGGAATGGTTAGTGCAGCCTCTGATGAGGAATTGTCTGAGAACAGTGTTTTTCAAAGATGAATGAATATAAAAAAAATGCAGTATCAAAACT
>OZ022499.1:67791-95291 GCA_963989385.1 Ctena decussata
ACCGACCTCATCGCGGTGCAAGGGTGAACATAGTTTAACTTAACTATGGCCAACGGGTAGACTATTTTCTAACCTACATCCTAACACCCTAACTAGCCCTAACCTTAGTTCCGATTGCACCGGCTCCTGCTCTTTCCTTAACCAAAAACATATTCCACTTTACTACATATGTACATGACCCTAGATTGTTGCTGTCGGAAAATTGTCAGAAGTTTTCTGACAGCTTTCTGAACATGCATCATCTCCCTTGTTAAATAGTCTCCCCTGAAAAAAGAAGTTCGGTAACACTTACTAAAAATAGCAACCATTCCCTACGCCAGGGTCTGTGAATAGGCTAACCCTAACCAAACTACACCCAAATATCCTTCCGATGTCTTTGTCTCAGCCGAAAATACCTATTCCCTAACCCTAACCCCTAACCCTAACCCTAACCCTAACCCTAACCCTAACCCTAACCCCTAACCCTAACCCTAACCCTAACCCTAACCCTAACCCTAACCCTAACCCTAACCCTAAACCCTAACCCTAACCCTAACCCTAACCCTAACCCTAACCCTAACCCTAACCCTAACCCTAACCCTACCTATTCCCTAACCCAATACCTCTAACACCCAACACCCTAACCCTAACACTAACACCTAACACCTCTAACACCCAACACCCTAACCTTAACACTAACACCTAACACTCTAACACCCAACACCCTAACCCTAACACCCTAACCCTAACACCCAAACACCTAACACCTCTAACACCCAACACCCTAACCTTAACACTAACACCTAACACTCTAACACCCAACACCCTAACCCTAACACTAACACCTAACACCCTAACACCTCTAACACCCAACACCCTAACCCTAACACCCAAGCACCCTACATCTAACACCTCTAACACCCAACACCCTAACCCCTAGCCCTAACCCACACAATCCAAAGCGTAATTGATAGGACAAGACTGTAAGATTATATATATACATTTTCTGCAATGGGTCAACGCGAGAGTGACATAAAAATAGATTACGTAATTTTGAACCAATCAAACCACTCCGTGTTATGACGTGTAAGCTGTGGGTGGAGCTCCGCATCTCTCATTCCGCATTTTATTTCCGCTTCTTTGGGGTTAGGGTTTGCTTAAGAAACATGAATACGCCAAGGAAAATAATTATTCTTGTACCAGTGGTCATTTTCGGCCCTGGAGGACTTTTGCAACGGGCTGGACGTTACACAAGTGGAGGTGTATGGACAGCCGGGATTTTTAATTTTTCGACAAAGAGAAAGTTCGTGCCACGGTTATTTGTTTTGTTGAGCCTCTGATTCATCTTGATTAGGACTCGGTTATCGACTGGGTCCGACCCCTTGCCATGTCTACCGACCTCATCGCGGTGCAAGGGTGAACATAGTTTAACTTAACTATGGCCAACGGGTAGACTATTTTCTAACCTACATCCTAACACCCTAACTAGCCCTAACCTTAGTTCCGATTGCACCGGCTCCTGCTCTTTCCTTAACCAAAAACATATTCCACTTTACTACATATGTACATGACCCTAGATTGTTGCTGTCGGAAAATTGTCAGAAGTTTTCTGACAGCTTTCTGAACATGCATCATCTCCCTTGTTAAATAGTCTCCCCTGAAAAAAGAAGTTCGGTAACACTTACTAAAAATAGCAACCATTCCCTACGCCAGGGTCTGTGAATAGGCTAACCCTAACCAAACTACACCCAAATATCCTTCCGATGTCTTTGTCTCAGCCGAAAATACCTATTCCCTAACCCTAACCCTAACCCTAACCCTAACCCTAACCCTAACCCTAACCCTAACCCTAACCCCTAACCCTAACCCTAACCCTAACCCTAACCCTAACCCTAACCCTAACCCTAACCCTAACCCTAACCCTACCTATTCCCTAACCCAATACCTCTAACACCCAACACCCTAACCCTAACACTAACACCTAACACCTCTAACACCCAACACCCTAACCTTAACACTAACACCTAACACTCTAACACCCAACACCCTAACCCTAACACCCTAACCCTAACACCCAAACACCTAACACCTCTAACACCCAACACCCTAACCTTAACACTAACACCTAACACTCTAACACCCAACACCCTAACCCTAACACTAACACCTAACACCCTAACACCTCTAACACCCAACACCCTAACCCTAACACCCAAGCACCCTACATCTAACACCTCTAACACCCAACACCCTAACCCCTAGCCCTAACCCACACAATCCAAAGCGTAATTGATAGGACAAGACTGTAAGATTATATATATACATTTTCTGCAATGGGTCAACGCGAGAGTGACATAAAAATAGATTACGTAATTTTGAACCAATCAAACCACTCCGTGTTATGACGTGTAAGCTGTGGGTGGAGCTCCGCATCTCTCATTCCGCATTTTATTTCCGCTTCTTTGGGGTTAGGGTTTGCTTAAGAAACATGAATACGCCAAGGAAAATAATTATTCTTGTACCAGTGGTCATTTTCGGCCCTGGAGGACTTTTGCAACGGGCTGGACGTTACACAAGTGGAGGTGTATGGACAGCCGGGATTTTTAATTTTTCGACAAAGAGAAAGTTCGTGCCACGGTTATTTGTTTTGTTGAGCCTCTGATTCATCTTGATTAGGACTCGGTTATCGACTGGGTCCGACCCCTTGCCATGTCTACCGACCTCATCGCGGTGCAAGGGTGAACATAGTTTAACTTAACTATGGCCAACGGGTAGACTATTTTCTAACCTACATCCTAACACCCTAACTAGCCCTAACCTTAGTTCCGATTGCACCGGCTCCTGCTCTTTCCTTAACCAAAAACATATTCCACTTTACTACATATGTACATGACCCTAGATTGTTGCTGTCGGAAAATTGTCAGAAGTTTTCTGACAGCTTTCTGAACATGCATCATCTCCCTTGTTAAATAGTCTCCCCTGAAAAAAGAAGTTCGGTAACACTTACTAAAAATAGCAACCATTCCCTACGCCAGGGTCTGTGAATAGGCTAACCCTAACCAAACTACACCCAAATATCCTTCCGATGTCTTTGTCTCAGCCGAAAATACCTATTCCCTAACCCTAACCCTAACCCTAACCCTAACCCTAACCCTAACCCTAACCCTAACCCCTAACCCTAACCCTAACCCTAACCCTAACCCTAACCCTAACCCTAACCCTAACCCTAACCCTAACCCTAACCCTAACCCTACCTATTCCCTAACCCAATACCTCTAACACCCAACACCCTAACCCTAACACTAACACCTAACACCTCTAACACCCAACACCCTAACCTTAACACTAACACCTAACACTCTAACACCCAACACCCTAACCCTAACACCCTAACCCTAACACCCAAACACCTAACACCTCTAACACCCAACACCCTAACCTTAACACTAACACCTAACACTCTAACACCCAACACCCTAACCCTAACACTAACACCTAACACCCTAACACCTCTAACACCCAACACCCTAACCCTAACACCCAAGCACCCTACATCTAACACCTCTAACACCCAACACCCTAACCCCTAGCCCTAACCCACACAATCCAAAGCGTAATTGATAGGACAAGACTGTAAGATTATATATATACATTTTCTGCAATGGGTCAACGCGAGAGTGACATAAAAATAGATTACGTAATTTTGAACCAATCAAACCACTCCGTGTTATGACGTGTAAGCTGTGGGTGGAGCTCCGCATCTCTCATTCCGCATTTTATTTCCGCTTCTTTGGGGTTAGGGTTTGCTTAAGAAACATGAATACGCCAAGGAAAATAATTATTCTTGTACCAGTGGTCATTTTCGGCCCTGGAGGACTTTTGCAACGGGCTGGACGTTACACAAGTGGAGGTGTATGGACAGCCGGGATTTTTAATTTTTCGACAAAGAGAAAGTTCGTGCCACGGTTATTTGTTTTGTTGAGCCTCTGATTCATCTTGATTAGGACTCGGTTATCGACTGGGTCCGACCCCTTGCCATGTCTACCGACCTCATCGCGGTGCAAGGGTGAACATAGTTTAACTTAACTATGGCCAACGGGTAGACTATTTTCTAACCTACATCCTAACACCCTAACTAGCCCTAACCTTAGTTCCGATTGCACCGGCTCCTGCTCTTTCCTTAACCAAAAACATATTCCACTTTACTACATATGTACATGACCCTAGATTGTTGCTGTCGGAAAATTGTCAGAAGTTTTCTGACAGCTTTCTGAACATGCATCATCTCCCTTGTTAAATAGTCTCCCCTGAAAAAAGAAGTTCGGTAACACTTACTAAAAATAGCAACCATTCCCTACGCCAGGGTCTGTGAATAGGCTAACCCTAACCAAACTACACCCAAATATCCTTCCGATGTCTTTGTCTCAGCCGAAAATACCTATTCCCTAACCCTAACCCTAACCCTAACCCTAACCCTAACCCTAACCCTAACCCTAACCCTAACCCTAACCCTAACCCTAACCCTAACCCTAACCCTACCTATTCCCTAACCCAATACCTCTAACACCCAACACCCTAACCCTAACACTAACACCTAACACCTCTAACACCCAACACCCTAACCTTAACACTAACACCTAACACTCTAACACCCAACACCCTAACCCTAACACCCTAACCCTAACACCCAAACACCTAACACCTCTAACACCCAACACCCTAACCTTAACACTAACACCTAACACTCTAACACCCAACACCCTAACCCTAACACTAACACCTAACACCCTAACACCTCTAACACCCAACACCCTAACCCTAACACCCAAGCACCCTACATCTAACACCTCTAACACCCAACACCCTAACCCCTAGCCCTAACCCACACAATCCAAAGCGTAATTGATAGGACAAGACTGTAAGATTATATATATACATTTTCTGCAATGGGTCAACGCGAGAGTGACATAAAAATAGATTACGTAATTTTGAACCAATCAAACCACTCCGTGTTATGACGTGTAAGCTGTGGGTGGAGCTCCGCATCTCTCATTCCGCATTTTATTTCCGCTTCTTTGGGGTTAGGGTTTGCTTAAGAAACATGAATACGCCAAGGAAAATAATTATTCTTGTACCAGTGGTCATTTTCGGCCCTGGAGGACTTTTGCAACGGGCTGGACGTTACACAAGTGGAGGTGTATGGACAGCCGGGATTTTTAATTTTTCGACAAAGAGAAAGTTCGTGCCACGGTTATTTGTTTTGTTGAGCCTCTGATTCATCTTGATTAGGACTCGGTTATCGACTGGGTCCGACCCCTTGCCATGTCTACCGACCTCATCGCGGTGCAAGGGTGAACATAGTTTAACTTAACTATGGCCAACGGGTAGACTATTTTCTAACCTACATCCTAACACCCTAACTAGCCCTAACCTTAGTTCCGATTGCACCGGCTCCTGCTCTTTCCTTAACCAAAAACATATTCCACTTTACTACATATGTACATGACCCTAGATTGTTGCTGTCGGAAAATTGTCAGAAGTTTTCTGACAGCTTTCTGAACATGCATCATCTCCCTTGTTAAATAGTCTCCCCTGAAAAAAGAAGTTCGGTAACACTTACTAAAAATAGCAACCATTCCCTACGCCAGGGTCTGTGAATAGGCTAACCCTAACCAAACTACACCCAAATATCCTTCCGATGTCTTTGTCTCAGCCGAAAATACCTATTCCCTAACCCTAACCCTAACCCTAACCCTAACCCTAACCCTAACCCTAACCCTAACCCTAACCCTAACCCTAACCCTAACCCTAACCCTAACCCTAACCCCTAACCCTAACCCTAACCCTAACCCTAACCCTAACCCTAACCCTAACCCTAACCCTAACCCTAACCCTAACCCTAACCCTAACCCTAACCCTAACCCTAACCCTAACCCTAACCCTAACCCTAACCCTAACCCTAACCCTAACCCTAACCCTAACCCTAACCCTAACCCTAACCCTAACCCTAACCCTCCTAACCCTAACCCTAACCCTAACCCTAACCCTAACCCTAACCCTAACCCTAACCCTAACCCTAACCCTAACCCTAACCCTAACCCTAACCCTAACCCTAACCCTAACCCTAACCCTAACCCTAACCCTAACCCTAACCCTAACCCTAACCCTAACCCAACACCCTAACCTTTACACTAACACCTAACACTCTAACACCCAACACCCTAACCCTAACACCCTAACCCTAACACCCAAACACCTAACACCTCTAACACCCAACACCCTAACCTTAACACTAACACCTAACACTCTAACACCCAACACCCTAACCCTAACACTAACACCTAACACCCTAACACCTCTAACACCCAACACCCTAACCCTAACACCCAAGCACCCTACATCTAACACCTCTAACACCCAACACCCTAACCCCTAGCCCTAACCCACACAATCCAAAGCGTAATTGATAGGACAAGACTGTAAGATTATATATATACATTTTCTGCAATGGGTCAACGCGAGAGTGACATAAAAATAGATTACGTAATTTTGAACCAATCAAACCACTCCGTGTTATGACGTGTAAGCTGTGGGTGGAGCTCCGCATCTCTCATTCCGCATTTTATTTCCGCTTCTTTGGGGTTAGGGTTTGCTTAAGAAACATGAATACGCCAAGGAAAATAATTATTCTTGTACCAGTGGTCATTTTCGGCCCTGGAGGACTTTTGCAACGGGCTGGACGTTACACAAGTGGAGGTGTATGGACAGCCGGGATTTTTAATTTTTCGACAAAGAGAAAGTTCGTGCCACGGTTATTTGTTTTGTTGAGCCTCTGATTCATCTTGATTAGGACTCGGTTATCGACTGGGTCCGACCCCTTGCCATGTCTACCGACCTCATCGCGGTGCAAGGGTGAACATAGTTTAACTTAACTATGGCCAACGGGTAGACTATTTTCTAACCTACATCCTAACACCCTAACTAGCCCTAACCTTAGTTCCGATTGCACCGGCTCCTGCTCTTTCCTTAACCAAAAACATATTCCACTTTACTACATATGTACATGACCCTAGATTGTTGCTGTCGGAAAATTGTCAGAAGTTTTCTGACAGCTTTCTGAACATGCATCATCTCCCTTGTTAAATAGTCTCCCCTGAAAAAAGAAGTTCGGTAACACTTACTAAAAATAGCAACCATTCCCTACGCCAGGGTCTGTGAATAGGCTAACCCTAACCAAACTACACCCAAATATCCTTCCGATGTCTTTGTCTCAGCCGAAAATACCTATTCCCTAACCCTAACCCTAACCCTAACCCTAACCCTAACCCTAACCCTAACCCTAACCCTAACCCTAACCCTAACCCTAACCCTAACCCTAACCCTAACCCTACCTATTCCCTAACCCAATACCTCTAACACCCAACACCCTAACCCTAACACTAACACCTAACACCTCTAACACCCAACACCCTAACCTTAACACTAACACCTAACACTCTAACACCCAACACCCTAACCCTAACACCCTAACCCTAACACCCAAACACCTAACACCTCTAACACCCAACACCCTAACCTTAACACTAACACCTAACACTCTAACACCCAACACCCTAACCCTAACACTAACACCTAACACCCTAACACCTCTAACACCCAACACCCTAACCCTAACACCCAAGCACCCTACATCTAACACCTCTAACACCCAACACCCTAACCCCTAGCCCTAACCCACACAATCCAAAGCGTAATTGATAGGACAAGACTGTAAGATTATATATATACATTTTCTGCAATGGGTCAACGCGAGAGTGACATAAAAATAGATTACGTAATTTTGAACCAATCAAACCACTCCGTGTTATGACGTGTAAGCTGTGGGTGGAGCTCCGCATCTCTCATTCCGCATTTTATTTCCGCTTCTTTGGGGTTAGGGTTTGCTTAAGAAACATGAATACGCCAAGGAAAATAATTATTCTTGTACCAGTGGTCATTTTCGGCCCTGGAGGACTTTTGCAACGGGCTGGACGTTACACAAGTAGAGGTGTATGGACAGCCGGGATTTTTAATTTTTCGACAAAGAGAAAGTTCGTGCCACGGTTATTTGTTTTGTTGAGCCTCTGATTCATCTTGATTAGGACTCGGTTATCGACTGGGTCCGACCCCTTGCCATGTCTACCGACCTCATCGCGGTGCAAGGGTGAACATAGTTTAACTTAACTATGGCCAACGGGTAGACTATTTTCTAACCTACATCCTAACACCCTAACTAGCCCTAACCTTAGTTCCGATTGCACCGGCTCCTGCTCTTTCCTTAACCAAAAACATATTCCACTTTACTACATATGTACATGACCCTAGATTGTTGCTGTCGGAAAATTGTCAGAAGTTTTCTGACAGCTTTCTGAACATGCATCATCTCCCTTGTTAAATAGTCTCCCCTGAAAAAAGAAGTTCGGTAACACTTACTAAAAATAGCAACCATTCCCTACGCCAGGGTCTGTGAATAGGCTAACCCTAACCAAACTACACCCAAATATCCTTCCGATGTCTTTGTCTCAGCCGAAAATACCTATTCCCTAACCCTAACCCTAACCCTAACCCTAACCCTAACCCTAACCCTAACCCTAACCCCTAACCCTAACCCTAACCCTAACCCTAACCCTAACCCTAACCCTAACCCTAACCCTAACCCTAACCCTAACCCTAACCCTACCTATTCCCTAACCCAATACCTCTAACACCCAACACCCTAACCCTAACACTAACACCTAACACCTCTAACACCCAACACCCTAACCTTAACACTAACACCTAACACTCTAACACCCAACACCCTAACCCTAACACCCTAACCCTAACACCCAAACACCTAACACCTCTAACACCCAACACCCTAACCTTAACACTAACACCTAACACTCTAACACCCAACACCCTAACCCTAACACTAACACCTAACACCCTAACACCTCTAACACCCAACACCCTAACCCTAACACCCAAGCACCCTACATCTAACACCTCTAACACCCAACACCCTAACCCCTAGCCCTAACCCACACAATCCAAAGCGTAATTGATAGGACAAGACTGTAAGATTATATATATACATTTTCTGCAATGGGTCAACGCGAGAGTGACATAAAAATAGATTACGTAATTTTGAACCAATCAAACCACTCCGTGTTATGACGTGTAAGCTGTGGGTGGAGCTCCGCATCTCTCATTCCGCATTTTATTTCCGCTTCTTTGGGGTTAGGGTTTGCTTAAGAAACATGAATACGCCAAGGAAAATAATTATTCTTGTACCAGTGGTCATTTTCGGCCCTGGAGGACTTTTGCAACGGGCTGGACGTTACACAAGTGGAGGTGTATGGACAGCCGGGATTTTTAATTTTTCGACAAAGAGAAAGTTCGTGCCACGGTTATTTGTTTTGTTGAGCCTCTGATTCATCTTGATTAGGACTCGGTTATCGACTGGGTCCGACCCCTTGCCATGTCTACCGACCTCATCGCGGTGCAAGGGTGAACATAGTTTAACTTAACTATGGCCAACGGGTAGACTATTTTCTAACCTACATCCTAACACCCTAACTAGCCCTAACCTTAGTTCCGATTGCACCGGCTCCTGCTCTTTCCTTAACCAAAAACATATTCCACTTTACTACATATGTACATGACCCTAGATTGTTGCTGTCGGAAAATTGTCAGAAGTTTTCTGACAGCTTTCTGAACATGCATCATCTCCCTTGTTAAATAGTCTCCCCTGAAAAAAGAAGTTCGGTAACACTTACTAAAAATAGCAACCATTCCCTACGCCAGGGTCTGTGAATAGGCTAACCCTAACCAAACTACACCCAAATATCCTTCCGATGTCTTTGTCTCAGCCGAAAATACCTATTCCCTAACCCTAACCCTAACCCTAACCCTAACCCTAACCCTAACCCTAACCCTAACCCTAACCCTAACCCTAACCCTAACCCTAACCCTAACCCTACCTATTCCCTAACCCAATACCTCTAACACCCAACACCCTAACCCTAACACTAACACCTAACACCTCTAACACCCAACACCCTAACCTTAACACTAACACCTAACACTCTAACACCCAACACCCTAACCCTAACACCCTAACCCTAACACCCAAACACCTAACACCTCTAACACCCAACACCCTAACCTTAACACTAACACCTAACACTCTAACACCCAACACCCTAACCCTAACACTAACACCTAACACCCTAACACCTCTAACACCCAACACCCTAACCCTAACACCCAAGCACCCTACATCTAACACCTCTAACACCCAACACCCTAACCCCTAGCCCTAACCCACACAATCCAAAGCGTAATTGATAGGACAAGACTGTAAGATTATATATATACATTTTCTGCAATGGGTCAACGCGAGAGTGACATAAAAATAGATTACGTAATTTTGAACCAATCAAACCACTCCGTGTTATGACGTGTAAGCTGTGGGTGGAGCTCCGCATCTCTCATTCCGCATTTTATTTCCGCTTCTTTGGGGTTAGGGTTTGCTTAAGAAACATGAATACGCCAAGGAAAATAATTATTCTTGTACCAGTGGTCATTTTCGGCCCTGGAGGACTTTTGCAACGGGCTGGACGTTACACAAGTGGAGGTGTATGGACAGCCGGGATTTTTAATTTTTCGACAAAGAGAAAGTTCGTGCCACGGTTATTTGTTTTGTTGAGCCTCTGATTCATCTTGATTAGGACTCGGTTATCGACTGGGTCCGACCCCTTGCCATGTCTACCGACCTCATCGCGGTGCAAGGGTGAACATAGTTTAACTTAACTATGGCCAACGGGTAGACTATTTTCTAACCTACATCCTAACACCCTAACTAGCCCTAACCTTAGTTCCGATTGCACCGGCTCCTGCTCTTTCCTTAACCAAAAACATATTCCACTTTACTACATATGTACATGACCCTAGATTGTTGCTGTCGGAAAATTGTCAGAAGTTTTCTGACAGCTTTCTGAACATGCATCATCTCCCTTGTTAAATAGTCTCCCCTGAAAAAAGAAGTTCGGTAACACTTACTAAAAATAGCAACCATTCCCTACGCCAGGGTCTGTGAATAGGCTAACCCTAACCAAACTACACCCAAATATCCTTCCGATGTCTTTGTCTCAGCCGAAAATACCTATTCCCTAACCCTAACCCTAACCCTAACCCTAACCCTAACCCTAACCCTAACCCTAACCCTAACCCTAACCCTAACCCTAACCCTAACCCTAACCCTAACCCCTAACCCTAACCCTAACCCTAACCCTAACCCTAACCCTAACCCTAACCCTAACCCTAACCCTAACCCTAACCCTAACCCTAACCCTAACCCTAACCCTAACCCTAACCCTAACCCTAACCCTAACCCTAACCCTAACCCTAACCCTAACCCTAACCCTAACCCTAACCCTAACCCTAACCCTAACCCTCCTAACCCTAACCCTAACCCTAACCCTAACCCTAACCCTAACCCTAACCCTAACCCTAACCCTAACCCTAACCCTAACCCTAACCCTAACCCTAACCCTAACCCTAACCCTAACCCTAACCCTAACCCTAACCCTAACCCTAACCCTAACCCTAACCCAACACCCTAACCTTTACACTAACACCTAACACTCTAACACCCAACACCCTAACCCTAACACCCTAACCCTAACACCCAAACACCTAACACCTCTAACACCCAACACCCTAACCTTAACACTAACACCTAACACTCTAACACCCAACACCCTAACCCTAACACTAACACCTAACACCCTAACACCTCTAACACCCAACACCCTAACCCTAACACCCAAGCACCCTACATCTAACACCTCTAACACCCAACACCCTAACCCCTAGCCCTAACCCACACAATCCAAAGCGTAATTGATAGGACAAGACTGTAAGATTATATATATACATTTTCTGCAATGGGTCAACGCGAGAGTGACATAAAAATAGATTACGTAATTTTGAACCAATCAAACCACTCCGTGTTATGACGTGTAAGCTGTGGGTGGAGCTCCGCATCTCTCATTCCGCATTTTATTTCCGCTTCTTTGGGGTTAGGGTTTGCTTAAGAAACATGAATACGCCAAGGAAAATAATTATTCTTGTACCAGTGGTCATTTTCGGCCCTGGAGGACTTTTGCAACGGGCTGGACGTTACACAAGTGGAGGTGTATGGACAGCCGGGATTTTTAATTTTTCGACAAAGAGAAAGTTCGTGCCACGGTTATTTGTTTTGTTGAGCCTCTGATTCATCTTGATTAGGACTCGGTTATCGACTGGGTCCGACCCCTTGCCATGTCTACCGACCTCATCGCGGTGCAAGGGTGAACATAGTTTAACTTAACTATGGCCAACGGGTAGACTATTTTCTAACCTACATCCTAACACCCTAACTAGCCCTAACCTTAGTTCCGATTGCACCGGCTCCTGCTCTTTCCTTAACCAAAAACATATTCCACTTTACTACATATGTACATGACCCTAGATTGTTGCTGTCGGAAAATTGTCAGAAGTTTTCTGACAGCTTTCTGAACATGCATCATCTCCCTTGTTAAATAGTCTCCCCTGAAAAAAGAAGTTCGGTAACACTTACTAAAAATAGCAACCATTCCCTACGCCAGGGTCTGTGAATAGGCTAACCCTAACCAAACTACACCCAAATATCCTTCCGATGTCTTTGTCTCAGCCGAAAATACCTATTCCCTAACCCTAACCCTAACCCTAACCCTAACCCTAACCCTAACCCTAACCCTAACCCTAACCCTAACCCTAACCCTAACCCTAACCCTAACCCTAACCCTACCTATTCCCTAACCCAATACCTCTAACACCCAACACCCTAACCCTAACACTAACACCTAACACCTCTAACACCCAACACCCTAACCTTAACACTAACACCTAACACTCTAACACCCAACACCCTAACCCTAACACCCTAACCCTAACACCCAAACACCTAACACCTCTAACACCCAACACCCTAACCTTAACACTAACACCTAACACTCTAACACCCAACACCCTAACCCTAACACTAACACCTAACACCCTAACACCTCTAACACCCAACACCCTAACCCTAACACCCAAGCACCCTACATCTAACACCTCTAACACCCAACACCCTAACCCCTAGCCCTAACCCACACAATCCAAAGCGTAATTGATAGGACAAGACTGTAAGATTATATATATACATTTTCTGCAATGGGTCAACGCGAGAGTGACATAAAAATAGATTACGTAATTTTGAACCAATCAAACCACTCCGTGTTATGACGTGTAAGCTGTGGGTGGAGCTCCGCATCTCTCATTCCGCATTTTATTTCCGCTTCTTTGGGGTTAGGGTTTGCTTAAGAAACATGAATACGCCAAGGAAAATAATTATTCTTGTACCAGTGGTCATTTTCGGCCCTGGAGGACTTTTGCAACGGGCTGGACGTTACACAAGTAGAGGTGTATGGACAGCCGGGATTTTTAATTTTTCGACAAAGAGAAAGTTCGTGCCACGGTTATTTGTTTTGTTGAGCCTCTGATTCATCTTGATTAGGACTCGGTTATCGACTGGGTCCGACCCCTTGCCATGTCTACCGACCTCATCGCGGTGCAAGGGTGAACATAGTTTAACTTAACTATGGCCAACGGGTAGACTATTTTCTAACCTACATCCTAACACCCTAACTAGCCCTAACCTTAGTTCCGATTGCACCGGCTCCTGCTCTTTCCTTAACCAAAAACATATTCCACTTTACTACATATGTACATGACCCTAGATTGTTGCTGTCGGAAAATTGTCAGAAGTTTTCTGACAGCTTTCTGAACATGCATCATCTCCCTTGTTAAATAGTCTCCCCTGAAAAAAGAAGTTCGGTAACACTTACTAAAAATAGCAACCATTCCCTACGCCAGGGTCTGTGAATAGGCTAACCCTAACCAAACTACACCCAAATATCCTTCCGATGTCTTTGTCTCAGCCGAAAATACCTATTCCCTAACCCTAACCCTAACCCTAACCCTAACCCTAACCCTAACCCAACACCCTAACCTTAACACTAACACCTAACACTCTAACACCCAACACCCTAACCCTAACACCCTAACCCTAACACCCAAACACCTAACACCTCTAACACCCAACACCCTAACCTTAACACTAACACCTAACACTCTAACACCCAACACCCTAACCCTAACACTAACACCTAACACCCTAACACCTCTAACACCCAACACCCTAACCCTAACACCCAAGCACCCTACATCTAACACCTCTAACACCCAACACCCTAACCCCTAGCCCTAACCCACACAATCCAAAGCGTAATTGATAGGACAAGACTGTAAGATTATATATATACATTTTCTGCAATGGGTCAACGCGAGAGTGACATAAAAATAGATTACGTAATTTTGAACCAATCAAACCACTCCGTGTTATGACGTGTAAGCTGTGGGTGGAGCTCCGCATCTCTCATTCCGCATTTTATTTCCGCTTCTTTGGGGTTAGGGTTTGCTTAAGAAACATGAATACGCCAAGGAAAATAATTATTCTTGTACCAGTGGTCATTTTCGGCCCTGGAGGACTTTTGCAACGGGCTGGACGTTACACAAGTGGAGGTGTATGGACAGCCGGGATTTTTAATTTTTCGACAAAGAGAAAGTTCGTGCCACGGTTATTTGTTTTGTTGAGCCTCTGATTCATCTTGATTAGGACTCGGTTATCGACTGGGTCCGACCCCTTGCCATGTCTACCGACCTCATCGCGGTGCAAGGGTGAACATAGTTTAACTTAACTATGGCCAACGGGTAGACTATTTTCTAACCTACATCCTAACACCCTAACTAGCCCTAACCTTAGTTCCGATTGCACCGGCTCCTGCTCTTTCCTTAACCAAAAACATATTCCACTTTACTACATATGTACATGACCCTAGATTGTTGCTGTCGGAAAATTGTCAGAAGTTTTCTGACAGCTTTCTGAACATGCATCATCTCCCTTGTTAAATAGTCTCCCCTGAAAAAAGAAGTTCGGTAACACTTACTAAAAATAGCAACCATTCCCTACGCCAGGGTCTGTGAATAGGCTAACCCTAACCAAACTACACCCAAATATCCTTCCGATGTCTTTGTCTCAGCCGAAAATACCTATTCCCTAACCCTAACCCTAACCCTAACCCTAACCCTAACCCTAACCCTAACCCTAACCCTAACCCTAACCCTAACCCTAACCCTAACCCTAACCCTACCTATTCCCTAACCCAATACCTCTAACACCCAACACCCTAACCCTAACACTAACACCTAACACCTCTAACACCCAACACCCTAACCTTAACACTAACACCTAACACTCTAACACCCAACACCCTAACCCTAACACCCTAACCCTAACACCCAAACACCTAACACCTCTAACACCCAACACCCTAACCTTAACACTAACACCTAACACTCTAACACCCAACACCCTAACCCTAACACTAACACCTAACACCCTAACACCTCTAACACCCAACACCCTAACCCTAACACCCAAGCACCCTACATCTAACACCTCTAACACCCAACACCCTAACCCCTAGCCCTAACCCACACAATCCAAAGCGTAATTGATAGGACAAGACTGTAAGATTATATATATACATTTTCTGCAATGGGTCAACGCGAGAGTGACATAAAAATAGATTACGTAATTTTGAACCAATCAAACCACTCCGTGTTATGACGTGTAAGCTGTGGGTGGAGCTCCGCATCTCTCATTCCGCATTTTATTTCCGCTTCTTTGGGGTTAGGGTTTGCTTAAGAAACATGAATACGCCAAGGAAAATAATTATTCTTGTACCAGTGGTCATTTTCGGCCCTGGAGGACTTTTGCAACGGGCTGGACGTTACACAAGTAGAGGTGTATGGACAGCCGGGATTTTTAATTTTTCGACAAAGAGAAAGTTCGTGCCACGGTTATTTGTTTTGTTGAGCCTCTGATTCATCTTGATTAGGACTCGGTTATCGACTGGGTCCGACCCCTTGCCATGTCTACCGACCTCATCGCGGTGCAAGGGTGAACATAGTTTAACTTAACTATGGCCAACGGGTAGACTATTTTCTAACCTACATCCTAACACCCTAACTAGCCCTAACCTTAGTTCCGATTGCACCGGCTCCTGCTCTTTCCTTAACCAAAAACATATTCCACTTTACTACATATGTACATGACCCTAGATTGTTGCTGTCGGAAAATTGTCAGAAGTTTTCTGACAGCTTTCTGAACATGCATCATCTCCCTTGTTAAATAGTCTCCCCTGAAAAAAGAAGTTCGGTAACACTTACTAAAAATAGCAACCATTCCCTACGCCAGGGTCTGTGAATAGGCTAACCCTAACCAAACTACACCCAAATATCCTTCCGATGTCTTTGTCTCAGCCGAAAATACCTATTCCCTAACCCTAACCCTAACCCTAACCCTAACCCTAACCCTAACCCTAACCCTAACCCTAACCCTAACCCTAACCCTAACCCTAACCCTAACCCTAACCCAATACCTCTAACACCAACACCCTAACCCTAACACTAACACCTAACACTCTAACACCCAACACCCTAACCCTAACACTAACACCTAACACCCTAACACCCAACACTAACACCTGTAACACCCTAACCCTAACACCCAAACACCTAACACCTCTAACACCCAATACCCTAACACTAACACCTAACACTCTAACACCCAACACCTTAAAACTAACACCTAACACCTCTAACACCCTAACCCTAACCCTAACACCCAAACACCCTACATCTAACACCTCTAACACCCAACACCCTAACCCTAACCTACACAACCCAAAGCGTAATTGATAGGGCAAGACTGTAAGGTTATATTTATACATTTTCTGCAATGGGTCAACGCGAGAGTGACATAAAAATAGATCACGTAATTTTGAACCAATCAGAGACCACTCCGTGTTATGACGTATAAGCTGTGGGTGGAGCTCCGCATCTCTCATTCCGTATTTTATTTCTGTCATTTGCTTAAGAAACATGAATACGCCAAGGAATATTATTCTTGTACCAGTGGTCAATTTTTCAGCCCTGTAGAAGGTACTACATAATAATTGGCTACTTTGATTTGTTTTTGAGCCTTTGATTCATCTTGATTAGGACTCGGTTATCGACTGGGTCCGACCCCTTGCCATGTCTACCGACCTCATCGCGGTGCAAGGGTGAACATAGTTTAACTTAACTATGGCCAACGGGTAGACTATTTTCTAACATACACCCTAACTAACCCTAACCTTAGTTCCGATTGCACCGACACCTGCTCTTTCCTTAACAAAAAAACATATTCCACTTTACTACATATGTACATGACCCTAGATTGTTGCTGTCGGAAAATTGTCAGAAGTTTTCTGACAGCTTTCTGACACGAAGTATTCATAGAGTTATGATGGTGCATTTTTTTATATTCATTCATCTTTGAAAAGCACTGTTCTAAGACAATTCCTCATCAAAGGCTGGACTAACCATTCCTCAGGTAAGTAAATGATTCAGGATGTTTAGTCTTCTAAAGAGACTGATTAATTGCTATCGAAGTGCATGCTGATCAGAGTTTTTTGGTACTTAGTCTAATGCATAAACGTATTTGCTATTTTTACTCGAAACATGCATCATCTCCCTTGTTAAATAGTCTCCCCTGAAAAAAGAAGTTCGGTAACACTTACTAAAAAATAGCAACCATTCCCTACGCCAGGGTCTGTGAAAAGGCTAACCCTAGCCAAACTACACCCAAATATCCTTCCGAGGACTTGGACTCAGCCGAAAATACCTATTCCCTAACCCTAACCCTAACCCTA
The DNA here is from genome assembly GCA_963989385.1 of Ctena decussata. Taxonomy (NCBI): domain Eukaryota; kingdom Metazoa; phylum Mollusca; class Bivalvia; order Lucinida; family Lucinidae; genus Ctena; species Ctena decussata. The sequence goes on from OZ022499.1 coordinate 85,680, forward strand.
ACCCTAACCCGACACCCAACACCCTAACACCAACCCTACACCCAACACCCTAACACCCAACACCCTAACACCTATAACACCCAACACCCTAACCCTAACCCTAACCCTAACCCCTAACCCTTACCCTAACCCTAACCCTAACCCTAACACCCAACAGCCTAACATCTATAACACCTAACACCCTAACACCTATAACACCCAACACCCTAACACCCAACACCCTAACACCTATAACACCCAACACCCTAACCCTAACCCTAACTCCTGGTTTTTGATTAACAAAAACAATATTCCACTTTACAACATATGTACTTGACCTTAGATTGTTGCTGTCGGAAGGTTTTCTGACAGCTTTCTGACAGGAAGTATTAATAGTTTTGATACTGCATTTTTTTATATTCATTCATCTTTGAAAAACACTGTTCTAAGACAATTCCTCATCAGAGGCTGCACTAACCATTCCTCAGGTAAGAAAATGATTCAAGATGTTTAGTCTTCTAAAGAGACTGATTAATTGCTCTGGAAGTGCATGCTGATCAGAGTTTCTTGGTATTTAGTCTAATGCATAAACGTATTTACTACGTTTACTGGAAACATGCACCATCTCCCTTGTTAAATAGTCTCCCCTGATAAAAGAAGTTCGGTAACACTAACTAAAAATAGACACCATTCCCTACGCCAGGGTCTGTGAAAAGGCTAACCCTAGCCAAATTACACCCAAATATCCTTCCGATGTCTTTGTCTCAGCCGAAAATACCTATTCCCTAACCCTAACCCTAACCCTAACCCCTAACCCTAACCCTAACCCTAACCCTAACCCTAACCCTAACCCTAACCCTAACCCTAACCAACACCCTAACCAACACCCTAACCCTAACCCTAACCCTAACCAACACCCTAACCCTAACACTAACACCTAACACCCAACACCCTAACCCTAACACTAACACCTAACACCCAACACTAACACCTGTAACACCCTAACCCTAACACCCAAACACCTAACACCTCTAACACCCAACACCCTAACACTAACACCTAAGACTCTAACACCCAACACCCTAACACTAACACCTCTAACACCCTAACCCTAACCCTAACACCCAAACACCCTACATCTAACACCTCTAACACCCAACACCCTAACCCTAACCTACACAACCCAAAGCGTAATTGATAGGGCAAGACTGTAAGGTTATATTTATACATTTTCTGCAATGGGTCAACGCGAGAGTGACATAAAAATAGATCACGTAATTTTGAACCAATCAGAGACCACTCCGTGTTATGACGTATAAGCTGTGGGTGGAGCTCCGCATCTCTCATTCCGCATTTTATTTCTGTCATTTGCTTAAGAAACATGAATACGCCAAGGAATATTATTCTTGTACCAGTGGTCAATTTTTCAGCCCTGTAGAAGGTACTACATAATAATTGGCTACTTTGATTTGTTTTTGAGCCTTTGATTCATCTTGATTAGGACTCGGTTATCGAGTGGGTCCGACCCCTTGCCATGTCTACCGACCTCATCGCGGTGCAAGGGTGAACATAGTTTAACTTAACTATGGCCAACGGGTAGACTATTTTCTAACATACACCCTAACTAACCCTAACCTTAGTTCCGATTGCACCGACACCTGCTCTTTCCTTAACAAAAAAACATATTCCACTTTACTACATATGTACATGACCCTAGATTGTTGCTGTCGGAAAATTGTCAGAAGTTTTCTGACAGCTTTCTGACACGAAGTATTCATAGAGTTATGATGGTGCATTTTTTTATATTCATTCATCTTTGAAAAGCACTGTTCTAAGACAATTCCTCATCAAAGGCTGGACTAACCATTCCTCAGGTAAGTAAATGATTCAGGATGTTTAGTCTTCTAAAGAGACTGATTAATTGCTATCGAAGTGCATGCTGATCAGAGTTTTTTGGTACTTAGTCTAATTCATAAACGTATTTGCTATTTTTACTCGAAACATGCATCATCTCCCTTGTTAAATAGTCTCCCCTGAAAAAAGAAGTTCGGTAACACTTACTAAGAAATAGCAACCATTCCCTACGCCAGGGTCTGTGAAAAGGCTAACCCTAGCCAAACTACACCCAAATATCCTTCCGAGGACTTGGACTCAGCCGAAAATACCTATTCCCTAACCCAACAGCCTAACATCTATAACACCTAGCACCCTAACACCTATAACACCCAACACGTATAACACCCAACACCCTAACACCTATAACACCCAACACCCTAACCCTAACCCTAACCCTAACCCCTAACCCTAACCCTAACCCTTACTCTAACCCTAACCCTAACACCCAACAGCCTAACATCTATAACACCTAACACCCTAACACCTTTAACACCCAACACCCTAACACCCAACACCCTAACACCAATAACATCCAACACCCTAACCCTAACCCTAACCCTTACCCTAACCCTAACCATAACACTAACACACAACAGCCTAACATCTTTAACACCTAACACCCAACACCCAACACCCTAACACCTATAACACCCAACACCCTAACCCTAACCCTAACTCCTGGTCTTTGCTTAACAAAAACAATATTCCACTTTACAACATATGTACATGACCTTAGATTGTTGCTGTCGGAAGGTTTTCTGACAGCTTTCTGACAGGAAGTATTAATAGTTTTGATATTGCATTTTTTTTATATTCATTCATCTTTGAAAAACACTGTTCTCAGACAATTCCTCATCAGAGGCTGCACTAACCATTCCTCAGGTAAGAAAATGATTCAAGATGTTTAGTCTTCTAAAGAGACTGATTAATTGCTCTGGAAGTGCATGCTGATCAGAGTTTCTTGGTATTTAGTCTAATGCATAAACGTATTTACTACGTTTACTGGAAACATGCATCATCTCCCTTGTTAAATAGTCTCCCCTGATAAAAGAAGTTCGGTAACACTAACTAAAAATAGACACCATTCCCTACGCCAGGGTCTGTGAAAAGGCTAACCCTAGCCAAATTACACCCAAATATCCTTCCGATGTCTTTGTCTCAGCCGAAAATACCTATTCCCTAACCCTAACCCTAACCCTAACCCTAACCCTAACCCTAACCCTAACCCTAACCCTAACCCCTAACCCTAACCCTAACCCTAACCCTAACCCTAACCCTCCTATAAGACCCGAGAAGAATTTTCCCTGGTGTTCGGGCAATCGTGTGCCCTGGTGTCAGGGCCCGCGTGTACGGGGACAGGACCGCATGCATCCCTGGTTTTAGGGGTTGCGTGTTCGGGCTCTGAACGGGCATGCGCCTCCGAGAACTTCCCCTCTGATTTAGCGGGATAGTGTGTGCGGAGACACTCTGCATGCGACCCCGGGGGAATCTATCCTGGTGTTCCTCTGATTAAGCGGGGTAGCGTGTGCGGAGACACTTTGCATGCGACCCCAGGAGAATCATCCCTGGTGTTAGGGGGTGCGTGTGCGGGCACTGGACGGGCATGCCTCCCCGAGAACGTCACCTACTGTCATTCTTTTATGCTACTTATTGACATTATCTGCTTAACAGATGCATGATTATCTAACACTCAGACCAAAACAGTATACCAGATTGCTAAAAAGAGGTAAAATCTCAAACAGCATCCATGTACACAACGTATTGCATATGATACATTCAACATTTCGAAATGTGTGAATAACTTCTACAGTACAAGCCCTACAAATCTAATTTTGAGCTCTCTAGTAAGTGAATTTTGACAAAGAATCCAAAGCTGTAAAAAAAAATTCTTTATTTTTTTTTATTTTTTTTTGGCCACACTTACCTTTTTTTTTTTTATTTTTGGCTACACATACACTTTGTTCTCTATTATGTATTATGTACATTATTGACTGTCTCCGCACACTGTAAATCTGGGGGACGTTCTCGGGGAAGCATGCCGGTCCAGTGCCCGCACAGGCAACCCCAAACATCCGGGAAGATTCTTCCGGGGTCGCATGCAGAGTGTCTCCGCACACACTACCCCTGTAAATCGCAGGGGACGTTCTCGGGGACGCATGCTGTCCAGTGCCCGCACAGGCAACCCCAAACACCAGGGAAGATTCTCCCGGGGTCGCATGCAGAGTGTCTCCGCACACGCTACCCCTGTAAATCACAGGGTACGTTCTCGGGGACGAATGTCGGTCCAGTGCCCGCACACGCAACCCCTACTACCCGCGAAGATTCTACCGGGGTCGCACGCTATGAGGGATGGCGTGTGCGGAGACACTCTGCATGCGACCCCGGGAGAATCTTCCCTGGTGTTAGTGGCTGCGTGTGCGGGCACTGGACCGGCATGCTTCCCCGAGAACGTCCCCGCGATATACTGGGGTACTAGCGTGTTCGGAGACACTCGGCATGCGACCCCGGGAGAATCTTCCCTGGTGTTAGGGGTTGCGTGTGCGGGCACTGGACGGGCATGCTTCCCCGAGAACTTCCCCGATATTTTCTGGGGTAGCGTGTGCGGAGACTCGGCATGCGACACCGGGAGAATCTTCCCTGGTGTTAGGGGCTGCGTGTGCGGGCACTGGACCGGCATGCTTCCCCGAGAACTTCCCCGAGATTTACTGGGGTAGCGTGTGCGGAGACTCGGCATGCGACACCGGGAGAATCTTCCCTGGTGTTAGGGGCTGCGTGTGCGGGCACTGGACGGGCATGCTTCCCCGAGAACTTCCCCGAGATTTTCTGGGGTAGCGTGTGCGGAGACTCGGCATGCGACACCGGGAGAATCTTCCCTGGTGTTAGGGGCTGCGTGTGCGGGCACTGGACGGGCATGCTTCCCCGAGAACTTCCCCGAGATTTACTGGGGAAGCGTGTGCGGAGACACTCGGCATGCGACCCCGGGAGAATCTTCCCTGGTGTTAGGGGCTGCGTGTGCGGGCACTGGACGGGCATGCTTCCCCGAGAACGTCCCCGAGATTTACTGGGGAAGCGTGTGCGGAGACACTCGGCATGCGACACCGGGAGAATCTTCCCTGGTGTTAGGGGTTGCGTGTGCGGGCACTGGACGGGCATGCTTCCCCAAGAACGTCCCCGAGATTTACTGGGGTAGCGTGTGCGGAGACTCGGCATGCTTCCCCGAGAGAATCTTCCTTGGTGTTAGGGGCTGCGTGTGCGGGCACTGGACCTGCATGCTTCCCCGAGAACTTTCCCGAGATTTACTGGGGAAGCGTGTGCGGAGACACTCTGCATGCGACCCCGGGAGAATCTTCCCTGGTGTTAGGGGCTGCGTGTGCGGGCACTGGACGGGCATGCTTCCCCGAGAACCTCCCAGAGATTTACTGGGGTAGCGTGTGCGGAGACTCGGCATGCGACCCCGGGAGAATCTTCCCTGGTGTTAGGGGCTGCGTGTGCGGGCACTGGACGGGCATGCTTCCCCGAGAACGTCCCCGAGATTTACTGGGGGGCGTGTGCGGAGACACTCGGCATGCGACCCCGGGAGAATCTTCCCTGGTGTTAGGGGCTGCGTGTGCGGGCACTGGACCGGCATGCTTCCCCGAGAACTTCCCCGAGATTTACTGGGGTAGCGTGTGCTGAGACACTCGGCATGCGACCACGGGAGAATCTTCCCTGGTGTTAGGGGCTGCGTGTGCGGTCACTGGACCGGCATGCTTCCCCGAGAACTTCCCCGAGATTTACTGGGGAAGCCTGTGCGGAGACACTCGGCATGCGACCCCGGGAGAATCTTCCCTGGTGTTAGGGGCTGCGTGTGCGGGCACTGGACGGGCATGCTTCCCCGAGAACGTCCCCGAGATTTACTGGGGTAGCGTGTGCGGAGACACTCGGCATGCGACGCCGGGAGAATCTTCCCTGGTGTTAGGGGCTGCGTGTGCGGGCACTGGACGGGCATGCTTCCCCGAGAACGTCCCCGAGATTTACTGTGGTAGCGTGTGCGGAGACACTCGGCATGCGACGCCGGGAGAATCTTCCCTGGTGTTAGGGGTTGCGTGTGCGGGCACTGGACGGGCATGCTTCCCCAAGAACGTCCCCGAGATTTACTGGGGTAGCGTGTGCGGAGACACTCGGCATGCGACCCAGGGAGAATCTTCCCTGGTGTTAGGGGCTGCGTGTGCGGGCACTGGACGGGCATGCTTCCCCGAGAACGTCCCCGAGATTTACTGTGGTAGCGTGTGCGGAGACACTCGGCATGCGACCCCGGGAGAATCTTCCCTGGTGTTAGGGGCTGCGTGTGCGGGCACTGGACGGGCATGCTTCCCCGAGAACCTCCCCGAGATTTACTGGGGAAGCGTGTGCGGAGACACTCGGCATGCGACCCCGGGAGAATCTTCCCTGGTGTTAAGGGCTGCGTGTGCGGGCACTGGACGGGCATGCTTCCCCGAGAACGTCCCCGAGATTTACTGGGGTAGCGTGTGCGGAGACTCTCGGCATGCGACCCCGGGAGAATCTTCCCTGGTGCTAGGGGCTGCGTGTGCGGGCACTGGACGGGCATGCTTCCCCGAGAACCTCCCAGAGATTTACTGGGGTAGCGTGTGCGGAGACTCGGCATGCGACCGCGGGAGAATCTTCCCTGGTGTTAGAGGCTGCTTGTGCGGGCACTGGACCGGCATGCTTCCCCGAGAACTTCCCCGAGATTTACTGGGGAAGCGTGTGCGGAGACACTCGGCATGCGACCCCGGGAGAATCTTCCCTGGTGTTAAGGGCTGCGTGTGCGGGCACTGGACGGGCATGCTTCCCCGAGAACGTCCCCGAGATTTACTGGGGTAGCGTGTGCGGAGACTCTCGGCATGCGACCCCGGGAGAATCTTCCCTGGTGTTAGGGGCTGCGCGTGCGGGCACTGGACGGGCATGCTTCCCCGAGAACCTCCCAGAGATTTACTGGGGAAGCGTGTGCGGAGACTCTCGGCATGCGACCCCGGGAGAATCTTCCTTGGTGTTAGGGGCTGCTTGTGCGGGCACTGGACCGGCATGCTTCCCCGAGAACTTCCCCGAGATTTACTGGGGTAGCGTGTGCGGAGACACTCTGCATGCGACCCCGGGAGAATCTTCCCTGGTGTTAGGGGGTGCGTGTAAGGGCACTGGACGGGCTTGCTTCCCCGAGAACGTCCCCGAGATTTACTTGGGTAGCGTGTGCGGAGACACTATGCATGCGACCCCGGGAGAATCTTCCCTGGTGTTAGGGGCTGCGTGTGCGGGCACTGGACCGGCTTGCTTCCCCGAGAACTTCCCCAGATTTACAGGGGTAGCGTGTGCGGAGACACTATGCATGCGACCCCGGGAGAATCTTCCCTGGTGTTATGGGCTGCGTGTGCGGGCACTGGACGGGCATGCTTCCCCGAGAACTTCCTCCAGATTTACTGGGATAGCGTGTGCGGAGACACTCTGCATGCGACCCCGGGAGAATCTTCCCTGGTGTTAGTGGGTGCGTGTGCGGGCACTGGACGGGCATGCTTCCCCGAGAACGTCCCCCAGATTTACTGGGGTAGCGTGTGCGGAGACACTCTGCATGCTACCCAGCGAGAATAAAAACCAACACAAGAAACAAACACAAGAAACACACGAGTTCGTCTGGCGCGGGGTTATGAATCAAAAGTCGGATCTATATATATATAGGGAGATATGCATTGACCCTCTTTTATTTTATTTTCACTTAAATGCAGGAGATATTGGTCTGTTTGCTCGGGCATTATTGAGCGGCGTGATGATGCATCCATTCCCTGAGGAGTCCATCTGCCACTTCGGGCAATCGTGTGCCCCGGTGTCGGGCACTGGACCGCCATGCGTCCCCGAGAACTTCCCCCAGATTTACAGGGGTAGCGTGTGCGGAGACACTCTGCATGCTACCCCGGGAGAATCTTCCCTGGTGTTAGGGGTCGCGTGTGCGGGCACTGGACCGGCATGCTTCCCCGAGAACGTCCCCGAGATTTACTGGGGTAGCGTGTGCGGAGACACTCGGCATGCGACCCCGGGAGAATCTTCCCTGGTGTTAGGGGGTGCGTGTGCGGGCACTGGACGGGCATGCTTCCCCGAGAACCTCCCCGAGATTTACTGCGGAAGCGTGTGCGGAGACACTCGGCATGCGACCCCGGGAGAATCTTCCCTGGTGTTAAGGGCTGCGTGTGCGGGCACTGGACGGGCATGCTTCCCCGAGAACGTCCCCGAGATTTACTGGGGTAGCGTGTGCGGAGACTCTCGGCATGCGACCCCGGGAGAATCTTCCCTGGTGTTAGGGGCTGCGTGTGCGGGCACTGGACGGGCATGCTTCCCCGAGAACCTCCCAGAGATTTACTGGGGTAGCGTGTGCGGAGACTCGGCATGCGACCGCGGGAGAATCTTCCCTGGTGTTAGAGGCTGCTTGTGCGGGCACTGGACCGGCATGCTTCCCCGAGAACTTCCCCGAGATTTACTGGGGAAGCGTGTGCGGAGACACTCGGCATGCGACCCCGGGAGAATCTTCCCTGGTGTTAAGGGCTGCGTGTGCGGGCACTGGACGGGCATGCTTCCCCGAGAACGTCCCCGAGATTTACTGGGGTAGCGTGTGCGGAGACTCTCGGCATGCGACCCCGGGAGAATCTTCCCTGGTGTTAGGGGCTGCGCGTGCGGGCACTGGACGGGCATGCTTCCCCGAGAACCTCCCAGAGATTTACTGGGGTAGCGTGTGCGGAGACTCTCGGCATGCGACCCCGGGAGAATCTTCCTTGGTGTTAGGGGCTGCTTGTGCGGGCACTGGACCGGCATGCTTCCCCGAGAACTTCCCCGAGATTTACTGGGGTAGCGTGTGCGGAGACACTCTGCATGCGACCCCGGGAGAATCTTCCCTGGTGTTAGGGGGTGCGTGTAAGGGCACTGGACGGGCATGCTTCCCCGAGAACGTCCCCGAGATTTACTTGGGTAGCGTGTGCGGAGACACTATGCATGCGACCCCGGGAGAATCTTCCCTGGTGTTAGGGGCTGCGTGTGCGGGCACTGGACCGGCTTGCTTCCCCGAGAACTTCCCCAGATTTACAGGGGTAGCGTGTGCGGAGACACTATGCATGCGACCCCGCGAGAATCTTCCCTGGTGTTATGGGCTGCGTGTGCGGGCACTGGACGGGCATGCTTCCCCGAGAACTTCCTCCAGATTTACTGGGGTAGCGTGTGCGGAGACACTCTGCATGCGACCCCGGGAGAATCTTCCCTGGTGTTAGGGGGTGCGTGTGCGGGCACTGGACGGGCATGCTTCCCCGAGAACGTCCCCCAGATTTACTGGGGTAGCGTGTGCGGAGACACTCTGCATGCTACCCAGCGAGAATAAAAACCAACACAAGAAACAAACACAAGAAACACAAGAGTTCGTCTGGCGCGGGGTTATGAATCAAATGTCGGATCTATATATATATAGGGAGATATGCATTGACCCTCTTTTATTTTATTTTCACTTAAATGCAGGAGATATTGGTCTGTTTGCTCGGGCATTATTGAGCGGCGTGATGATGCATCCATTCCCTGAGGAGTCCATCTGCCACTTCGGGCAATCGTGTGCCCCGGTGTCGGGCACTGGACCGCCATGCGTCCCCGAGAACTTCCCCCAGATTTACAGGGGTAGCGTGTGCGGAGACACTCTGCATGCTACCCCGGGAGAATCTTCCCTGGTGTTAGGGG